>JBBMFX010000101.1:16526649-16544220 GCA_037832545.1 Rhabdalestes septentrionalis
AGGACAGTGTTTTGTATATGTGCAATTGTGTGTGTATTTGTGTGTGTGTGTGTGTGTGTGTGTGTGTGTTTGAGGATGATGCTGATTTGCTGTGATGTACTTGGCTCGGCAGTGGCACGTCTCTCACAATAAAACATCTGCACTACCACTCACTTCGGTGTGAGACCTCGACCTCTGTCCTTTAACAAAAGGCTGCATTTTAATGATTCTCTCTCTGTTTCTCACACACACCAGGGGTGGGAAAATGCATCCAAAGGTGATTCAACCGCATCAGTGATTTTATTTATTTTTTGCTTCAAATAAATTAGAAATAAAAAAGCGTAGAGTTCTTGTGTTTATATTAATCTACTCACTAGTTATTTGTCATTTTTGTTCGTTCAATGTGTTTCTATATATTGTTGTACCAAAATGATTGAATTGTGGTTCAATCTGAAATGGCAATATATATTGAGTTGTATGGTCACACATATATAGCACATGTTTAGGCTTTGCACATTCTTGTGGTCATGTTCTACCGTTAAAGCAAAAGTAGTGCACACCATATACTAAGGAACTCTGAAAATGATGTAAAATTTTCAGACCTTTTTGCTCAAAAGCAACATCGAAGCATTTTCTCCGGAGGCCTCACACTTTTGGACCCCACTACAGATGTGATAAATATGACTGAGAGTGATCCTTGACATATGCATTTCCCTTTAATAAAACCACTAAGACAGATGGTATATATACAGACATGCTCTTTCATGAGATTCTGACATTTGCTGCTCTCCTGTGAGCTGCTCTTGTCTCTGCACAGCTCATCTCCAAAGCAAATTATCTTCTGGAATCCTTAATGAATTCACAAAGGTCTGTTCTGCAGTAACCCTGAAACACTATTAACTTCGTTTCTCTGGCTCTCTTTTTCTATTTCTGAGTTCTGCATTTCTCTCTCCAACCTTGTGCGCAGGAACATTCAGGTAGCTCTTACAAGTTCTGACATCTCGCCATTGTTCAGGTTATGTTGCCATGGCAACTGGCGTGTGTGTGAATGTGTGTGTGTGTGTGTGTCGTCGGTAGTGGGGTTCAGAGGAAGTGCGATAACCTTTAGCCTCCAAAGTGCAGTGCTCTCCCCGTCACTGATTCCTTTTATTAAATGCTGCTTTCTCCTCTCTCTCTTCCTCCTTGTGCGAAGCGTCGCCTCTCCGTGCTGCGCGCCGCTCTGAGTTTCTCGGAGCTGTTTTTTGACCCCAATAAGCAGTGCTTTGGTATGGAGGATTGAATGCTTCGCTCACGTAAATGGGAAGAATTGGCCCTCAAGACCTCCGTGTGCCACCTCTATCTTCTCCCTGTTGATGTGACCATACCTGACAAACCCTGACCACGACTAAACCCCGAGCTCAGCGACAGACTGCAGTTTAGCATTAAAATAGCATTAATAACAATACGTGTTTTCCAATAGCCCTCCAACATTTTCTACAATGATGATAATTAAATGTAAACAAATCCATTCTGAGTGATTTGATGTGGAAAAACTTCAGCCAATACTATTCAAAGCTGTGATAGGAAGATACGATGAGATAAATCTTTATTAGTCAAACAAGTGGAAAATTTGCATTGTCACGGCAGAAAGTCAGAAAGTGGGCAGAACAAAGAGCAGAAAAAACAAAAGAATGGAAAGTAAAATAAATATACAAATGGGCACTTTACAATCGAGGAACATAAAAGGAGAAAATAGAAACATGTGAATGTGTAATGTAAAAATGTATATATGTATTTACTATAGTTTTAAGATGTTTTTTGAGGTTTTGGCTTTTCAAAATGTACGAATGGCGCAGTGGTACATACAAAGCATTTAAAGGCTAAAATTGGAGAAATTCTTTTTTTAGGCCTTGGAATCTCTGTTTTCTCTCACCACTATTGTGAAGAATTCAGACCTTTTTTAAGTACCTTTCTTCACATTAGACTACACTGAATGACTTGACATCTCACTGAATTGTGCAGAAAAAAAAGATGGAATTCCCTTTAAAGTCACCTACATTTACAGCATTTTTTCCCCTTTTTTTTGCAGCATTTGCACTTCTAAGAGAAACTGTATAATGATCAAGGCTCTGTGACCAGCAACTTTTCAGCTTTTGTTCTGTGATCTTGGCATCTTCACAAAAGCTCAACTACTTTAATTAAATTTTGCAAGGAAACCAAAGCATTAGTGATATTACAAATTCACCAGGGGAGCAGGACTAATGAGGGCTTTATACAGCCAGTTTAGATGAAGTTCGGGCTATAAGTAATTGGACAGTGACACTTTTTAACACTGTGCTCCAGCTTGATAAATTTGAAATTTGAACAGTGACTAATGAGGTTAAAGTGTGGAGGTTTACTTGGAGCTGTATTTTCAGAATTATACCCATATCTCTCCATTTCAGAGGATCATAAATCATTCGACAGATAAACAAAGCAGTCATATTTAATGTGTTGTTTAAAGTTCTTTCCAACTGATACGTACCTAAAATCTGTCAATATATGCTGAGACTCTCGCTCTCTTCAAGGACTGACAAACAACAAAGTCCTGCTTATTCAGTGCAAGGCTTTTTGCCTTCAGTTTGCTTGCTCAGTTCTTGCTCAATGGGGTTTTAGTGATTTGCACATTGCAATTTTAGGCACAGTCATTTTAGCAGCATATTTGTGGACACTGTCCTACTGCAAGGTGTAGCACCAGTCAGCTACGGTTCACTACTTTGTGGCTGAAGTTGTTCTTTCTTGATTTTATCCAGTATGTATTCTATTGCTGTTGCGAAATTGCTTCTTAAAAAAGTACCACGCACCAAAAAACATAGCTAGTGGTTTTCTGATTGATTTATTAGCATTTGTTCGTGTTGCCACTGACCTGCTTTTTTTGCTTGTTGGGACGTCAACTCAACTCAAGATTTTTGCTACCTCTCTTCTGTACAAACAATTTATTCAATGACACATCTGACTTAAAAGCAACTGAACAGCCCAATTAGTCTTTTACAATGCATGGACTATGCAAAATTCCTGCACGGTCCACTTGATATGGATGAAAACAACGGCCACATTAAAGCTGAGACTCTGCACTTTGTTCACATTGTTTCATTTCAAACGCACTGCATTGGAGTTCCGAGTCACAAAAGCAAAAACGGTCACTGCTGACACACACCCCTGACTGACTGTAACCGATTGAGCCACGGTGCTAGCGCAGGTTAACGACACTCATTTACTTTTAGCAAGTCATTTATTACGATCAAAGTCGGTTAAATAAATTTTAATGTAAAAGTCTTGTAGGCGCGTGCTACATATTGATGAAGCTTCAAGCTCATAATGTGTGACTATGATTCATGTCTTCGTTTTGGGTTTTTTCCCCCAGTGTCTCTGTCTCTCCAACACACACTCACTTTTTTATGAAGAACATACAAACATGAAGAGGTGGCCTCTGAGTAGCTGTTGTCATGGTAACAGCGGTGTGTCTGATTGGTGAAGACAGCTGGAAGGTAACGGGTCAAAAAATGGGATCTCGCTTTTCCTCAATGCGCTTTATTGATCTCCCATTGCGAAAAAATTGCCACAGCTGTGTGTGCATGTGTGCGTGTGTGATTGTGGGAGAGTGTTGAGCAGTGATTTAAAAGTGCTGCGGAAATTCATTTCACACATGCTGACGCCTGCAGCCCCTCACGCCGTCGCGGCGTTGTTGGTTTTAAAGAGTCGTGACTATTCAGTTTCTTTCTAAATAAACTCAGCCCCGTCATACTGGCAGCCTCAAAGGATTCCAATGCGGAGAACGTACATGGAAACCAATGTATTGGAAACAGCTGGAGCTGATCCATAAACTTTCAGCACTGACGTTAAACAGGGTCGTTTCTGAACACTTGGGGGCCCTAAGTGACATCTTTCTTCTTAGACTACTAAACTGTCTATTAAATAAATGATTAAACGAATACAGTTTTTGGAAGCAAAGCTATCAGTGATGCCATTATTAGATATTTATTTGCCTCACAAGCAAAATAAAAAACAGAATAGCAACACACCAGCTGGACCTTCTGTGGCTCTGCTTAGTCTGACTGTATTGGAGATGTCAACTCAGTATTTGGAAAACAACACCTTACATCTCAGATCAATTCAAAATGCCTGTTTTAAATTCTTTGGAACTATCGTGATGAAAGTACAAAAAGAAATGGCCCAAACATATGTGGGGCTATGGGACTTTTACATTAGCTTCCATTTAAAGTTAGGAGCAGCCATAACATTAAAACCACTGCCTGGTGATGTGAATAACATTTATTATCTCGTTACAGTGGCACCTGTCAATGAGTTGGATACATTAGGCATGATGTGTTGAAACTTGATGTGTTGAAAGCAGGAAAATGGACGAGCATAAGGGTCTGAGTGTCTGCCAAATTGTGATAGATGACTGGGTTGAAGCGTCTCCAAAACGGCAGGTGTTGTAGGGTGTTCACGGTATGTAGTGGTTAGAACCTACCAAAAGTGGTCCAAGGAGAGATGATGGGTAAACTGTCCACAGGGTCAGGGTTTACTGATGCACATGAAGATGCTCTTCAGGGAAACCCTTGCTACTGGCATTCATATGGAGGCTACTTTGACTAGTGCCTCGTACCCACCATTGTTACAGAGCCCCATCATGCTGACGTCATTTTCTAATGCCAGTGACCTCTTTCAGCAGGATAGTGCCCCTTGACATAAATAATTTAGCAATGGTTTAAGGAACACGATGAAGAACTCATGGTGCTGACGTGGCCCGCAAATTCCTAAGATTGAATTTGATCAAGCATCTGTGGGATGCGCTGGACAACCTAGTCTGATCCATGGGATTTAATGCATCTTCTGCCAACTTCTTAGTGTTACATTTCACAGCGCACTATCAGAGGCCTTGTGGAGACCATGCATATGACATGTTATGCTAGTATTAGGGAGACCTCACAGCAACATTTTGGCATGTTGACAATGTCAAATTGAGCTTCAAAATGGCAGAGAAGGAACGTGAGTAAAGTGTCTTTGAATGTGGCATGGTTGTTGGTGCTAGGTGGAGCTGTCTGTGCATTTCAGAAAACGCAGATCTGCTGGGATTTTCCTGGGAAATCATCTCTAGGTTTTACAGCTAATGGTCAGAAAAGAGAAAATATCAATTGAGCGGCAGTTCTTTGGGAGAAAATATCATGTTGATGCCAGAGGTCAGAACAGAATTGCCAGACTCATCGAATAAGTCCCCTTACTATAGCCAAGGCATGCTAATGTGCATCTGTATGGATGGTCTTGTACGGATGTTTCCCAATGCTGGTTCTGCAGGTACACTGCCCTGCTTGTTAACTAGATGATCAGTGTGTTGGGAACAGTGAAAACTCCTGAATGTACAGGACAGTGTGCCTCCAGGGCCAGGACTGGGAAACTTAGGTCATCTTTGATCATGGAGTTCCCAATTTTCTTCTCTCGGCTCTAACACCAGTTTCAACTTGGCAAGGGCTTGTTTGAGTAAGCAAAACATGATTACACAAATCCACTGACTTGTGATGGACTATAGATGTATATAGTCCCAGGCATCAATCTGTAAACAATTCACCAGTGTCTTGCCACCAAGTAAATACACTCAGAAAAATCACACAGGCCTAAAGAAACATAGGGATCAACATGTCATGTTGTTTTATGAATTTTAATGTGAAGGAAAGCAGTACAGTGGCTACAGTGCTACCACTGGTGAGTTACAGCCAGTGGAATTGGCCCTTGATGAAAAGGGCAATTCTCCAGCTCCCTCTTTTTTTCTCTCTCTCTCTTTCTCTGCAGGCTACAGATAACACTCTTCGCCTGAGGGAAAGCAAAGCTCTGAAGTGGGGGACTTATCATTACATCCCTCTATCAGATAAAACCGTGAGGAGAGAGAGAAAGTGAAAGAGGGAAAGAAAAGGGAAAAGATAAAAGAGGTGGACGTACCAAGAGAGTGAAAAGAAGGTGGTAAATAAGCACCTTTTGTAGCTAGGGGTGTTTGCTACAAACTGTAGCGACCTCTGAAGCCATTAGCAGGTGCAATCCACCTTAAATGGTGCATTTGTTACATTATGGCTCCAATTGATGCACCATTTAAGGTGGAATGGAATACATAAAGGAGGGAAAATAGCAGCTGATTAATAAACTGGTGTAGACACTTTCACTTGGTACTGACCTGAAATACTTGTTTAACTGTATTTTTCAGTGTTGGCAGATATATTTCACACAGGGATGAGCTCATGCAGAGGGTCAGCAGAAAGTATGTGTGTGTGTCTGTGTGTGTGTGTGCCTTCATAATCAGAAGAATATTGGAAAATCTGTAGAAACATTTTGCTTGTGTTTACAATGAAATGTTCCCCCCACAAATTCAACATTTAGGGAAAAAAACTAAGAAAGATTGCCTTTTGGATACCTCACAAGTATAGTAATATCAATGTGTGTGTGTGTGTGTGTGTGTGTGTGTGTGTGTGTGTGTGTGAGTGAGAAGATGTCAGTAATGACCATGGCTGCACATTGCTTAGTGCTGTGAGGCATGTGCCCACAGGCAGGGTGACTATGTGCCAATCATTAGCCCTCCCCTGTGAGTGCGCTTACAGGGGAGGTGCATCAACATTCCAGTGACACGTCTTGTTTTCTAAGAGACTCTAAAACTGCAGGATATGGAGTGTTGGGGATGAAACTTTGCTGCATGGAGGTCTGGTTAGCCTTGATTTTTCAAGTGATCATATCAGCTAGATCTGTTAGTCTTGCTGTCCTCACTTCAGCATTGCAGACATTCATCTTATTGCCTGACAAACAAGTTTGCTTCGAAAGCACTGAACGCACTGAAAAATAAATTTCCCTCGAAAAACACAAAGCAGAATGAACGCCCAACCATGATGTTGAAGGTAAAACCTGCTGTGATGAGAGGCCTCACATCCTACATTTTATTTATCCTTACATATGTGTTGTGTGTTTAAGCACCAAAATTTGATTTCATTTTAAAAAACAATCATTTTCCAGCCTCTCTTTGTTTTCCAGAATTAAGCAGGCAATTTATTGTTCCTGTACCTCTACGATGGGTAGGTGTGCATGAACTCTCTTCTGATTTGGCTGCCCTTTGTCGAGCATCATTTGAAAAGCAGCCTTAGCTGAACTACTTTTGTCATAGCGAAGCTGTAAGCTGTATGTGTATATACATGTATGTGAATTGGTACTAATAACATCATATAACCAATTAATTTAATAATAATTTGATTCTGCAGCTTCTATATGTGCACAATATTCGCCAGGCAATCAAAGGTACGTTTTGAATGAAGTGTTCACTGTGCATCACATTCCTTTTCTTTCACAAAGCCAAGGCACATTCTGTTTTCCATGATTTGCACTCTTCAAAATTGCTTTCTTTGATGTTTTTTCTTTTTTGTTGAACCGATGGGAAAAAAAGCTGTTTGTCTTCGGTACACAGTGACAATATCTTAAGGAGGAATACGCAGCAGTTTTAAACAGCACCAGGTTTGAATGCTGATTGTTTTTGGGGCAGTGCTACAGTCTCTTCCGAGTGTCACAGTAAAAGTGTAGTAGATCCAGATGTCTGTGGAATTCAAAACAGAAAGGAATCAGTACAACACAGTGGAACAGGCGGTACTGGGTTTGTGCTAAAGGCTCTCTCTCTCCTTCTGTCTCTCTCTCTCTCTCTCTCTCTCTCTTACTCTCACATAAACACACTCTCACTTTTATTTTTGTTTGTTTGTTTGTTTGTTGTAATTTATTTATCTATAGTGTTTATGTTCTTACTGCCCTCAGCACGTGTTGTATATTGCATGGAGTATTTTCTGGAGAGCTTTAACTTTATACTAGACTTTATAATGCTCTTATCTGTGTCTCTGTGTGTCTCGGCAGTTGTAGCATAAGCAATTTCCCCTGGGATCGAAGTTTTAAAAAAAAATTCTGATTCACTCACACACAGCACTCACTAAATCCCTAGAATGAGGCATGTTCCCTCCAAATCCGGCAAGATCAGAATCAGCAGAATTTGCCCCAAACATGAATTCAGATATCAGCCAATTTATAAATTGTATTATTTCCAGTCTGTGTTGCAAGTTTATGATGTAAATTACATGACCGGGTAGGTAAAACTGAACTGAATACAGCTGCTACTCCTGTACCAAAGTGTAATTTATTATGCATAACATAATAATGTTGAATAACCAGTAGACTCTTGTGTTTTATGTAGCATTTAATTTCCATCCATTATCTGAACCACTTGGAGACTATCCCAGTAGTCACAGGGCGAAAGAACCTGGACGGGTCAGCAATCCATCACAGGGAAGACTCACAGAGACACACAGTGTGTGCATGTTTTGGACTGTGGGAGGAAACTGGAGTTCCCAGTGGTTTTAAGGTGAGCCCACAATCTCCACACAGAAAGGACCTTCAGCCACGCGGCTCAACAGCATTGCCATTGTTAGTAGTTTTTCTTCCTGCAGGCATTTTTTGTCATTGATTTCGCTGCTCTGATGCATACTTGAGCTTGAGACAGACATTTAACATGTAGATTTGCTAAGTGCTATATGTACAATGTGTCTTTGGTGACTAGAAATGACAAGAAATATGTTTCCTTCAAGATTCTTTATTTTCCACTTTCACAGTTACACAGTTATACAAGTGAAATGTGGCCTTGAGTCGACCAGAATGACTGCAAAAAAGTTATCAAATGATTAAATTAAAGATACATTGTGGGATGGGCAAACTAAGATAATAAAATGTACAGAAATCAAAGAACATTCAAATATTACAAACAGTAACAAGATCTGTCCACTGTCCAAAATGTAACAGAATGGAATATCTGTGGTCATATAGTGAACTTGGGTTTAAAAAAGCAAATACAAGTTGGTTAATTTGGCTGGATAGAATCAGAATAAAAAATTGGTCCAAGAAAATGCATGATTGGTGCATCCCTAGCCAAGATACAACATTAGCCATGTGTTGGATGGTGGGATGAAGCATCGACACAATGCCTCAAGCTCAAATCTCTTTAGCGTTTATAATGTGTGTTAGTCTGTGCGTCTCATCACCCACTAAATGCAGTAGCACAGCAGAGCAGTCGATCCAGTGAAAGCATATGGAGACTTGGGAATCGACGTTAAATGCCATAATCCATTTGATGAAATATCGCATAATCAAAGTTAATCTGGTTTCATCAAAAGGCAATTATCGTTTTAATATTTAATCTACTGTATAATCAGACGGCAGTAAATTTGATTATATTTGATTAGAGAAAAATCCTGTTTTTAAGATTGAATTCATTCTGCAGGTTTTTGATAATGATTTCATTGGTAATGCATGTATTTGCATAAGTATGAAAGAGTATTTGCCACAGTGTGTGTGTGTGTCTGTGTTAAGGCTGTAATAGCCCTGATCCCTGCTCTGTGACCTCCCGTTTTTGTTTGAAAGGCTGCATTTCCCCTGAAGTCCACTTATAAAATGTGTTTGTGCCAAAAACAGTGCGAATTGATTTTTACATGACCATTTTCCAACTTCTCTTTATCCCTTAGGGCCCTGACACACCAAGCCAACTGTCAGCTGCGGGGCCGGGCCGGGCTGTCGGCCGTAGTTTGTGTGGCGTGTCCCGCATCGATGGCTCTAGTCTGCTTTCGTCAGCGCTGTTTTGGGCGATTGAGCATGTTGAACTGGCACTGGCTCTCGGCCAAGAGAGAGAAAGGAACAAGAGTGAAGTCAGCTAATGCCACACAGAGAGAGAATCATTTTAAAAAGGTGATATTAAAATAAGAAGAGAGGTACTAGAGTCAAGCAAAAAGGTTTTCAAGACTTGACCATCTACATAGTCAAGTCAGTTGATCTTTAAATAATAAGACCTGTTATTTATTTTATTTTATTTATTTATGATTTCCTTTGTTTTTACAGTGCTTTTTTTGTGCTGCTAGCAACATCTTTTCGCTAGTGGTGCTTTTTTTTAGTGTGCTGAGGTGTGACAGAATGGTCACTTTCACTTTTCACTTTCATTTTCACTCTACCATGTGGTACCACAAACAAATATTTTTCATTAAAAATAAAGCGACCTGTGACCAGGCCGTATCCATTGCGTTGACGGCCTCGCTCCACAGCAGGGACAAAAGCGGGCTGCAGCCATGCGGGCCACGTTACTCTTTTTTGATTGGTTAAAATGTTGTCATGAAAGAGGCCATTGTTTTTGTTTTTGATACAAACGAAAACTTGTAGGTCAGGTTAGGTTAAAAACTATTAAAAACTAAAATTTTCAAAATGGCCGCAATAACAAAATGTAATTTAATATCACTTATAGTCACGCAAGAACGCACCACAATGTAAATAATTATTTTCTGCATTCGACTCAGGGAGCAGTGTGTGGGAATGGTACCTTGCCCAATATTACTTCAGTGGTGATGCTAGCAGTTGAGATTCAAACCCCCAACCTTCTGATTGCAAGGCCAACATCCTAACCACTAGGCCGCCATCTGCCAAAAGCAACTCTGACAGAAACACCATAAACAGGTTAGAAGATACAACTAAAAATCAAAGCGTCCGCACCATTGCAGTATGGTTTAGGCACAGCACTTTTCCTGTATACTTATGGAAAAGTGCCTTAGAATTTAGGTTTTTTTTTTTACATTTTACATTGCAGTTTTACATTTTTAGATTACTGCCAGCTTTCGGCTTGGTGTGCCTGGACTCTTTGGACTGTTCATGCAATCTTGTTGCTATAGCTTTAACAGGGATTGACAATTCTATATTGCACTTCGCTCAGAAAGCCCTACAGGATCAGGCTCTGAATAAATCTAAATGCCTTTTCCTTCCATATTGTCTTGTATTCCTGAGTGAAACTTGATAGAGATGATCTCAGTGCTTGTGTTTTCAATCAGTGAGAGAGAGTAGTGGTTGGAGGTGGAGGCGAAACATTTCTAAATGTTAAACTACTGCAGGCTGAATGGATTGTCATTTGTCACCACTGTGACATCATGATGAATTTAAATCGGACGCCTTGTTTATTTATGGACTGAAAAAGAGGTGAGTTGTATGTTTTTAAACTTCCACATTTGGCACACTACATTTAAAAAGTAAAAGGAAATTGGCTCTTTAAGGTTAGCAAATTTCTTTTTGAGCCATGTTCAGATACATTAGGCTTGCTTATATGACAGCTATAACTGAGATTAATCTAATTTGATTAACATGGTTGTAAATATACAAATCAATACAATACAAAACAACTAATTTAAGAAAATAAGTGTACCTTCAAAACAATGAGAGAAAAGGAATCTGAGTGTACAGGTAATTGTGTTGATTTACATTTTCATTTAAACAGTGAGGAGAACAGAGGGAAGTGTGAATATGTTCACATTTAACGAGAGAAAGAAAAGGAATGCTGACTGAGGTGAGAAGCTGAAGTGTGAAATACCCTAAAGCTGTGGGTTAGGGGTTTTGTATGGACTACTAACCATAACACACACAGCAACAGAGCCAGAGCCAGAGCAGAGCAGAAGACATCTGGCATGGAGAAGAGCAGGTGGACCCTCAGAGGAAATCTGATCAGCACACTCAGAGTAGCACCTGTATGGTGTGTGTGTGTGTGTGTGTGTGTGTGTTAGTGTTAAAGCCACCTGCTGTGCGCCGGGACACCCCATATCTAATCACACACTCTGTTCTCAGAGGTTTTGTAAAGATGTAAAATTCTGATTAAAGTACTTTGACTTCCTCACCCTGGCTTTACCTCTGTCCCTGAATACCTCCGTGATGGGATCAAATACACTTGTTTGATGCTGAAAGCCCTCAGTAATGAGACACAACTTGCTGAACTCTGTCCACATAAATTAATGGCACTGCCAGTCAAAACCCATTCGCAGGAGGTCTTTTCCTTTGCTGTTTTTACCGTTTCAGAACAATATTAGACATTTATAAAGAACTCCGAACAGCAAACAAAAAAGTGCAAAGCAAATCAGTTCTATCTCATATTCTCGAATCTTCGCTGTAGCTCGGCCTTGATGCAGCTCTGCACACCCTTGGCATCCTCTCTGGCAGCATCGCGAGGAGCCACCTGGGATGGTTTTTAACAGGCTTGAAGAAGTTCAACATTCCATATGCTGAGAACTTGTTAACTGCTGGAAAGCACTAATATGTGTACATATGGTAATATATGCATATTTTGAATAGTGTTGCACAACCCACTGCCACTCTCTATTTCTAAAATAATATCTTGACAGAAACATTCCGCACAAAATTTGTTACATGTCATATATATATTATAACTCGCTACGCCACATAATTATCGGGGTGTCTGACCATTACACCAACAAGGGCTTTAATGACACTGCATTTAGATGCATAGAGTTTCATACGGAGTTGGTCCCTCTTTGCAGCTGTTATAATATTTCTGCCCCCCATGCTCTGGACTCTGAAGGTGACTTGTTTTTCAATGACAAACTAGATAAAATATGCTTTTGTTTGATTTGATTATATTAATGTTTAAGTCGAGATTTATAGAAATATGTAACTGCAGCTACGTAACTGTGTTTAAGGGAACACTGCTGTTAAAAAGCTCAGTATTAGTTTAAAGTATTTGCAAACCAAATGTTAATGGACTTTTGTTTATATATCAGTACTTTAAAAATAAAAGTGTGCTATAAACAGCTTTTTAACATACTGCTATATAAACACCACTTCCCAGGTATATATATATATATATCACAGACGGCATATACAGTCTGTGCAAAAGTCTTAGGCACCTGTTACAAACAACATTAACACAGTAAACTGTTGTTGTATGTATGGCAAAGTATTTCTAGACCTCTTTCTTCATGGGAGCCCAGTTTTACTTGCAGCTCCACCAAATACCTGGTTTGGCACATTTTACTTCAGTAGAATTGTATGAATTCACCCAATGACTGGAGGCACTGAGCAGAAACCTGGAACCAAAGCTGTGTTCTTCTAACCAGCTTACAAAATATTGACTACTTTTTAGAAAAAGTCATCTTTATATATATTTTTTTCTTGTTTGTTTGCATTTATTGTTTTTGCTAGCAGAAACAGCCCACAGCTGATATAAATGACTTTTCACAGGTGCTTAAGACTTTTGCCCAAACAGGGTAAGTCTACCTGTGACTGACTAACTAACTCCCCAGCAAAATGGTCTCTGTTGCTGAGTTTATTTTGTCATATACAGTATTGGAGAAACAGTGTGTAGGGGTATAATTCTATAGTTAATTCTAGGTTATAACTGTGACTTGAAATGCATTGTATGCATGGGCACCGGGACCATTATATTAGGGGATGACTTTAAAAATCTTTAGTTTCATTCCCCCACTTATCCACCCAACGATTTGTATGAGTGAGACATGTGAGTCGCTGAGTGCAGCGCGTCCCCGTGCCCCCACACCCCCCTGGGAAAACACTACACTACAGCTATCTCCCTCACACCCACCCGTCCCTGTGCCAGACCCCCAACAGCATTTTTTTATTTTGTTTCCTCAGCATATTAGGGAATTATTTTTATTGTTGTGACCATTATTGCACATGAACACTGCAAATATTATTTTGCTGTAAACACCTTTACAGCAAAACTATAAAGAACTGCTGTTTTTAAGTGTTTTAGGAACTGCTGACAATATTTCGCCTGAACACCTAATAAAAATATTGTTCTTTAAAGCATAGTACATCGAAATAAGAGAAATTATGCAGTGTTTTCAGAACTTGAATAATTGAAAGAAAACAAATATTTTGTTTAATCTTAAATCAAATGGCAATAATTACCTCTAGTAATGTTTTGCTATCCAACTGGTCACATTGCAAGAGGAGAGTGATGATTACAGCAGTAATAAAAATTTGATTGAATAAGATTTGATTCAGGTGATCATCTCATCAGTACCACATAAAGCAGAATGTGCATGGAATGGCTGCCATACTGTTTACCAAGTGTTTTACCACAGCTTACAACGGGGTTTCATTCAAGCTCTGAATTTAGTCTGTGACGGTGCTGCTAATCAGACGAGTTCAATGAGATGGATATACTAGGTATATATTGAAATATTTATATGTATTCAAAACCAGAATTTATGAAACTGAACAGTCTTTTTATCACCCTTAGCATTATAGCAGGCCAACAGTCAGTTTGGAATAGGCACTAGCTTAGCACTAGCTTAGCGTCAGTGTGTCTTTTGCTGATAGTGTTACGGTGGCCTGAGGGGGCCATTAGAGATGACTGTGATTTTTGCTGAGGAGTTGAGGGGAAAGGAGCAATGGAGCCATGCCATGAGATGAAAAGCGTGGAAAAGACGTTAACCCGTGGCCCCCGGCACTGCTTGTGAACATTCGGGTGTGTGATCACCTATCACTTTACTCGTGAGTGAGAAAGTTTGTCCTCTGCATACCTCTTTGGCAGATATGATTACACAGCCTGGGGGCTATAGGCACATCTAGGTCACTGCAAGCTCCCTCTTCACACACACACACATCACAGCAACTTGATCCATCTGCCCTCATATCATTTTAGGAAGTTATTATGAGATTAAGTCATTCCCACCGAGATGAAGCTGCATGCACTCCACCTCCAGGTAAGGGCTCTAGCCTGTTCGCCACCCCAGGCAGGGCTCACCTTTTGTGGGTAAAAGCTGCTACATTGCCCCCTCCTCTCCTCGGCTCCAGAGCTGAGACAGCCCAAGGGAAATCACGCTCGTTTTCCCTGACTTCATCCCAAAATTAATCCCCCAAACTAGGCAGGAGAGCCAACTGAGCCGATCGGAAAAATGGAAGATTATTAAAGGGACATAGACCTTGACTGATTGTTGTGTGTGTGGCTGTGTGTTTGCTCTGGTGTGTGTTCCTCTCTATCTCTCAGAAGAGCTGGTTGAACAGTAAAGAGATGAATGATATAGCAATTAAACTACTCTTATACACAGGGTGTGTGTGTCTATGAATTATCTGCTCAATTTTGACAAAGTGCCAGCATTGCATTTATAATATTGTGATTACAAAACACATTTCAGTACTATGACATAGTTGGAGGTTCATCTGCATTATTTTGACCAAAATGTACTTTTATAGAACTACATGAATACCTTAATTCATCTCACGGAAACACTTGCCTAGATCTCTGAGGAGTCAGGAGTCTGACAGGATGCAGTAAAAGCACTGGAACTGGTTAGGGGAGTCTTTCCCATATAGCCTTTCTGAGTATCAGAATTGCAAAGCCCACTAGTGCCATAACAGTTTACAAATAATAAAATGTGTACCTTAGAAGAGAGGGTTAAGCTGTAACGACATTCTGAACTGTTCTTAGAAGGTAATTCCATCAAATTTTCAATTATTTTCATAATTTCTTTATTAAAATGCAAATGAAGTCATTCAGAGTGATTTGGTGTGAAATACTCCAAGTCAGAATCGTTCACAGCTGTAGAGACAGGAAGACTTTAATGCCTCCCTCTTTGATGTGATATTAAATGGTCACGAATATTCCACCTAATGCCTCAGAGTAATTTTACAGTAATTTTTAGAGGGTTTTGGCATGATTTTTTCTCTTTATAAAATTTATCTTCGCATTGTGTATATCTATATGATCATTAACCACACTAACAAATGCTATTCAATGATAATAATTGCCTTTTTCTCACAGTGGCAATAACTACTATAGTTAATGTACACTGAGATGCCAGACCACCCAGGTGTGAACAGATGTAACGTTCACCAGAACAGAGATCTACAACTAACTGCACTTTTCACTGAAATAAGGTGAAGGTGGAAAGTGTGAACATGTGCCTGCGCATGTGAAGACACATACACATTCTGAGCTGGGGAAATAAAAAAGAATGTTTTGTATCTGTCCATACAAGTGAAAGGCACATACAAGTTTAAATCTTAAAGTTCAGTCACAAATATATATTCATTCAAACATTTACATGTATCTGCATATTCAGTCAGTAGCAGTTTAGCTTTGCCCATTCAACTGCATTGCAATAAAGGGCAGCCAATCAGAAAAGAGGTCATTTATGTACATCAAGGTGCAGTAAGGAAAACAGGCTGCTTATTTTTTGTTTGGTTCAAAAATGAAAAACACGGGAAAAGGCAGAAAACGTAAAATCTACCTCACGTCAGTCAGGGTCTTTAATGCTTAAACAAAATAATTGTATTATTTTTGGACTAAAAGAGAACTCGATTCATCAGCACACCCAGTATTGCGATTGGTCACCCTGTTATACACACTGTGATTGGTTACAGGCTCATTTGCATGTTGCAGCCTTCTGTCGTATCAGTATTGCGGAGACCGATATCGTGATAACAATTACTTGATGATATATTGTGCCGCCCTACTACTAAGATATCGAATCCTAAATTAGCACAGACTCCCCTCAGACTGTCTCAGCGTGCGCCACATAACGAGTTAATGTACAAATCCTCCAAAGTCCTATCAAACCAGTTCATTATCTCCTGAACTGTGCTCCACATACACCCACACCCACACAAACACAAACACACACACACACAAACACACACATACACACACACACACATATAGGTTATTAGACATACTGTATATATGTTTATATGTCCAAACAATACAATGTGATATTATGAATTACTTTTGTTGAATTATGTAACCCAACAATACACACCCACAGATTCACTCATCTTTAACCACTTGTCAGGATGCTCACTTGTGAAAAAAGGACTGATTACAACAAGCATTTGCATATTGCATTTGCATTTTTTCACAATAATAAAACTGAAGTCTAACTGCGTGATATAGAGGAGATACAATTAAAAGTACACTATTGCTTATTGCATTTATATGTATGAATCAGTGTGTTTAATCTTTGATGTGAACTGAAAAATGAATTACTGACCAAAGTTCTGTTTGTTGGACCTTGATCAAAGTTTTAATATCTACAGAAACTCCTCTGGAACATCTGTGATTGGTCAATATTGTACAGTTAGAAAAAAGGCTACAATTTGCATATTAAAATCCTCTGTCATATCAGTAATGGAATCTCACATTAACAATTAACAAACAATATATCATGCAGCTGTAGTGTGTGTGTGTATGTGTGTGTGTGAGAGACAGAGAGAAAGAAAGAGAGAGAAAGACTGAGTGCAGATTGGCGCAATGTCTTGCCTCATTGGGGATGTGATGTGTCGGCAAGCAGATGATGAGTATTAATGAGCAACCTTTCTGTGTGTGTGTGTGTGTGTGCGCTCCATGCATGCGAATAAGGGCTGCTGAAGTTCATCAGTATGACTGTCTTGTAGCTGTGATCAGATCAAAGGCATGGTTCTTTTCATCATTACCCCAGCTTTCACACTGCACTGTCAAACACAGCTCCCTTTAGCACAACAAGCTCTCTCTCCCTCTCTCTCTCTCTCTCTCTCATTCCCACTCTCTCTCTCTTTCTGTCTTTTTCTCAGTGTCTGTCTGTTTCTCTCTCTGTTTCTCTTTCTCCCTCTGTCTGTCTCAGTCTCTCTCTCACTCTCACTTCTCTCTCACTCTCTCTGTCTCTCTCTCTCCCTCTCTCTCTCTCTCTCTCTCTCTCTCTCTCTCTCTCTCTCTCTCTCTCTCTCTATCTGTCTCTCTCTCTCTCTCTC
>JBBMFX010000101.1:16544320-16555640 GCA_037832545.1 Rhabdalestes septentrionalis
TCTCTCTCTCTCTCTTTCTCTCTCTCTCTCTCTCTCTCTCTCTCTCTCTCTCACACACACACACACACACACACACAGTCTAGTATTCCTGTTGTTGTAGCCTCTGGCCTTTAGCTAGGATTTAACAGTGGTGTTTTTGGGTTGAAGTAATCGATCTGAAATCTCAGTAAGCTTCAACACAGGTTTGACTCGCAGCTCTCACAAGCGTCAAAGAGACTTTAACACACGCAGTGTCAGAACTACAGGCAGTGCAGCCCCCCTAACGTCTTTATTGGACACCTTATATCTCTGCTCCACTTTTTTTCCACCCAGTACTCAGGGTAGGTACAAGAAGTTACAGAACAGTCAAGTCCACATGTTTTTCCCCTTTACCCCAAATGTAGATCAGCCGAGGTGCTCAAAGTTTTCCTCTGTAGTTTTCCACCAGAGCTACAGGCTCTTGTAACTAACAAGTTATGGGATTCCATGTGAAAGGGTCTTTTGGGGTCATATTGCTGTCATATTGCCCTTGAAGATATTTATTAGTAAATGTCAGTGCTTAACCTACATTGGACAGCCAACAGGTGAGACATGGCAAATAACAAATAAATTACATTGTCTTTTTTATACATTTGAAGTAATTATGGCATGCAGAGGCATTTTTTTCCCACCAGGGAGCCATAAAATCCCCCCAACACACACACACACACACACACACACACACACACACACACACACACACACACACATATGCTCTCTCACTGCTCTTGCGCATCGTACTACAATAATATTTATACATCCAAGACACCATGAAGCAGGATTTTTTTCCATCGCTATGTTTCCATTCCTCCATTCTTCCAGTTCAGCATTCCATTCTCACCTACTTTTTCATATCTACTCACTCTGTTCTTCTTGCAACAGTTTGCTGCATATTTATCTTTTTCAGTTTGGTTTGCTTACAGGTACACTCTGTGTCACTGGATCAGTTTTGTACATGTGGATAACTGTTAATGAAGTTAAAAATTCAATTTTTCCACATATAGTGACATTCAACTGTTGTGAATCACTGTTTTAAATTATATAAAACAATTCAAATGAAGGGTAATGAGCATTTTGTTTTTTCATATGACGCCAGAACCACCCCACAGTATATGGATTAGAAAGTTGGAAATTAGAGATCCTGTCATAGTCCAAGCTATAGATGATCCTTTATCATTAAAAAACGTTCTATAACATCAAGATATTAAGGAAACATCAACAATTAAGATATAATATAATATTGACATAAAAGACTAGTATCTGAAATGTGGAAATCAAGTCTCAGACAGACGATTATAAATAGATTATTTGAGGACTGGCATCTGAGATCGTTCAGACAAAACATTAAAATCCTGAATGAAATGTCTTACAATATGTTCAAGCCAGACTGTGGATTTATTTCACTGTTATTAAGAGATAAAACAGCATCATATATTAACTCCAAATTTTTATATGGTAGTGTGACTTATATTTGACCTAAGGCTCCAGAATCTTTTTAATGATATTAAACAGTATTGCAATATAATACTGCAACCATATGGCTTCTAACCAATTACAACCTTTTAATCACCTGCTGGGAACATCCTGACCAATCACAATCCAGACAGTTAAGCAAAGTGGTTTTGCTGACCGGGAGGGCAGATCTGACTCTGCAGCCTTATTTGATCTGATACAAGTTCTTCTCTTCATTTCACCCCTGCTGCCTTTTTTGTGAGGTCATCAACAGCACAGCTGATGAAATGCATGTTCCTCATATCACAGCCCACTTAATAACAGTTATTTATGCAATTTCCTCCATTTTAATGATGTACACTAGTGCTGTGTGAGTCCTATTTGTCTGCTCTTTGAGTGTGATTTAAGAGCCATGTTCATGGTGTGGCCCAGCCACGAACACATAACAAAATAGCTGGACGGCTTATACTACCAACATCGAGCACATCAGTTTAGATGTACAGAATGAGATCAATCAACCAATCAATAAATTATACTAAATAAATGTAATCTCAGAAAATAAGATAATCTTGGACATTTCCTGGACAACAATATAGAGACCTGTGGACAAAGAGCTGAAACTTCATAATTAGCTGAAATATACACAGTAGTAATCCACTCAAGTAGCTGCTAGAGCTAATGCGAAAATAATACGGCATACACTTTTAAGATAAGATAAGATAAGATAAGATAAAATAAGATAAGATAAATCTTGATTGTCATTTATAAGGAACAACAAAATGTAAGGTGCAGTCAACTAAGTGTGAAGCAGTGTGCGTTAAATAGCAAGCAATTAATAATAGTAGTATACAATTTATTTACAAATCGCAATGGTAACAAATTGCACTGGTATAATTCTCAGCAGAATTACACTATATAGACAAAATTACTGGGACACATCTCTTAATTAATTAAGCCTTAATGCTTCAGCATACCAAGATATTCTAGACAACACCATGCTTCCAACTCTGTAGACTCAGTTCGGGGAAGAACCTTTTCTATTCAAGCATGACTTTGCTCCAGTGCACAAAGCAAGTTCTATAAAGACATGATTGGATGAGTTCAGTGAGGAGCCTGCACAGAGCCCTGACCTCAACCCCATTCAACACCTTTGGGATGAACTGGAACGGAGATTGCGAGCCAGGCCTTCTCATCCAACATCAGTGTCTGACCGCATAAACACTCTCCAAAATGAATGGGCCCAAAATCCCACAGAAACTCAAAATACTTGTGGAAAGCCTTCCAAGTAGAGTGGAAAGCTGTAATAGCTGCAATAGGAGAAAACTCTGTATTGATGACTATATATATGAATGCAATGTCAATACATTTTCAGGAGTCCCAATACTTTTGTCCATATTTTGTCATTTCTGTCCTCTGTAAACATAAAATATATCTGCTTCATGTTTACATTTTCACTAAAATGCTCCTTCAGTGGGTTTAAAATGAGGACCTCAGCTGCTGTGGCAGAGTAGTTGGCCACACGTACTAAAGCGTTCAATATGAGAAATGTGGCCAGTTTTATTAAAGCAATGTTATCGTTCTGCCTAGCAACAGTCATCTGACTGGACTAGGGCGTTTTCTCCAGGGAACTGAGCCAGTATTTTCTGCTCTTTTGATTGGCCAACGGAGAGCTGGATATGCACCAGCTGCAGCACAGACTGAGACCTGGGCCGTGGCTTCTAGATGTTGTAAAAATGATTTATTAACTGACCCTTCAGAGAGCTCCACAGACATATTCCAAAGGAAAATTTAACTACGTAACAAGTGGGGGGTGGGGGGCACCGCCAGGCTCATAATGGACAAAAATGCACCTGGTTCCAGAAGAGTGATTCTGTGTGTGTTTTTATGAATCATTTAATTAACTTTTTTGTTCAAAGTAGTGCATGTCTGCCAGCCAACAAGATGGGTCCTCAATGCAGTTTTATTCTTTTGCTTAGTGTGTAATAATTGGGATGAACTTATGTACTAGAAATAAGAGTATATTATCATAATAGTAATATTGTTACCCCTCTGTGCAGGCCTCTCTCTAATTCCCTCTCTCTTTCTCTTTTTCTCTCCATTGGTGGCAATTCAGTACATTCTTTCCTTCGTTTTCCCCCACTGATCCAGCACGGTAGGAATTCCCATCTCAGATACTCAGATTCCATTCTCTTTGTTCTCACGTGGCATGCTCCACATATTTCATTCCTTATGGTATGAGTTCCAACAAGTGTCCAGGTTTCCTTTGGGACTACACAGCGGTGCTGCAACCCTGATGCTGTGACACATTCACTTTAAACAGGCTTTGGTATGGAGAAAGATCCTATCTTCACCGAAAAAGTGTTCTTGGAACATCAAGTACTCACTGGGGTATCAGGCACTGCGACCTATGCAGCCACAAACGTTCAGTAAAAAAACCTACACAAGCACTTTAGATTTGATTATAAAATTTCTTATCATGTTTACTAAAATGTGCGCTTATCTTTTGGCAACATCATTAATGACAGATATTCCAGTATTTCTTGTGTATGCTGTGCACTTCCAGTTCCTATAGTCACATTTGCATTCTACCATTCGTGTTTCTGAATCCTACCAGATTATACAATCAATGATACATTCAATAATTTCTTAGAGTCGAAATCAATATGAATCAGTAGGAATTCAGAGAATTCCACCCCTGACACAGACATTACAACACTGAGTGTTTGACATCTGGTGCCCAGGATTAGTAACTGAACGGATATGCTTGCTTAACAATGTGGGAGGCTGCTAACTGGCCCCAAGACAGCTGTGTGTAACAGCGTCTATTTGGCTTTATGAGGCTCCCTTCACACTCACTGATCTGAGAACAGCTCTTCATACCACAGCGGGCTTCAGTGGAAACCTGCCAGACAGGGCGCTTTGCATTCATATGCTGGATTTCACAGTGATGAACGATCAACCTTTGAATGGAATGTGTATAGTAAAGAATTCAGGGGTCTTCTGTTAGACATTCAGTATATAAATAAGACTGTGCATGTTGATTTAAGCCGGAAGGCTTTCTTATGTTTTTTAGACAGGAGTGATTGTAGCACTAGAGTATTGAGGGTAGGGTCACACAGGACACCAGCTGTACGCCTGCTCTGCTGTCATCTAATTCAAGGTCGTGCTCTCATGGCCTTCACCAAAGCGTGAGACATCTTGCTCCTCTGTTCTCTCGTTCCTCTTCCACTCTTCAATTATTCAGCTGAAAGGAGAGTTGTCCTCTGTGCTTTAATTACTGCACTGAGTGCCTTGGGAGGAAAGAGAGAAGCAGCAAATGAGTCCACAGCCTACAGCCACTAGCAAACACTGACACTAAGGCACACTGGGACCTCACAGATCTAAGAATGAAGAATTCTTTGTCCACGCTGTAGGCCGAGAGCATGGAAACGAAGGCATATAATGTGTGGGCATGTGGGTGGGTTGGTTGGTTGGTTGGCCATACATCCTAGTGTGCAAAAGTCTTAAGCCACCCCTCATCCTCTTAATAGTTTCTGTTTTATAAAAATATCATTTTAATAATATACTATTTTATGCCTGTCAAAATGTGAACATGAGAATAAATGTTTTACTGCCACAGGATGCCACAGTGCCTAAAGTGCACCACCAGTATATTAATCACCAGCCTGATCATCTGTAATCATCTGCACCTGTTTCTTCACCAGTTCAGGTCTTAAGATAGATGACTTTGTTTTGCTTCGGTGATTCAGACGTGGGACACTGTTTAGCTTTAAAAAAAAAACGTTCCTCTAAAACCTTCAGTTCAGGGACTGGACTGAAAGTGAGAGCCTTTTAGGCCATTACACCCGTATATTTATATAGATAGGCTTGTCTAATTACATGTGAACTGAAAAAAGTAAACACAGTCTTTTGCAGTGAACTGTTCTATAAAACAACATATTTAATATGGATGGTAATGCAAATACTTTGTGGTGATTGTGTACAGTATTTTCACTCTGCAGATACTATAGTCGAATCTAATATGGTCATTGCTTGGAAACAAAAGCGTTAAGGTCTTTTTTTTATCTAGGGGGTTTAGTCCAAGCTTATAGGTTAGTCCTTCTGTAGCTGAACTGGCTTTTTCATCACTGATGCCTTGCATTCTTCTGTGATAGCTGTGGATGAGGCCCTTTATTTTCTCAGGTGGTAAATCTGCCCATTCCTCTTGGTAAAAAGCCTCCAGGTCCTGTAAATTATTTGGTTGTCTTGCGTGAACTCAAATGTGCCACAAGTGGTCAGGAATCTGTAATGGCCACTCCAGAACCTTCACTTTTTTCTCCTGTAGCCACTGAAGAGTTGACCTGGACTAGAGTTTTGGATCACTGTCATGTTGTAAAGTCCAAGTAAGACCCATGCGCAGCTTCTGGGCTAATGAATCAAAAGTGTTCTCTAAAATGTTTGGATTAAATACTGCATTTGTGTTGCTGTCAATATTGACTGAGTTACCTGCGCCACTGTAGCTCACACAACCATAACACTTTCAGTTCAGTTCAGCTGTAATTTTATTTCACTTTTTACAACCGCTGTTGTCACATCAGAGATCCACTTCCATTCTGTCCACTAGGGAGGGTGTACTTCTTCTCCAAATGTAGAATTTATGGTTATGACCATAAAGCTAAAGTTTGGTCTCATCACTCCAAATGACTTTGTTGTAGAAGTTTTGAAGCTTGTCTAGGTGCTGTTTGGCATGTCGTGAGTGTTTTGTGGTTTTGGCACAATAACAGCTTTTTCCTGGCATCTCCACTCTGCAGCCCATTTTTGTTCAAGTACCTCCTCATTGTGCATCTTGAAACAGCCTGCAGAGAAGCTTGTATTTCAGCTGAAGTCGTTTGTGTGTTGTTCTTTGTATCCTGAGCGTTCTTCCTGGTAGCTGTGGCTGAAATTTCTGCTTGTCTACCCGACCAAGACTTTGTATCTACACAACCCACAATTTTCCACTTCTTTATCGGAGTTTGAACACCGCTAACAAAAGAAGCTTTCTCAGTTCTTTTGCTATGACTCACTGTCCAGTGAAGCTCTGGATGAAATGTGCTTGGGTCTCTCAAGGGCAAAGAAACTCACAATATTTTTTTTTACCCAGACACTAATTACAATCAAACGCGGTACAGGCATGGAAATGTATGCGTTGTAGCCATTTGAACCATTGTGAGCACACTTGTGAGTATATTATCAGTCCTAACATTCTTTTGATCAGGGCTATTTTGGTGATTTTGATTATCCTAATGATATAAAATGATAGTGTGGTAATATGTGGCTTCACTAAATCACTATCCCTCAATTGAAAGTACACCTCCTGCATGATTTGTCCTATTTTCCAAAAATTAACAAAATTCCACAGATTCTGCCAGGGGTGCTCAAATTCACACGAACATACTAGGTAGATTTCTCTAAGCAGAGTTAATTATAGAAAGTATTTATGCACAGCATGTCTGTATATAGCATAGTGTACTTTCATTTGGAGTTTTTTTCTACAGATTCTTTGTTTAGATTATATTTGCCTTTAGTTTTTTGTATTGTTCTTGTTCCTGTATGTCTTTGCAGACATTTCATTGACATGTTTGGTAGAATTAACATCAGAAGTACAATTATTTTTAGGGAAAATAAGTACACATACTATACAGTGTATCGTTGCTGAAAACTGAAGAAAACAGTAGACAAAATACCATAAATTCCAGACTATAAGCCTCTACATTTTTCCCAAATTTTGAACCCTGCGGCTAATAATACGGTGCGGCTAATGCATGTTTTTTTTATGACGCCAAAAACATTTTGCCTCATAACCAGACCCGGCGCCAGACACAGATTTGCGGATGGACCTTTGGGGAGGCCCACATTTTATAGGCTTGTGTTGGGTTGATATATTTTTTGCGCATCTCGCCTGCATCAGTGACGAGGGTTTAGGCTCAAACTACCGGACCAATCGTGGACAGAACGTTTTCCCAGGGCAACCCCGAGTGTGTCCAAGGGCGATTAATGACTTTTCCTGGTAGGCTGCAGTGTATATACGGTATATATTTTTACCAGCCTTTAGGAGATGGAATGATGTTCGTGCACTGTTCAGTAATTTGTGTGTTACTGATATGTACATATATTTTAAGATAGATATTACAACATGAGACACATGCTGCTTATAACCCAATGCGGCTTGTACAAAACTACGAAATACAAAATTGATTTTCTTTCTAAAATTAGAGCATTCTGCTTTTAATCAGGTGGGCTCTGTAGTCCGGAATTTACGCTACATGTGCAAAAGTAATGACACAATTTATCCTTTGTGTTTTCTTTCTCCCAATATGTTAGATTACATTAGCGAATTTGTATTATTTCAATGGACGACCCCATGCTTCTTGACTTGTTTTGATTGAAGAGGTTTGTTCTGTGTTTCTCTTTTAAGGAAACTCGCAGGAACTTTGTTTGTTAACTTTGTTAAGATTCTCCAGACTTTATTTGCAATTGTACTTTTAGTTGCCATGTGACACTAATGGGATCACGTTTGAGCTTTCTGCGTTACTTTTAAGTTTGAGCCGGGTTATGTGACTGATCAGATATTGCTACTATTAACATCTGTCTGGAGTGTCTTACTGTGCCTCTCCCTGACAAAGGCCCATTAACTCTCTGTTCAAAGCTCTAATATAATGAAAGCCTTTTCATTTCTAAGGAAGTGCCAGAATCTGTATGAAATCTGTAAATATTTGAACACAGTGTCCTCTATGATGTTCTTTTGGCCTTATATTGATACTGTTGCCTCATTACTCTTCAGTGCAAACAGTGGAGTGACAATATATCTAATATCTAAGTATATCTAATGAGACTGCCACACTGTCAGGATATCAATACAATGCTTCATTCATACAGAGAAATCTATCAGTGCTGGACTGCATCACTTTGTCGATAGCTGACCTTGTCCCACCACATCCATTACAGTCTTACTAATCAAACTCATTTAGAGACAGGGCTGCGAGAGGGGAAATGTGCTGTGCTTTCAGATCAATGCCCATGGTAGCCACTGAGAATGGATCACGGTTCCCGTAAATAGGAAATATAAACCTCAGATCATAATGTGAAAAAGTGTGATACCACTGACCTATGTGTGGTTACCGCCTATTGATTACATGCAGCTGTAATTGTAGGGGAGTGCGGGGAACAGCCCCATGGAGTAGAATGCAATACTGAGTTTTTAAACGTAGTTAAACAGGCTCAAGTAGAACTTGATTTTGTTTTCCAATGACAGCAGGATCTGTGAATTTGTACTGCCTGTAATAGAAGACCATTTTTAAAACATATTTTGGAAAAATGAACAGTTCTGGGCTGGACTGCGTTCAAAGCCGCTGTAAAATATTCAATACCTGTGACTGCCTCACAACAACTGCATGCTGTATTGACACTCCAAGTCACTTAAACCGCTGTGCTGTGAGTTCATGAAATGAGTGCAATACACAATGATGGACATCTGATGTCTTTTGTCCTCTTTCAGCAGTCCATGGTTGCTTGGCAACAGTAGAATTCGCTAAGCAAACTACATTTCTTGGCGGAAGAATTGGTTGTCACGATTATTTTAAATTACAACTTTAATTATTCATTGGAAGAAGATTTTTAAGTTATCATATTTTATGTCCCCTGTCATTTTATAAGGGCAAAAGTTTGCTTGAGGACGTGCGATACAGTGATTTTATTACAGGTAAGGGGGTACATCTTCGTACACACATGACTGGGATCGAGTCCAGATCAGGTTTGTTTACTAATGAGAGATTTTTATGTTGTAGATTTCATGCACTCTTATACATTCTGTCTCCCTCTCTTTCCCACTCTCTTTGCACTCCTTATTTTCTCTCTCTCTCATAGGATTAACCGTGGTCTGACTGGACCCAGGGTCTGAAAAGTGGAGGAATCTCCCCATTTCTGAGAGTAGCACTTTATCACAGGAAGGCTAGCAGTTGGAGGGTTGAGGGTGGAAGATGATCTCTGTGATGTGCAAACAGCAATAAAAAACCCCCACTAAAATTAAACAGGTTACAGGGGAGTATAATAATAGTTTATCCCAGGGGAACATTTTCAATTTCTCAACTTAAATCAAGCTCTTTAAGACCATATCTACCTTTCTTAGTGTGTTCAAGCAGGTTTTGGTTCGGACAGGTTCGAATTTCAGTTTAGCAGCGTTAGTTTAGCCTGGGCTCATTTTTTATAACCAAGCAGAATTTTAAGGTCCAGCCTGATCAGACTCTGCACACTGCGCAACAACTTAGACCCCAAAATTAAACAAGTATAGAATACTCTTTATACAGTACCAGGCAAAAATCATGAACACTTGAGAATATATACAGTATTTGAAACCTGTTTAGAAGGGTAGTATATGCTTTTAAAAGCTAATTTGAATATGTTACGTAATAGAGCAATTTGGGATTGTATGCATGTCTGTGTGTAGTTCTCATTAAATACCTCACATATCTGGTTTAGCTCAATCAATACTTCATTATACTAAATCAGATGAGTTGCTGATGGATTTTCACAAATTCATGCAAAGGCTGGAGGCATCAAGGTGAAATCTGGAACAGAATCTGTAGTCTTCTAACTAGCTCCCTAAACCGCAAAATCTTTATACAAGCAAAACAAATCTTGATATTACTGAATGCTTTCTTGCAGAGAGTGAATTACCCCTAAATAATTGGGTGTCACCCTCATAACACTGTTAAGAACGCCCCCCAAAGAGACAAAAATAGCAGTTTTGGGGGGTTCTTGGGCCTACTTGGGTCTTGATCAGAGGGTACAGTACTCCCCTGTAATTTGAGCCATGCTTTCTTGTTTGTTTGTGGTTATTCTAATGTTAAGTTTTGTTTTTGCTGGTAGAAAGTGCCTCACTGCTCAGATGAATGGCTTTTAAATTCTTTTCACAGTTCTGTATATATAATGTTTTAAATGTGAAATATTTGCTGGTTTTTGCCACTGTTTGATACAGCCTCATTTATATGTATGTATATACCAATCATCATCAGAGCTGGACCATGCAAAGGAAGAAAATGGTCCAATGATCTGATGAATTTTCTTCCCTTTAGCATCATGTGGACAGCGGTGTTAATGTGCTGCATTTCCTTGCAAAGAGACCGCACCAGGATGCATTATGGGAAGAAAACGTGCAGCAGTGAGATGCTATGGGCAATGTTTGACAGGAAAATCTTTGACATGTACACCCGTTCACCCCTTTCACCCCTTCAACAGTATTTCCTGATGGCAGTGGCCTCTTCAGCTGGATAGTATGCCCTGCTACACTGCACAGATTGTTCAGGAATGTTTTGGGGAGAATGACAAAGAGTTCAAGGTGCCAACCTGGCCTCTAAATTCCCTAGAGTTCAATCCCATCAAGCAACTTGTCCAAACCATGGAGGCCCCATCCCACAAATTACAGGACTTAAATAATATACTAATCAGGGCTGGACTGGGACAAAAAAATGGTACCCACCCGCCCACCAGGCTGTCATTCCGAAGGAGGGCGGGGGGCAGGTGCTAATGGGATTCCATGGCGGCCCAAAATGACCTGTCCAGCACAAATTTACCCTTGTCCAGGTGCGGTGGTGGTAGGGTGGTGCGGGGTGGGTGGGGGGTTGGGAGTCTGACGGAATTCCACACACAACACATACAGTCCAAAATTAAGGAGTCGGACCAAATTGACCATTACTGGTGATGTCTAGGTGCAGAACCCACAGTACACATTCAGAGGTATTGTGGAGTCCATGAGTCCGGACTTTTTTGGCAGAGAAAACAGGACCTACATGCAGGTGGTTTTAAGTTGAATAACCCTGCATGTGGAGTAAGTTAT
>JBBMFX010000101.1:16592923-16603970 GCA_037832545.1 Rhabdalestes septentrionalis
AGCTACATATCAGTTATATAAACTTGAAGCATCAGAATCGGCATCGGTATCGGCCGATCACCTAGACAAAAAATCGGAACTTGGTATTGGTGGCAAAATCCTGATCGGAGCAATCACTAATGTATAAATATGTATGTATGTATGTATATGTATAATGAATTTACAAATGTCACTCAATGCATGATGGAGTGAAAATAAATGCAAATATTTTTTTTTATTATTATTGTGTAACATGAGACGGGAGAATCGAGCTTTAGATGTCAAACATGCTTTGGCACATGAACTACATCTAGATCTTCGCTTTTGTCGAGCTGCACCTTTAAAACCCAGAGGATGCACTTACATTAGGTCTTAGTGACCTAATCATTTGTCTCTCAGGGTGAAAAACATCATATTCTGATTATTCTGATCGAAGTCTAGCCCATGCCTGCTGACCTAATGGGCTCCGTTAACCTTCTTACACCAGAGGGTCTCGGCTCACTTGTCTAGATATTGAATATAATAGAGGATATGAAGCATGACATTAACCTACATGTGACCATGGCGGCTGAAACTAATGGATCATTTACACACTCCACTTATTATTGACATATGCAGAATGGTTAGTTGCCATGGCCTGTGTGGACACGGACCAGACCTCTTCTCTGCTAAAATAGTTCAATTAAATATAAAAAAAACCCTTTAATTTTCAATTAAATAAGAAAATGTGGGTGCTTTTAGTTTTACCTGAGCAAAAGCCCATCTTTTCTGCTCTTTAAGAAGGCTGTTAATAATTAACCATTTTTCATACCACATTTAGAATGAACAGCATGACTATTCACTAGTCCGAATAATTACCTTCTCCAGGCAGCTTTAACCTACATTTCAGTCTCATTGAGCTGAGGACTGGTTCTTCATAGTCCCGTGTTTTTCCTGACCGCTTCCAGGAATAGAAGAGTGCATGTTGAATTAAGGCTAAGTGGTGTTATAATACAGAAATCCGCCAGCACAGGGACTCCACGCTGCTGGGAAAGGATTTGTTGGACGGGGTCATCAGAAAAGGCCATTCCATTTGGGGCAAGTATGCGGAGACAGAGGTTTGACTTTTGGAGATGGTGTGGCTAGCTTTGGCATCCGGACTGGAAGTATGTCTGTAATGTGCTCAGCAGGTTTACTGAGTCACCGCGATGGGAAAGCAAACCCAATGTGAGAGATTCAAGATTTTTGTCGCAGTCGTGTCGACACCATGCATCACCACTTTCTTCATTTCATCATTTGAGCACAGCGAAAACCTCATTACATTGTAAACACTACATAATATATCATGCACACCATTTTGAACCAGTAAAATGGCCCAAGATGTCCTGCAAATATTAAGAACTATAGAACTATTTTGTTTTCAAGAAAGGGAAATTTAATATAAATGAAAAAAAAACCCAATATAGTTACAGTACCCAAGTAAAAACATTTTCAATAAAAAAACAAAACAAGAAAAAGTATTGTTAAGCTATCAGGCCAGAGACACACATACATGCAAGTGTTTCATGCTTCTGTTGAAGTCTGCCTATAATTTTAAGTGAGTAAGATAGCCCGCTGAAAGACATATTAAGAATTCTGTAGATGACCATCATGCCTCTTCAGGCTGCAGCATCAGTGAACTCTTGCCCAGTTCAACATTGTAACATGCTGCCCTGTTGTTTTCACCTCTTTAGATGAGCCGTGTGAACAGGTTTCCAGGATGTGCTGGTGGTATTTTGAATGCTAAAGCAGTGTTTACACATCATTTACCGTTTGGGCGGCGTGTCCTCTGGGAGTAGTTTGGTTTGAGCATTGAAGGAAAGCTACTTTTGTTTGCTGACAGTTCTGACAAGGATGTTTCCTTTCAGGCGTTTGATGGTAACGTTGTGCTTCTGTTGAAAAGGCAATTCACATTTGCATATTATCACTGGAAAAAAAAAGTATTGCCAAAATTTTACTTCAGAGGAGAAGGAAAAAACGTCTTTAAAAAATATTCATGTTATCTGACATCAGAAGTAAAGAAGTAATTTTGGAACAAATTGGTTTGATATTCAGAAAAGTGTCACACAACTTTATGCACAGCTTCTGTGTTCAAATACTGTAGAAAAATAACAAGACTGGAGATACGTGTGACTGGTGCTCATTTTAGTAAAATGCTCCCAGATTTTTCTTGTTTTCGAGCTTCCTGAGATCATTCTATATAATTGCTAACATAAGTAAAGCCCTGAACTCCTGCCATATACAGGTTACGTCAATAACCCACTCCAAGTTGGACACAATAGCAGAAATATGTCACCAATTTATTGCTGACTTTATTGTTGTTGAATGATTGGTTCTGCTCTACTTATCACATGAACTTACATCAAAAGGACATTTGCTGCCATCTGTGATGTTACCAGTTTAACTGGGACAGCAGTCGTTTCTCCTAGATTTGGGGTAGAGTCAGCTCACAAATGCACGTGTAATATGACAAACAAACTAAAAAGTAACAGATCTGTTGTTGTGTTTTGTGAATTAAGTGAGTTGTAAAATTAATTAATTTCCACAACTTTTCTACAATGACTGGTGTAAGTCTATTCATCCTTTAAGAAAGAATGCAAACTTTTCATGAAAGAACTTGCTCATTCACTGAGGAGCATTCAGTTTTCAGTCTCAGGGAAGGCGTACTGTGTGAATGTGTGCGTGTGTGTACGAGCGAGAGCGAGGGAGAAAATACTTAATCTGCAAAAAGCTACTCTCAGACACTCGGTGATAATGGATGTGTTATGAATTCATTGAAGAGAGCACCACACTGCGCTGGCTGTTGCAGTGGTATCCAGTGATGAGTTTGTGTACAGTGTGTCTCCTAATCCATCTTGAGTCTCCTCGCCATTCATCTTAGTAATTAAATGTTGTCAAGGTTTCGCCCCTTCTGACCACATTACTTTAAGCCATTTATTTTGCATGGATGATGTCGTCTTAACTTTTCTGTTTGCTCCCTGCCTTTCAAGTATGATGCATAATCAATAGTAAGTGCTCCATTTGTACTCATAATGTTCTTCTTTTTTTTTTTCTTGCCTTGTAGGGCCGCTGGCTGCAGTGCTGTTGCTATCTATGAAGTAAACGACAGCTTTAAGAGGAGAGAAGCGGATCGATAAGACTTTCTGCCCACGTTTGTTGGTTGAATATATATATATATATATATATATAAATATATATATAAAAACCCTGATCGACAAAGAGAGACTGTCATAGAAAGAGGAACCATCAAACCTTCCCCTACGTGGACCAGAGCCAGTATGTGGCATCAGCCGGTGCCACATTGTGCCCTCAGCACTGGGCCAATGCTCCTCCTTGGCGTGATGACCCTCTCCCTCTCCCTTGATTTCGCTGGAGGGGCCACAGAGCCCTTCCAGACCTTCTCTCCTTCAGAATTGGGCCTGACTCACCTGGCCATTCATAACACCACTGGCGAGGTCTACATCGGTGCTGTTAACTGGATCTACAAGCTGTCAAGCAACCTGACCAAACTGAGGAGTCACATGACCGGTCCAGTAGTGGACAACGAGAAGTGCTACCCTCCGCCCAGCGTCCAGTCCTGCCCGCACGACCTGTCCCAGACCAACAACGTCAACAAGCTGCTGCTGGTGGACTATGGCCAGAATCGACTGATCGCCTGCGGAAGCACCTCACAGGGCATTTGCCAGTTCCTGCGCCTGGATGACCTTTTCAAGCTGGGAGAACCACATCACCGCAAGGAGCACTACTTGTCCAGTGTGGCCGAATCTGGGACCATGTCTGGGGTCATCATTTCCGAAGGGTCCCGCAGCAAGCTCTTCATTGGAACCCCCATCGATGGGAAGTCAGAATACTTCCCGACCCTGTCCAGCCGCAAGCTGATGGCCAACGAGGAGAATGCCGACATGTTCAGCTTTGTCTACCAAGATGAATTTGTCTCCTCACAGCTCAAGATCCCTTCAGACACGCTGTCCAAGTTCCCGGCCTTTGACATCTACTATGTCTACGGCTTCAGCAGCGAGCAGTTTGTCTACTACCTAACCCTGCAGCTGGATACCCAGCTCACCTCGCCAGATGCCAGCGGGGAGCAGTTCTTCACTTCCAAGATTGTGCGCCTCTGTGTGGACGATCCCAAGTTTTACTCCTACGTGGAGTTTCCCATTGGTTGCACCAAGGATGGTGTGGAATATCGCCTAATCCAGGACGCCTACCTGAGCAAGCCGGGCAGGCAGCTGGCCAACTCTCTGGGGGTGTCAGAGAATGAGGACATCCTCTTCACTGTCTTCTCCCAGGGCCAGAAGAACAGAGCTAAGCCACCGAAAGAGTCCGCCATGTGCCTCTTCACGCTGAGGCGCATTAAGGAGAAGATCAAGGAGAGGATCCAGTCCTGCTATAGGGGAGAAGGCAAACTGTCTCTGCCTTGGCTTCTCAACAAAGAGCTTGCATGCATCAACTCGGTAAGTTCTCCTTATGCAATAAATACTGCATGTGTGCAGTCATTGGTTTAGATACATGGATAGATAAATGGATGGATGGATGTGTGGGTGGTTTACTCTCTGGGGTACTGATTAAAATAAAGGAGCGATCAACTGCTCATCGAATTTAATTGCTCTGGAAATCCAGATCAGATTTTCAATATGTCAATCATTTCTCTTTTTTTTGTTTACAAAGGCTGAACAATACTTAACAAAAGTACATTAAACTCATTGTAGTTTTAGGAATTAGAGCTTTGTAAACAAGATGTGCTGCTGTTCGTGTAACTTATTGTATGTCATTTTTCTACATGATTGACTTTAAAATATAAGGTCTCATTCTGAGCATTTGATTCAAACCCAAACACAGCCCACCCCACAACATGCCAATAAAACCTGACAGGGGGGCGCCAGTTCAGTTATAACATAGCAACCATAACAGGCCACAATTCCATCACTGATAAATACCATAAATTGTAATATATGATATGATGTATTCACATAATCAGCTGTTCCTAATTCATTTAAAACTTTTATTGATGAAACAATGCACTTGGGTAACATTCCCGGTGTTTTTTAAGTTGTGGTAGGTTTTCCATACTGGGCACTTCTTGCAATGTGTTGTACTTCCAACAGTAGGATATTAGCCTTCCCATGTTTAATCTTCAAACAGTTTCTGTACATAGAATATGCTACATATATACAGAATCAGAATCATTTTATTTGGCCAAGTATATGTGTGCATATACAGGGAATTTGGTTCTGGTCGAGGGTGTCTCTCAAGCACAGCCATAAAAACAACAATATACACAATCTAAAAACTCAACAATATAAACATTCTAAATCTATATAAATATTCAAAATCTACAATAAAGTACAGAATTACAGTAGTGATATGTGTGTACATAAAGTGCAATTGCAGTCCGGAGGTGTGAAGCAGTGAATACATATTTACATATATACGTACTGTAAGTTGTTTTTGGTCCTACAAATTAAATATGAACATCTGCCCTAAATTGTCCTCTCCTGAAACAATTCACTGTTTTATAGTTGGTGCTTTAATTTTCTCATGAGCTTGAGCCTTGTGGACCTCCATGCCAAATTTGACTTCACAACAGTATGAATTATATATTTTATACTAGAAACTGTTTAAGGTAACAAAAGTAGGGAGGAAGAATAATTTAAGGAGAAAAACGTGTGAGAAAATGCTGCGAAAAATGAAAAGCAGGGGTCCTACACATATTCCAGAAATGACATCTGAACTTGACATGAGCAGTCAGGTCCCATCGGGTTTGGACAAATATTTAAAGTTCGGGCCCCGAGAGCTGGCAGACGGACAAGCAGGCGGTGGCTTATCAGAGTTAAGCTGTTTGCTTGTTGTACTATTTTCAGATAAGAGCCACCTATGAAGCTGTAGAACAACTACTGACAATACTGGGTCTAAACCACCCCCATGCCAAAATAAACACACATTAATGGTCAGTATTGTTGACGCAGGTGATTGTCGTTTTGTGTTTTCAGTATCGGACATCAGCTCCGTTTACCGCTGTCCTGTTTTTGACTCATGTTTAGAGTGGATGTTTCCGGAGCCCCTGTACATAGATAGCAATATGATGACTCATACTTTTGCACTGTTGAAAATTAGGAGTCGTGCTTTTGAGCTGGTTTTAATAACCTGCCTTCCAGTCTAGCCGTCTCAGAATGACCGCACGCATTGGTGGTGAGCGCAGTGCGCATTGTTCGCTCTTAGTGAAGGACTCACTCTGTGACTGTGGATAATGGTCACCTCGCCGCATTCGGAAGAGCCTTTTCATTTTCATCTTTCTGTGTGTCATACTTTGCTGCCCACGCCTGTCTAATTTCTTTATGCAGTGCTGTGCTTTTATCAGCTCCGGCACTGAGGATTAGACACCTGTAGGTGGGGCTTTGAAAAAATATATTTATGGCTACTGTTTTCTGGGATTTGATGAAATGGTGATTTATGTCAGAACAAGTGATTGATTGATTGATTGATTTTAGTTGATAAATTTAAAGACAGTGGAGATCTGCACAGTACAATCTAGGCTTTTGCTAGTTCTCTTTCTCTCTCTCTCTCTCTCTCTCTCTCTCTCTCCTTTCATTATTCAGTCAGACAGGAACATCATTAGTTCAGCTGACTAGATTTCTCAAGTCCCTCTTTCTCTCTCGCTCCCTCGCTCTCTTAATTCATTTAGAGAATCTTGATCCTGTCTTCTCTGCCATCAGGGTCCTCTGGGACCAGGGCTTGGCTGTCGTCTTCTCTTTCGCTCACTCTCTTAATCTCTTTTCTTCTCACTCACTCCCTCTTTTTCTTTCTGTCTCACTGAGCGACTTTGATTTAACTGAGCACTCAGAGCTTAAGATGACCCCTTTCCCACCCCGCCGCCTTTTCTAAGGTTGGAAAACTCAGTTTATTTAGGTCCTATGTGCATCTGCAGCCTGTCAGTAGATATTTGTGCTGATTAGGGAAAGCACCGTCTTGGCATTTGACGCTGACTCAAATGGCCTCACAGTATGTTTGGAGGTTATTATCATAACAGCATTTGTAACAGTATACTTCAGTCTGTTTATCGGTAGGCTGGGTTATGTGGTAGCTTTTGAATCTTTCTCTCAACACATGACTAACACAGATCTGGAAATGAAGTCACCAGAACGCAGGGGTTTGCAGTCTTATCGGAAAAGGGCCGGCACAGCCAACTTCAGCAATGCGGGGGCACCCATGATTCCATGTTTAATCAATTGGTCTCAGTTGGTCACACAATTGATCGTGTGGTCCTGCTTTGTCGGAACGAGAACCTGCAGCCGCGCTGGTCCTTTGTTGAAAAGATTGGAAACCCCTGCTGTACTGCATGAAGAAAATGGTTAAGCATATTCTGAGAAAAATTTACACTTTCTCTTTTTCTCCATATTTTTTTTATTCCTTAGTTTTAGCCTTTAATTTTCTCTTTGATTTATTGTTGCTATATTGCACAGTCTCACAGACATTTCAGAGGCACTTTGCACTACACATACTTGTATAACTGTGTATGTGACAAATTAAGCGTAGGGATACTGAATCTTACAAATCTCTATAAAAGCCATTTGTAGGTTTCCAGGACTTGGTACCATTGATTCTCTACTTCAGTCCTAAAGATCCACAGTTTATATTGTTTCCTGCCCCACTGCAGCTGATCCAGCTGGTCAGGTGATAATCAAGGACTTCAAGAGCAAGATCAAGTGTGTTTGGGCCAGAGTGCCGGACTGGAGTCCATCACTGGTTACGTGCAGGTGCTTTAGAAAATTGCTCAGGAATAAAAGCCGGGCCATTACGAGTCAGTTGCAGACAGATCAGATTTGCAGTCAGCAAATCAGTTTTGGGGCTCCCCCATGCTCATAATGACAAATATCATTACATCAATGAGTACATGACGAAACCAGAGCATATTGGCACATGCTGTAGTCGTCACTGCTCTGTCGTAAATCACACAGTCAATAGGTCAGAGGTCAGGCTGTGGTCAGTAGACATGCTTGACCCTGATATGACCCCTGACCAGTCTCTAGTTAACGAAGATTGCAAGTCAACATTACCGGGGATGACGGAATTGGCTGTGTGAGTGTGTGTGTCTTTGTGTGTGCACGCTTGTGGGTGCGGCAGGTGTGGATATTAGGCACACTGGAAAATGATTAATTGCCTACTTCTGTCAGCTCCCGCTTTGGACCCTACACACACACACACACACACACACACACACACACACACACACAGGCTGGCATTGTTAGTTTATTCATAGAAATAAACACATGACCTTCCTACTGCAGGAGTGCATTGAAGAGTCCCATTACTAGAGATGAGGACACAGGGTGATGGAGTATGAAGGATATTGAAGAGGTGAAAGTATGTATGTGTGTGTGTGTGTGTGTGTGTTAGTGTGTATGTGTTTTTTTTCTTCATAATTTCTACAACCAGGCGGCTGAGCAAGGCGGGAGATTTGTGTGTGTGCAGTTGAGAGTGGCTGCCGAAGTGCTTATCTGGTTCCCACACACTCTCTGGTGTGCAGATTTGGAGTTTTAATCTGTTAAATGGTTTTCTGTAACACAGGACGTGTTCGCCGCTCAGCTAAACACTCCAGATTACACGCCTTTGATTGAATTCAGATCCATACTTTACACTCACACACTGATGCATGCTTATCCCACACCACCGTGACTATGCACACACACACACACACACACACACACACACACACACACACACACAAACATATACACACACACACACACACACGTACATACATTCAGTCTTGAAGATGAAATGCCTGTCTTGCTTCATCTATTCTCACATCACATTTCGATCTCTCTGTCTCTCTCTCTCCCTCTCTCCTAACCTGTTCTCTCTGTCTCTCTCTCCCTCTCTCCCTCCTTGTTCTCTGTTTTCTCTGTTCTCCCTGTTCTCTCTCTGTCTCTCTTTCTCCTCGTCCCTGTTCTCTCTCTGTCACTCTCTCTTTCTCCCCCTCCCTGTTGTCTGTTCCCGTTCTCTCTCTCCCCTCCCTGTTTTCTGTTCTCTCGTTTTCTGCCCCTCTCTCACTCCCTGTTCTCTCTGTTCTCTCTCTCTCTCTCTCTCTCTCTCTCTCTCTCTCTCTCTGTTACTCTTCCTCACTCCTTGTTCTCTCTCTCCATTCTCTCTCCCAATTTCCCCCATTTTTTTCTTCTTTGTGCTTTTCCATTCTTTGTGTTTTTACTTTTTCCTCTTCTTTCTTTTTCTCTTTGTCTCACTCATTCCCCATATTGCCCTGAAATATAATGGGAATGTTCAGTAAAAACACAAATCAGCCATTACATTGCTAAATGCATAATCTAGTGTAGGTTCCCTTTGTGCCACTAAAACTTCCCTTTAATTTGTGAGGTGGCCTCCATGGATTGGACTAGTTTGTCCAGGTCACCCCACAAAAGTTCAGTCGTATAGAGATCTGGGGGAAACAGGCCAGTGCCAGTAGGGAACACTGTTGCTCTGAATAAGTGCACTGGTTCTGCAACAGAGTTTAAATATAGTACTGTGCGAAAGATGCACCTGCAAAATAATATGTAAAAGCTGTTTGGATGAAAATATACGAAATAAAACTATAAAGAGTTAATACAAATTAATAGTCAGTAGTAAATAGTGATTGTATTTTTAGTGTATTAATGTGTTCCTTGTGGAAGTCCAGTATTGCTTAGTAGTTTCCATCAGAAACCTGGTTTGACTCAATTAGTACTTCATTAAATCAAAAGCTCCTGATGGAATTTCACAAATCTAATCAATGGCTGGAGGCATTGAGGAGAAATCTGGAACCAAATTTGTTTTCTATTTACTATTTTTTACAGACAAAACCATTAAAAATAATTTATACTGAGTTCTTGGTTGTTTGCATTTGCTCTATTGTTAACAGAAAGACAAATTATTACACACTGAGAAAAATGGATGAAACGTATTTGCATAGTTGACTTCTGCACAGTAGTAGATCACATTACATCCACCAGCTTGCTTTCTCAGTGGCACGTTGTTTGGTTTCACTGTACTGTGCGTATGGTAGAAATGACAATTAAACCTACTTGACTTGTCTTGACTTCCTCCCATACTACATCCTTGATCATGTCCTCCGTAGGAAAGTGTCACACCGTCCATCCACATGATGTAAAATGAAAGGTTTTATCAGACCTGGCCACTTTCTTCCTGTTTTGATGCTCGTGTTCCCATTTAAAGTGCTTTCGGCTGTGGCCCGGGGTCAGCATGGGCACTCTGCCTGATCTGTGGCTAGACAGTCCTATACACAGCAAGCTGCGATGAACTATGTGGTCTGACACTTTTCCACCAGCCAGCACGAGACCTGCTGTTTTGAAGATAACCGGGCTCAGTTGTCTAGCGGTCAGATTAGACCCCTTTGAGCCCCGTGTTTTTTTTCCCATGTTTATAGGTGGACGGAATATCATAAAGTGACAAACCACATAAACAAATCCAGCTGAGACCATTTCTGGCTTTTGTACAACTATGTGATTACGTGCTTATAAGCATCCAGTACTACATTAACAACTACATTATATGAATGATACCATGTTTAGGGTAAGGGGTCCTTTTTTGTTAGGGCAAGTTTATGTGCCCAAAACAAGGTCACAGCTGCAACACCAAACTCTAGCATAAGACTTTTGTAGTTGAAGCAGTGACTTAGAATATAATTATATTGAATATTAGTCTCTAGTGTAAGTGAGTCTCTTTAACTGGTAGAAATGACTGCAGAATCACATCACATTGAATTTTAGCCCATAATACACACACCAGTCTCATGCGCACAGGCTCACTGTAGCACACTGTGGTCTATTGAAAAGCCTCAGCAGAGTGTTTGTCTGGTGAATGTGTGGAATGTTGGCTGTATAAACCCGTCGGCTGGTGAGAGATTCTTTACTTGAACATGGGAGTTTTATCTGTGTGTTTTTGGCACATTTATGATGGTTAACTTTTAACAGAATAGATAAAAACACACACACACACACACACACACACACACACACACACACACACACACACACACACACATATCTATATGTGTGTG
>JBBMFX010000101.1:16609071-16626082 GCA_037832545.1 Rhabdalestes septentrionalis
GTTTGTTATAGCTGTATGTAAGATGTACTGTATTTACTGTTGAATCCTAGAAAAGAAATGCTTTTAGCGCTCAAATAGCTTTTCTCCACTATTGCATAGCTTATATTTCTATACTTTATAAAGATTTTAGACTTTTTGCTGTATCCTTTAATGATTTGTCTGATTTAATTTTCGCCTCTCACTCTGTCACTCTCTCTCCTTCTCTATCTCTCTCTCTATCTCTCTCTGTCTGTCCCTCCCTTTTTGTCCCCCTCTCTCCCCTGGCCTGCAGAGAGAGAAAGGGCGTTTGTTAAGTGAATTGAGACCCAGCTGACTCCTCTTTTTGCGTCTCTTTTCTTCTGCTCTCTTTCTTCTGGCTCTTCCTGCTAGGTGGTAGAGACCCCTCCAGATGGATTAGGAGCGGTCGGGGTAGGAGGGAAAGAAAGAGTTGGGTTTTTTTTTAAATATGAGCTTGGGCTGCGAGTGTTGGCTTATGTACACACACTGCACTGTGGTGGAGAGAGTGGAAATCGGTTGCGAGGAAAGCAGAGGGAGAGCGAGCGAGTATGGTTTTATGGGTCACTCTGATTGTGTGTATTGATAAAGATTTCTAGTGATATTGGAGAAAAGGCCACACATGCACACAGCTAGAACAGTACTCACAGCTGAGTGAATGAGGCCTTGCTTTTTCTACTTGACAAGCAAATTTGGAGAAAAATAATTTGTGATTATTTTGACGGATTTTGTCAGCGTGATGAAAAGTGTGACTAACAGAGTGTGCACAGTCTATGTAAGACACACCACTTCACAGCAGCCTCTGAGATTGAGAAGCATGCTTACTGAAATGAGATTTGAGTACTTGTACGCTTAGTGGGATTACTGTACTAGTAATACTTCTCACTGACTGCTAAAGGGGTCCACCATTCGCTGCCTCTTGCTCCTTTTTATAGCAGAGGCCAATTCGGCGGCTTGCATTGCTTTACATTACCTTGCATAGACTTAAAGCACTTTTTCGCTTCGTTTAAGCTGTTGGCTCTTCTCAAGCGAGTGTGCAGTCGGTCGCATGAAGCTAAAGAGACACAACTGGCTACACTGTGTTGTGTCCGGTATGATGATCTTTTTTATTTTCAGGTAACCCTTGACCCTTGAATTAACCTTCAGATTGCAGAATCTTACACTGGGTCACCAGGTTCGCCCCTGGCAACCTGGATCAATTCTTCAACCCAGAGTGGAATGTGCTCACTGGGAGCATTGGATCACCAGTTAGTGGTGCTTAGAGGCCGGTCACTGTGCTGGAGTGTTGTGCCCATTGTTTCCACAGAAATAAATCAGGCCTAGGGTAGTGAATAGATGTTAAGATTTGTCATAGGCTGTGTTGATGTTGAATTTGCTGTGGGAAGAGTTTTTTTATTTTATTCAAACATTAGACTTTTTGATAAGAATAACCTTGAAACTCTTTTAGTTCAGTTTAGTCATCTTACCTAAAAGCCATGATTTACATAATTGGTTTTTCAATCTGTTATGATTTCAGTTGTTTTAGTTTTTAGCTGTGAGTTGCATTTTAACATTACTACCGTGTTTGCATATAAAAACACAATTTAATATGAAAGGCAGAGATAATAAGCGAACGCCATTCACAACTTAGATGAAGGTCGCATTTCTGTTGATGTCAAGCTGAATGAATTTGTAGTATTAGTGAGATAATCATCAGGGACAGTCCTGAAGCTCTGCGATACAGCAAAGCAGTATATGAGCCTTTTATAAAAGATGTTTTATCTAGCCACACAAAAACATGGGCAACACAGTTTTTAAAAGCTCTTAGCGGGCAAGTTCAGTCACCTTAATTGGGCTGGGCTTAAGTAATACAGGGCTTTAATTAGATTTGATTATATGTTTTGATGTATAAACCAGAAATAACACTGAGACTGTGCCTTTTTTGCTTATCGTTATTTTCATTTTTCCATATTGTCAGTAATAATTTGGGATCAAACTTTTTATAACGTTAATGAGAAGATTGTTGATAATATTAACCATGGGTGGTGAAAAACATTCCACTAAAAGTGTTAAATTCTAATCTGTGTTCACGGATAGGGATTATAAATTCTTTCAGGGGTTATTTTCTGTGTTTTGTATTCTGTTTTGCCCTCTTCCCCACTTTTTATCTCTCAAACCACGACGAGGACAAAGCTGGACATCTCGGCCTGTCCACCTTAAATACAGAAGTCATGAGATTAAACTTTGCCCATGTCGTGTCTCCGAATTCACGTTATTTAAAATATATTAGTTTTTTTCTTTTTACACAATGCTGCTGCAAAAAGTTACATAATACTTCAACTATTTAGATGACTCTATAAAACACAACGAGACCGACGCTTGGCCCTTTCCACCTTAAATACAGCAGAGGTGAGTTTACAATGCCCTGCTGTGTCTGTAAATGTATTAATCTTACACTTTAATTATGCTGCTATAATGGACATACTCCTTACATAAATAAACTATTTAGATGACTTTCTTAAAACAGACAGGGCTGAAGTTGGGGCTATTGTAACTCGCCGTTCCACCTTAAATAGAGAAGTGGCGTATCTCTGAATTCACGTTATTTAAAATGATTTTTTTGCACTTTTTTTACACAAATGTTGCAGCTAAAATGGCCATAATACATTAACTATTTAGACGATACAGCCAAGATTGTTGGATATATATAAATATCATCGCTATCTGGCTGAATCCTCGTGACTTCACTTTTGGTCTTTGTTTTTTAAATTTTTGTTTATAAATATATACTGTTGGTCAGTCTCCACGTGGGTCTGTCAAATTTAGAAAATAAAAAGGGTTGAAAATAGTTATACCAATTTTGAAGACACAAGATTAATTTATTTAAAAATAAACATCCTGGATAAAATAAATAACTTCTAATTCCTAGCAATAGAAATAAAGGACAGATCCAGTTCCTTGACAGAAATGAAAACTTACAGGGAACTATTGACTGTTTTACAATAACGTCTTTAACTTGACCCCATACTAAAGTGAAGTACGACTTTTCCAACTCTGCTCCTGCTTTGTACTCGCCAGCAGCAAGACCCACGGTGGTGGAACTGCAAGTGTCTTTTCGTCCATGTTTGCTTTGTCATTGCATCACCCAGCACTGTCAGTGTGGTTTTGGAGATGAAGGAATTGTGCTGGAGCCTGCTGGGCTTCTTTTCTGGCCGGCTTTAGACCAGCACATCCGTAATGTGGCCGGCGGCTCCCAGGCAGGGTGTTGTGTGTGCGCTCAGTGTCCGATTTTACAGAAGCGATTACGTGGCCATGAGCGGATTAATCCTTTCAAACCGCGCAAAATGAGATGACTTAAAGAAAAAGCCATTATCATTTCACTGTAGCATTTTCCACTTCGTCACATTTATTGGATCAGGATCATAAGGGGATGAGGCTGATTCGTTTTTATTTTGCGTGCGATCAAGTGATGATCAGTGCGAAAGCGCTTCAGCACATCATGTTGTTGTTAACTCCGTTTAAAAATCCCAGCGAGTGTTTTTGTGGGTTATTTTTCTTCCCCATTTCCTCTCCGCAGAGTGTTCGGATTTTTGGCCGCAGAGAATCGGCAAGCGTTTCTGCTTAATGCATCCATCAGTATGTGTGTGTTTGTTTTTTTCCCCTGCCTTGAGAGCTGTGCACAGACGTGCAACTGCAAATCCCATGACACGCTAAAGTAAACACATGCAGAGTATTTGTGTAGTGTATTTAAAATATAATATTTTTTAAAGAGCCCTGATTTTTATCCAGAAATATCTCTTTGTCCAAAGCCAGTGGGATGCCCTGTTTGGTTGGGTGCTGCGGGGTTAGGTCATGCTCAGGTTTCATAATTGCATTCCTCTTTAATGAGTTTTGGCCCATGTTTGCCCTTGTTTAGTTTTTCCTCCTGATTGGCAGTGTGGTCCCAAGGGTCCACAAGGGCAGCGGATGGACAGAACATTGTGTGAAGTTCACCCAGACTATAAAGTGTGGCAGTGGTGATCAACAAATTTGTTACATTTGACATAAAAACTGGATAGGTCTGGATTTGGATCACGACAGGCAGTATCATTAGAGTGGGGAGACTTGCTGGTGGTCTCACTTGGCTCAGGTTTCAGTTGGGTTTGGATTTTCTACTTATTGCTTTGATTTGTGTTGAAGCTCCAATCTCTTGCCCAGAATAACTCATTTACATACTTGTCTTTTTCTTTTCCAGCCTCTGCAAATCGATGATAATTTCTGCGGGCAGGACTTCAACCAGCCTCTGGGCGGCACCAGCACGATCGAGGGCATTCCTCTCTTCGTAGACAAGGACGATGGGATGACTTCAGTGGCCGCCTATGATTACCGTGGCAACACCGTGGTCTTTACTGGCACACGCACTGGCCGCCTGAAGAAGGTAAAGGCATGACTCTCCCTCCCCTGCACTGGTCTTTTCCGCCATTTCACCATGACTGTGCTGTTAAGGAATTTCCCTGTTTAGCTGACAGGGAGGTGCGGGTTTTTGAGGAAACTGGACTGTAAGCTGTCTGTTTCCTGGATTTTGAGGGTTTTCTGAAATCCTAGCTTTTCAGGCCTTTTGTGTTTGGGATAATGGGCTGGATATGTGCCTGTTGTCTTCACTGATGGGGTTTCTCCAAGCAGGATTTCTTGGATAGCGAGATAACGTAGGCTCAAATATCTTCCATCAGGAAAATCTCTGACCTCGATTGAGTTTAAAAGAATTTTTTTTGTGCCTAATCTCTATTTCCTGCTGTCTATGACACATTCTGTTTCTTGATAATTTTTGAACCTGTGGAATTTAAAATATGTTTAATACAATTAAAAATGTGTTTACAAGCACTGAAAACCAAAAAAGTCCATTGGCAAATGCTGAAGGTATAGCTGTGTCAGACAGAGAATACAGGTGAAAAATTGAGTGTTCTTTGAGTTAGAATTCCTGCTTTGTGAAAAGCCTGGAATTGACTTTTCAGCAGCATCTAACTCTCAAACTTGGCCCAGATAATCAAGGTAATCGAGGCTTGATCAGGTACGGCACATTATATTTGGAGCCTCTCTATGGGGGCTGCAGTCTCAGTGGCATGTTGCTGACCATCATGTGACACAATTGATGCTTTTAACATTGGGAAAGGTGCATTAGCAAAGACAGCCGGTCTAGATCACTAGACACATATTGCCACCTAGTATTGGAACCAGTTCATCTTAGTTGACTTGTAATCACAAGAGGAAATGTCAGTGTTCTTGTCCTACTGATTGAGGGGATGTATTGTAAGGCCTCATATCCATTTAGCCAGGTTAGATGCTAAACATTGGATGTGCTTGGAGGCACAGTATAACTGAAATGGGCATTTTTCTTATTCCTTGTGGAAGAATCTCATATGTGGATGTATAGTAAAGACTAAGCTATAAATTGACCTGCCTGGACTCATTCCCCTTTCATGAATCAACCATTCTTTATCTGAAATGGAGGATGACTGGCTTTGACAGCCTTCCGTTTCTAACTCTCCACTTTCTGCCACGGACTGTGGAGACTCGGTTATTCAGCCAGTAATGCTTGTTGCTAGCTCTCGAAACACTCATATCATTTCAGATGTGAGAGGAGAACGAATGACTTTGATCCCTGTGGGCTCTCCTTGGATAGAAGGTCCTGGAATCATTATTCAAATGTTATGGGACGAGGAGGACTGAAGAACTTTCCGTTTCCGTCCCGTGTTTAGATTGACATGGCTCATATGCAGCAGCTAATCGAGCACTGTATGTCGCAAGTGGATATTTCCATATTCACATACGGTAGGCTCGCTCTTTGACATTTTCATTATGTGTGGGGGTGTGTGTGTGTGTGTGTGTGTGTGTGTGTGTGTTGGAGGAGGGGGGAGGCAGGGTGATGGGTAGAGGCAGAGGAGACCACTGAAGCATCACATGATGGATTCACTGAGATGTGAAATGGAGGACAGGCTGTGGCCAATACCCAGGAGCGAGCGAGGGAGAGATGAAGAGGGTACTTGGAGATTTAAGATGGAGATGGAGTTATAATGGAGCTTTGTATTTCATGAGCTATGCTACTTATGCTCTCTTCTGAACGCTTGCACCAGCACCTTGGACGGCCATCATTAGCATGGGGTTTATTCTACTCGTCAGTTCAGTACTTTAAAGCTACTCGGCGGTTCTTTATTACTTTTCTCAAAACTGAAAAGCTGAAAAGACAACTTTACATTTCTTCTTTCATATCTTCTTCTTTTTTTTTTTAATTGTGTCCACCCTCAAGCTGTGGCTAATTGTGTGAGCATTCCTTATGTGACATGGCTTTGGAGGGAATGTAACAATATGGTAGGGTTTGTAATATCGGGTTACAGTTATCGGTGCTGAGGTAAAGGGTTAATAAAAGTGTCGAGAGAGCTGAAGTTACACAAAAAAACTAACAAATAAAAAACAACAAGAATTTACCTTTTTGCAGAACAAAGCCCTGCTGGATGAGCGTGTAGCATGAGCCCTGCTTTCTCTACCCACTTTAATCTGATAGGTTCCACCCGGAGTTCTGGTTTTGGCAGTGGATTCCATGAAAGACTTTAAATTTTACCTCAAGCTTTAAATTTTACCTCAAGTTTATGTTCATTTTGACCTCACCAATACGTCAATCTGACAGTGACCGATTTTGGAATCTTATAATTGATGATATTAAATGTTGCATGTACTTAAAAATGGATGGATTTAGATTTTATGAAATGAGATACATAAAAATGTAATAACAGTGTATTTATTTTTTAATGATTCTAAATTACACCAAACTAATTTGGGATTGTACTGACTCTTTTGGCAAAGGTCAGAGATGTACCTCTCTGTGTTTTTGCTCATTTATAACTGGTTCCCAGTTCAGAGATGGGTCTTCCCTAACCAGCCCCAGGAAGTTGTGCCCTTTCTCTATCCCTCCTCCCATTCTGTTCGTCCAAACACTCAGCAGAGAGCACTCTTTAGCATCACTGACCCCTCTCCTGCCACGGCCTCTCCTCTGCCTGCTGTGTGGGTCTCTTGATTGTCTGGACCTCAGAGGGCTCTTCAATCAGGCTAAAAGCGATGGAGCCCTGGCTGACCAAGTGGCCCTGAGAGTGGGCAGAGACTGGGCAGAGATGGGGTCCCCAGTGGTCCTCAGAGAAGATCAGAGGTCCTTTAATCGAGCTATAGCACTTCACTAGACAGAGAGAGAGAGAGGGGGAATGCACGAGAGATGAAGGAGGAGAGCTATTTAATTAACTGCATTTACATTTTTCAAAAACAAACGTTTATGTATTAACACTCAGACTCTAAATGCGACTGTGTGGGTCGGAGCTCAAGCTTAGGCAGAGACAATCCTGTTTGTGTGTCTGTGTGTGTCTGTCTGTGTGTGTGTGTGTGTGTGTGTGTGTGTCTGTGTCTGTGTGTAAGGCCTGACTATCTCTTGTTATCTTTTCCAGTCGTACTGAAACAGCAGAAAGATGGCGAAGAAGACTCTGACTGAGGATGAGAAGTTCCTCTACACAGATAAGGACTTCTTCAACAGTCCAGTGGCGCAGGCCGACTGGGCGGCAAAGAAGCTTGTGTGGATTCCTTCAGAGAAGCATGGGTTTGAGGCTGCGAGCATGAAGGAGGAGAAGGGTGACGAGGTTCTGGTGGAACTGGTTGACAACGGCAAGAAGATAACGGTCAACAAGGACGACATCCAGAAGATGAACCCTCCCAAGTTCAGCAAGGTGGAGGACATGGCGGAGCTGACCTGCCTGAATGAGGCCTCTGTGCTGCACAACCTGAGGGAGCGATACTTCTCCGGACTCATCTACGTAAGTTCTACAGAACTAACTTGGCTGAGTAGTGGGGAGGCGGTGTTTTAGAGGATGCTAAAATTTTGAATAGTGTGTGGCGCCCCTGCTGACTGTTGCAGTTCAGAATGAGCGTTTGGAGTCAAGCCTATTGGTGATTACATAACATCCATTCAGAGCTCCTGTGTTCTGTTAGAAATGTTTAGAGAGCCGGGAAACTCTCTGAAATGCAGCAGCATCTTCATACGTCATTTATGACAGCTTAATTATTCATATTCTAAACATTTACATGGTCCCAGACGTCCTCTGATTGATCTTATGGTGCTTGAGGCTCTGAGAAAAGGCTTCAGGTGGGACCATTCAAAGTTTTTTGATGTTCTCTCTGTTCTTGCCCTATTTCTGTCTGGTTCTTCAGCACCCGATTCAGGAAAGGAAATTGTATAGAAATATAATGACAAAGCATGTCTGATAAAGATCAGTTTTTGGGAATTCTGAAGGAACCTGGTCTTGTTTGAAGGTTTTCCCTGCAGGATCACACCTCTGTTTTTCCAGCTCTGTCGCCAAATTTCATGCTAAAGCACATGTAGTAGAGAGGTACAAACACTGACCATTCCACTGATGGCCTTTTGAGCTTAGAGGATGGAGCACTGAGGACCTTATTAAGAGCTCTGAGAACCTGATCAGGAGCTCTGAGGACCTGATCAGGAGCTCTGAGGACCTGATCAGGAGCTCTGAGGACCTGATCAGGAGCTCTGAAGACCTGATTAAGAGCTTTGAGGATCTGATCAGGAGCTCTGAGGACCCAATTAAGAGCTTTGAGAACCTGATCAGGAGCTCTGAGGACCTGATGGACCTGTCTGTCTCTTTTGTCCGGTCTTGAGGTGTTTCTGTTTCTGTTCTTGTGTTGCACGTTGGACCCGTGGGCACGTTGTTTCATTTTATTGTGCACTGTGTAAATATGGGGTTGAAAAATTTACTTTAACTGACTTGACATCAAAAACACACATACATGCACACACACATACACACAGGAGAGAAGAAGAATAGTGGCGTACATTATTATACTGTACTTTTCTGTACTTTATAGTACTATACCTTGTCGTACTACCCAATACCCTCCTGTACTTCACTGTACATTTTACAGGACTGTACTTTCCTGTACTTTATAGTACTATTACTTATTTTATTGTACTGTACATTATTGCACCATATCTTATTACTATGGTGCATTAGACTGTACTTTATAGTAATGTACCTTATTTTATAATACTATACTTTGTAATGCTGTACCTCTTTGTACTGAACTCCTGTGCGTTACAGTGATTTTTATTGCTGAACTTTCTTGTACTTTGATGCGCTGCTCTTGAGCAGAGTAATGACCTTTTAATCTCATAATATGTGTGTGTGTGTGTGTGTTCCCTCAGACTTACTCAGGCCTGTTCTGTGTGGTGGTTAATCCGTATAAAATGCTGCCCATCTACTCAGAGAAGATCATCGACATGTACAAAGGAAAAAAACGCCACGAGGTTCCACCTCACATCTACTCCATCACTGATAATGCCTACAGGAACATGATGCAGGGTGAGAACACACTCACATTCACAAGTACACACACACACACACACACACATTCACACATACACACAAACACACACTCACACATACAGATTTGCACACACACATATTTACAAATGTACACACACACACACACAATTACGCACACACACAGTTGTCTTTTCATTACTAGGTTCTTCCAAGCTTTGTCACTGAGTTTCAGATTCAGCTCCAAGTGCTCCGTCCTCCATTCTCTGTCCTCTGTTCTCTTTCCTCTGTCCTCTATTCTCCGTCCTCCTTCCTGTGTCCTCTGTCCTCTATTCCCTGACCTCCATCTAGAGGTCTGCAACGGGGCGGGATGCCCGTGGGACCCACGGGACGCAGCGCAAAAACATGCAGCATGGGTTTGAGAGTTTCATGCGGGAGCGGGCAGGAGTAGAGCGATGGGTTTGTGGGAGAGGGACATTGTTCTCTGGACTCCTACAAAGTTAACATTTTCCTTGAATACCTTTTAAATTTTGTGTTTATGTGGGGAACAACATATGTAGTAGGCGACCGAACTTACAGATGTTTGCGTTGCGCTGGAATCTCTGGGATGCCAGACGGCGGAATGGAAGTGCAATAAGCAGCGACTGAGGTCAGAATAAACTTAGGGCCACGCAACACATTTCAGTGTTTCCCTGAAATGTGTTGCAGTAGACTAGTTAGAAAAGTGGTTGGAGTCGGAGTTATGCCCACATAATATAGCCAATGTTTCAAAAATTCCTGTATGGTAACAAATACATTTGATAACAAATTTAATATTTACAAGCCAAGATATTATAGAATTCAAAATGTTTCCGGTATTTTTGGCTGAACCTTTACTAAACCCGCCCTGGCTTGTGGGACTCAGCGGGCGGGAGCTGGTGGAAATATTATACATTTTTGTGGTAGCGGGTGGGAGCGGGACAGAAACTTGCGGGAGCATGCAGGAGCGGGATGAATAATCTGTCCCACGCAGACCTCTACCTCCATCTTACATCCTCTGTTCTCCACTGTTAATCCTCCATCCTCCGTTCTCCATCCGTTGTCCTCCACCCTCTCTTCTCTGTCTTAAGTTCACTGCACCTGTCTATATTCTGGTGTTCTCTATCATACAGATGCTGAATGGTTGGTTTTAATGAACACATACTGTATCTTACAGCTGAATATATACAATGAACAAAAGCCCTTCCACTGGATGATGTGGAAATCAGGTGAAGACACACGTTTGATTTCTTTCAGTGATTTGGAAACACTAGTTTGTTTAAAGGGACATTTTACAGGTATGCTAACACTTAAAATGTGTGTGTATGTGTGTGTGTGTGTGTGTGTGTTTAGACTGAATGCACTTCATCTCTGTAATGATCTGTCTAGAGTTTAAACTCTAAACCATTCCTGCTGTATAGATATTACTGAATATGAAATCAAATTCCATTGTAATACACTGTCTTTCTTTTTCACTATAAGTGTGTATGAGAGCGAGAATGTGTGCGTGAAGTATGTGTGTATGTGTGTATGTGTGTGAAATATGTGTGTGAGGAGTGTGTGTGCAGTGTGATGTGTGGGTTTGTATAGACTGAATGGTTCTCTGTGATGATAAGTTTAGAGTTTGAACTCGGAATGATTCCTACTGTATTAATATTACTAAATATTAAACCATATACCTTAACAATCCACTCTCTCTCTCTGTTTCTATCCATTTCCCCCTCTCTCTGACTCTCTCTCATTCACACACACACACACACACACACACACACACACAATACTGGCTTTAAATTATGGTGTGTGTTTACTGAACATCTTCTAAAGCTCTTCAGAGTGAAGTGTATGTGAAGAGGTGTTTCCTCATTAATGATAGTAGTAATGTGTGCGTGTGTGTGTGTGTGTGTGTGTGTGTAGTTTAGTGTCTCAATAGAAATGGATTAGTATTTTCTTTAAGAGGTGAGTGACAACTCTGAGCACTGCTGGTATTAGTGATGTGTGTGTGTGTGTGTGTGTGTGTGGCAGTGCTTATAACTGTGTGTGAGTGAGTGCGTGTGTTTGTTGTTTGTGTGAGTGTACGTGAGTGTGTGTGTGTGTTTGTCTGTATATGTTTCCTTGGGGGGATGTGATCAGCAAGTCTCACACAGAAAAACTGCTACATACAGAGAGGCAAACTAACAGGCAGACCAACCTGGTCTCATGAGTTTTCGTGAAGCCATCAAGTATACAATATATTCAAATACGTGCTGCAATCACGCTTTAGGGTTTTTTTTCATTCTAGGACAACGCTTCACTAGTCTGTATTTTCATGCACACTGTGTAACACCAGCAGTATCAATAGAAACTGGTGACTGAGGGACAGTAGGAGAGTTTTTCATCATCTTTACCTTCAGTTCATGCACATTTGTCTTCTGTTTTAGCCTATGAATGAACACTTTTATGAAATATTGTCAAAAAATACACATTTCCCACTAAAATGTAATTATAGTGAATTGGTTCCTTGTCTTCTTTGTTTGCAAAGCGGTTGAAACATGTTGAAAGGCTGTGAGACGGGGAAAATCCCCTCACCCTAAACTTAACCCTAACCTTAACCTCATCTAACCAAACTATAACCCTAACTCTAACACTTACCATAACCTTAAACCTAACTTAACCTAACCCTCACCCCAACACTAAACTTAACCCTAACACTCGCCCTCACCCTATACCTAAATCTAAATCTAACCCTAACCTAAAACTAACCCTAAACCTAATCCTGACCTAACCTAAACCCTATCCTTCACCGTAACAGTCACTGGTACTGGCAGGGTCACGCAGTGGGCATTAAAACACACAGGCTAGTGAGTCCTCTTTCCTAGCGTAAAAAAGGCCTAAAGCATGATTGCAGCACATTTTTGAATATATTTTATGTCATGATGGCTGCATGAAAGACATAAGATCGGGTAGAGCCAACTGATAGACAGACAGAAAAACTGACACAGATAAACAGGTAAACTGACAGACACACACACACACACACACACACACACACACACACACATAGACAGATGAACTGACACATATGACAGACAGACAGTGTTTGTGCTCTAAAGCTGATGAGGGTATGCAGTTGGCAGCACTGTCCATCTGTATGAACGTTACCATGTTGATGGTGCTAGTTAGTTGTTGAAGTGTCTAAAACTGCTGACGTTTCTGGTCGGCACTGTTGTGGTGGTCGTTGCCATGGTGATGAGTTTGAATTCTGGAGGATTCCCTGATGAAGCTAAAGCTAAAGAGCTTAGCATGAAGAGCTCTGAAGTGGAGCCAAGCTGCCACTGCTCATGAACAACACCACAGTCACACAGTGTAGCTTCACAAATTCTGTCTGTCTGCGTGTATGTAGGTGAGGACTTCAACACATTTCAGTCGAGTGTGAGCTGGAATGTGGTTAGCACCATGCTTATTGGTAGCGTATGAGCTCTCTTAACTCGTTAGCTGCATTAGGTTCTCCATGGTGAAATTGGAAGTGTTTTAATGTCTGGAGAAGCACCAGCTATACTCTGTCCTTCATCCATCAGTCTGCTGTCCTTCAGTCCATCTTGTTTTGAACAGAAGTTTGGAATCTTATCAGGCATGTGAACAAGCTGGTTAAAGTTTAAACAGCAGTTTATATTTTAATCCTATGTGTTTCCTGCTGTAAGAGCAGGTTTCGGTGAGGAACACCTGAACTGAAATGAAGTCCTGAGGATCAGTCTTCTGTGACCTTGAGGAACTCTTCAGTAGGTTTATGCCTGAAGCCTACAGACATTTCCTGTACACACAGTTTCTCCTCACTTCTCAATGAAGCTCCAGTTGGAAATGATTCTTGTAAAACTTCAACATCTGTTTGCACTAGTAACAACAGTGACCTCTGGTGGTGACTGGAAGAACAGGGTTAGGACCTGCGTTAGCATTAGGATCTTTGTTGGAGGATGAAAACCTATATTGCGGTATGAAGATTAATTTAAATTTAGTAGATTGTAAGTGTCTACAGATCATTTAAAGTGTATCCAAATAAGGTGTGCCTCTGGTTCCTTTTTAGTTGAACCAGCATGAGGAACCATCTCATGTGGTCAAAGCAGAAGGTCAGGTTTGTAATGGATGTAATTGTTGCTGCAGTAGTGTTCGGATTAGTGTATTTCTCCCCTTTTCTTCACCTCTGAGTGAAAGTGACCTTAAATAGAGGCGGCTGATCTCAGAGGACTAATTTTAGGATGCTAAACGGTGGTGAGCTCATTGGAGACTGGCTGTTTTTTTGTGAAATTCCAGAAAGAAATTTGTTCCTCCCACAATTCTGTGCTGAACTACAGATTAGAGCCATGTTATTTTTTGTGCGCTCATAACAACGGCATGTAGTTTCTCATCAGGGTCAGTTCAGGATTTGTTCAGGTTCTTCTTTGCTTGAGAGCTTGTGGAGCTTCGTGAACTCTGAGATTCACCCAGAGCTTCAGCCCCGAAGATAAATCGGACTGGCAGCTCTCCGTTCAGCCTCAGATTTTCTTCTTAGCTCCTCATTACCGTGGCTCCTCTGAAAAATGCACTCAAGTAGATCAACCTGGCAGATCTTTCAGTTCTGAGAAGCAGAGCAACACAACTTTCAGAAATGTCACATTTTGAATGGCCAATACCATAGACGCATTTCACTTCTTAAAATTAATTTATGTGATGATGTGTCTGGCATCATTCTCACAGACATCTCACACACCACTCCCATACAATTCACACACCACTCACACATATCTCACATTCAATTCCTAATTGTGTATTAAACGATTGGATGAATATAAGACTGATAGTTTGATCTGTTTTTTTTTTTGTTGCAGATCGTGAGGATCAGTCTATTCTCTGCACGTGAGTAAATCATCTTCTGTACACACACTTCACACACATTGTGTTGATTATTTAGAGTACCTGAGGTGATGATGTGATTCAGTCTCATTAGATCATCACACACAAATCTCCAGTTTTGTTCTGCTGCACACACATTTCACGCACAACTCACACACATCTCACAAACATCTCACACAATATCATAAACAGCTTACATACACAACCGACACAAATCTCTCACACACAACCCACACACATCTCTCAAACATTTCACACAGATAACACACACAGTCACATCATCAACTGTCTACAACCGTAAGGTACAATAATATATTGTAATATACTATAAAGTTCCTACAATCTATGTGATAAGGTATTTTAATATTTGTGTGTAGATTCTGAAAGTAGCAATTGTGGGTGCAACCGAGATGTTTGTGAGATTTGAGAGCAGAATTCCTGCTGATTATGTGTTTTAGAAAAAGCGTCCGGAGGGGCTCGGGGTGACGGAGTTGAGTGACTGCAGGAAGAGTCGCTGCAGTGCCGGTTTATAAATGTCCCTCAATGGTGGGAACGGGGCGAGGGATCAGGGTCAGGCCTCTAGAGGTCACAGCCGAGCCCCTGTACCGCCTCCTTAGGGCTTTCAGGTCATTCACAGGAAATCTGTCCTGATGCTAAATCCAGATTAGCTTTGTTTACTTTACGGTGTTTGTTTGTTTGTTTTGTGTGGGTTGTTTGAATCATTCCTGTTTGGGGTGGAGAGTTGAGTCTCCACAAGTCTCACTGCCTCACCCCAGTGCCAGGAGTGGCTCGTTTAGGTTGGTGGATCAATTTGGTTTTCAGACACAAAGCAGAATGCTCCAAATCCTGATTTAATCTGCGAGACCTGGGGGGTCCAGGGGGGCTCCTTTAAACTTCCTGCTGTTTGATACATTTTATTTAGACAAAGAGGATGACTGTCATGTTGCTGCTTTCAACTCTGATCAGATACTTCTAGATGTTCACATACGTGGTTCTTGATAAGAGAGTCTCAAAGCGAAAGTCGAATCAGGTCTTTTAGAGATTAGAGAGCATCTTCACATGCTCTCAGGAACCACACTGTTCCTCATGTTCTCCAGTTACTCCTTCCCATATTTTGTTCCCCCTTGATGTCTGCAGCAGCTCATGCCTGGCAGCCGCATCATTGGAGGTGAAACAGAACGTTCAAACAGAACCTATTTTATCAGAGGCTGGTTTCACATACACATTTCAGACAAACCTGTAGTCGAAATGAATAATAATTGATTTCTCTACTCACAACACATGACAGTCTAAAAATATACAGATCTTAGATAGTTAAATATATAAGTAAAGGAAAAATATACATGATTATTAGACTGTTAATGCTGAGGGATGGTTTTCTGGAGTGAGTTTAGGCCCAACCTGGATAGGAATGGATATAAATGGGTATCATATATAATGGATAATGGATATTAATTAAGAATATATATATGTTTAAGACTTAAACTTGATCCTGATCTAGAAGACCAGGTCTTGGAATTCAGGGCTTTAAGGTGGCTCTGATCTTCAGAGAAATGTAAACTAAGAGGAGGAAATTGGGCCAGGCAACTGATCCCACACTCTGATTACCATATATGGGTATGTGTGTGTGAGCGAATGTGTGTGTGTGTGTCTGTGTGTGTGCGTGTTGGGCAGTGCTGGGATCAGTGGTGTTTCTCACGTATCACAGATCAAAGTCTGACTTAGCTGGATCTCAGTAAAACACTTCTCCTCTTCTGTCTCTGGTCTCTGAGAACTTCGGATGTTTTAAAGTGGCTCTAGATCTCTTTATCCACCAAATTCATACTCCACCAACCAGTATAGACCTAAATCATCACACTTTCCTCATGTAGTTCATTAGTGTCTATCAGACCTGCTGAAGGTCAGTCTGAGCACCTCACTGGTCTCCCCATGGATCTCCATCAAAACATCTAACTTCAACTTTCTGAGTCAGACACTCAATCACACCTTAAAGAGAGAAGGGAGTATCATATATATGTTACTGTTAGTGATATGTTAATTTCTTGTGTGTGTGTGTGCGTGTGTGTGCGTGCGTGTGCGTGTGTGCGTGTGTGCGTGTGTGCGCGTGTGTGTGTGTGTGCGCGTGTGTGTTCCAGGGGTGAATCTGGTGCTGGAAAGACAGAGAACACTAAGAAGGTGATTCAGTACCTGGCAGTTGTCGCATCATCCCACAAAGGCAAGAAAGACACCAGTACTGTAAGTATCTCACAAACACAAAACCACACACACACACACACACACTCTCTCTCTCTCAGACAATCACAGGTCATGCAGATCTTTCATCAAAAGGTTTAAGATCACAGATAGTTTAACAATTAATTTTCTAATTGTACACCAGGCAGTTAAAGACTCTTTAATATTAACAGCAGCGACGGAGGTCACCATAGAGATGACATATTACTATTCCGATATGATATTGTCGGTTCTTCCACTGTACAGCAGACCTTCCGTAATTTACAGTTAATACAAGAGAAAAATCAGGTTCAGCGCCACCTCCTGGACTTCAGGAGCAATGATGTCAGTAGACCTACCAAAATAAAAGTGTATTAAATACATTTTGAACATTTAATAAAAAATAATCAATTTTGAGACAGTGTTTAGAATATTGTACAGAAAACTATTGCGATTACACAGTACACATTAATACAAAAATGGAACCTGACAAAATAAAAATATGATATCCAAATATTAATTACTAGGAGTGTGACGAGATCTCATGGTACGAGATCTCGCGAGATCAGATTTGTCTCACGAGATGCGTCTGGTCT
>JBBMFX010000101.1:16634812-16648274 GCA_037832545.1 Rhabdalestes septentrionalis
ACACACACTGCACACACACTGCACACACACTGCACACACACTGCACACACACTGCACACACACTGCACACACACTGCACACACACTGCCGTCTGTTTGGAGGGCTTTGGCCAGTGTTTGTCTTTGGGGAGCCACAATGAACTGCTGGACAAGTATGGAGGGCTTTGTAAAAGGGGTGTGTGTACGTGTGTGTGTGTGTGTGTGTGTGTTTGGGGGCCTGTTCTAGTGAAAGAGAGCGCGAAAGAGGTATGTGGAATGTGTGTGTGCAAGGATTAGAAACGGGAAACGAAAACCAAAAACAAACCATGTTTTTAACAGAACGTAATCCAAAACAGAAACAGAATCCATCTCCGGCTCCAGTGCGCAGACAGTTTAACTTTGGTGGAAACTTTTATTGAACAGATGCGGCAGTGGCTGATTTGCTGTTATTGCTATTTTACTTGGCCTAATATACCCACAGTGCCCCACACTAGAAAAATTTTCCTAGACCTTTAGCTGGTATGAGTTCCTGTAAAAAAAAATGTTCACTGCAGTCTTACGACTTCATTACTACGTTCATTTGTTCTACGCTTATCGTAAGTGTTGGCAGTTGATCAACCATTGATTTTCACTTGACATTTCTATTCAGTTTTTGTTCCCCTAATGGGAAAGTCCTCTGAGTTTTCAAAATGGTTAAATACAGATTGAAGTATTTCCCAGTGGTTTGCCAGGAAACACTGCATTCTAGAGCTCAGCACCGACTCCGAATTGTTCACAGCAGTGAAGTCTGAAGCATTTAATGTCTGTAAAAGCTGCCTCACAGGAAGCTATTACACTAAATGGTTACAGATATGCCGGTGCTGCCTGAGAGATTGTGTAATGATGGTTTTGAGCGAATATTTTGGCTTAAAATGTCTTTTTAGACCTTTTAGGCTAAAAGGTCTAAAAAGTAGGCGGACTGTGGAGTCAGTTTGGCTGTGGTCTGGGCTGCTGGGTGTGGCTCTGTCTTCCACACTATAGCACTGCATCACTTCCACATCCCACACACACAGCCTGTTAATTACCTGGGCCCCCACGCATATACATGCACACACACCTTGTCAGCATTTACCTCAACAGTTTGTAGCAGTGTAAACTTCTATCCTGAAGACTGTGGTGGTGTATTCTGGGCTGACATTTTCTCTGTAGAGATCTTTCAGTTCGGCCTCAGGGGTTACCTTTGCTGGTAATATCCATTTATACATGAACAAACACACACACAACCTCCTCTTCAAGAGGATGATGCCGTGTTTATTAGAGCAGTTTATAAGGAAAGTCCCGGTTTGATTTTGACTGGGTTCTTTCCCGTGGCTCGGCTGCAGTAAGGACAGGGGAGATGAGAGCAGAGAAAGCGGAGAAGACAAGCGAGATGTCTCTCGTGGCTTTGGGAGACGGGTGGGGCAGTTGGTGCTACACACACTCTTAAGATCACATTTCCACTGGGGGCCAAATAAAATGAACCCTTACAATTCTGCCAATTGATAGATTAGCTGTGTCTGTGAGTGTTTGAGTGTGTCTGTGTGTATCTGTGAAATAACTGGTGTTTTATTTCAAAGGGAGGCAGTAATTGCACTCTGCACAAATCTGTGTCTGTGTTTAGTTGCTGTTATGACTAGTTGAAGTTTTCATTGTCATTTGTCTGGAATGAACTCAAATAGGCTGCTAGTGTCTGTGTCTGACGCGTCGGGCTGTAACACACACACTCATTCAGTCACACACACACAAACACACACATACACACAGACATGGAGTGTTTGCTTTTGGATAGGTCCCGGTAGACTTTGGGCTGTGGGTTTGAAGTTGTGTGTGTGTGTGTGTGTGTGTGCATGTTATTATGGGTCAAAATGATAGTCCTCAAGAGCCAGCATTGTTTGGGTCTCTTCCTGTTGTGTTTTGAGACACTAGACTGATCCTGCTCTGCACTATAAGGGCTCTTTAAAGCACACGCTCACTAGGGATGCACCGATATGGGAATTCTAGGGTGATGCAAACGTCTTTTTTAGTGTATGTGTACAGCACTCTGCAATAGTCCGATTTCATCTGTGCTAAAACGTAAAGCAGTTAATCTAACAGAAAAAAAAGTATCATCGTTTGAACAAAAGCCCAGTATTTACAGTTACCATCCAGTACCTGGAACAAAACTTCACATATATTGCAGGGCATTGTAATGTACCATTGTTTCATAACTTGCATTGTCTAGTTATAGGTTAAGTCTGGACACAATAATACATATCTATTCTTTTAAATACTGTAGTTATATAACACTGACTGCACTACTAAAAATGGAAACGTTTAGCATATTAGTGGAAGACGTAGTTCAGCCACTGATTGTTTTTCCTGTATTGAAAAATGATCAAATCTAAAAACAATTTTGTGCATCATTACACCTCTGCTAGTTCAGCTGATCAATCTGTTATTAAACTGCATTTAATAAGCAGCACAGACGTGACAGCGGAAGTGCAGCTAGGAGTGTGGAACCAATTTTTCTCGCAAATGATCTCCCAAGTAACATCTTAACAGGAGAAGCAACACATTCTTAACTTGAATTGAAGGTTTATGTAAAAAGATGCATTCTTTTGTTTGATTTGACATGAAAGTTTGTGCAAAGTGTAAACATTGTCTAATATTTTTTAAGTATGTTAAAAAAAAAGTTTTGTTTATGCAGCAGTGATAAATTAATATAATGTTGAGGTTGAGACTATATGGTCCATGGATTAGCATCTCAGAGAACAAAAAACTCACTTTATAGTTTTATTTTATTTTATAGTGCATTAACAGCCCACACTGATAAAGAGGTGTGTGTTTAATGCAGGTACACATTAAACAAATGGAAGGGAGTGATGCCACACCACAGCAATATCTGGGGAAAAGTAAAGGAGGATATGAAATCTGTCACTGTTTAATTATGTCTGGATTCCTTAAGCAGTAATTTGAGGCATCAGTGGCTTGGTAATCGGCTAGCGCTCCCTGAGGAAAGCTTATCAGTTCTTTAGTGATTACAGATTAAAGATTGCTCTCTTTCCATATCTGCCATGCTCGGAGTGTGTCTAACATACACACACACACACACACGTGTGCGCAAACACTCTTCCTGTGTTTGTTTTGTTTCTCCCTCTCCCACGGCTGTGTGTGTTTGTGTGTGTGCGTGTGTGCGTGTGTGCGTGTGTGCGTGTGTGCGTGTGTGCGTGTGTGCGTGTGTGCGTGTGTGCGTGCGTGCGTACGTGCGTGCGTGCGCGTGCGCGTGTGCGTGTGGTCTGGGAGGTGGACATTGTTTGTGTATACAGTCACACTTGCTGTACCCAAGAACATTGTCTGTGCTTACAGTGTTTATTTTTTGCGTTGATAAGGGTGTGTGTGTGTGTCATGGCCAGAGGGAACTCGAGGAGAGGAAACGGTCAGTGACTCCTCTGAGAATGTGACGTAGGGAAAGAAAAATTGGAGCACCCGAGTGTGGACTTCAATGTATCGTTTATTCAAATGTTTGCTGGGGTCTCTGAATTCAGGAACAACACACTAAACTGTGAGGAGTCAGTGTGCGTGTGTGCACATGTGTGTGTGTGTGCTATGAATCAGTGTTTTAGTCCGGTGTTGAACTGGAAAACAGCAGCAGGCACTCCCTGGAAGGGCTTTCTGTTCTGAAAATCTCTGTAAACCTGCTACATTCAAGATCAAACATTGGCTAATATTTTTGTTACAATCAAATTGTCTTTCCCATTAGCTTTGTGCTACTACGCAATTAGAAATCTCAGAGGGGTGCAAGCAAAAATCATAGTTTTTTTTCCCCTTTTCAGCAGAGGTTTGACATTTATAGTCCAAATTGATGGCCTAACTCTAATAGTCGCAGTTCACCCCACCAGACTGATGCTTCCTTCCGTACTGTTTTTTATGGACTGCAACTGACTGCACAGAGGGAGGTGATAAAGGGCTGCTGTTTTCCATCTCGCTGAAATGTGACTGAAGTCATTCAGATAATTAGACTAACCTTAGCATGTTTTGCTCTGTGCAGTGTACTTATTTTTGACATAGTGATATAAGGTCATGGCAGAGCTCACTCCTTAATTACAACCAGTATACTGCCCATTACTATTCGCGTGTGCATATGAGTTTGAGCGTGTGCGTTTATGATTGTGTATTTTATGTGGTTGTGAATATGTCATTTTTTGTGTGCTTTTGTTTGTGTTTGAGTGTGTGTGTGTGTTGCTGATTCAGGCATTCCACTCTCGTGTTAGTGTGATTGATTTCAGGCTGTTTGTGAAATGAAACACAGCATCACTCTGCCACATCAACAGAAGCCATGCCCACTTACTATCAGCTAGAGCGTGTAATTACTTATACACACACCCATATACTCGCATACACACACAGATGCAGACGGAAAGAGTGATGGTGAGAGAACGAATACTGATGGATGGAGAAGTATGGATGGAGCACGCTACATGGACAGCTTTTGCATGCCTCTTTATAAAAAGGTATAAGAGTGATGGATGTTTTTAATATGCTTCCCTTCACTGTACACACGCATACATCTGTACAAATATACAGCTTATCTGTAGACCTGCACTGGACACAGTGCCCCCTTCAGGTACTGTACAGAACACTCCAGGGACAGCAGGATCACATTTAAAGCAGCACAACATATTGCATTTTATATCTGTAAGTAGTGTAGAGTTCATCATAATGTCGTATTGATATTTCTTGTGCATGCAAGGCCAGCTCCCAACAGTCAGTATCATGGAATTCATCAGAATGGCCTTCTATGTGTTTTGGAATAAAATCCTGTTTTAAAAATAGCTTGAAATAAAATCTAATGTTATTAACTTAAGAATGTTTTTCCTGCTCATAGTGTGTGTGTGTGTGTGTGTCTGTGTGTGTGTGTGTGTGTGTCTGTGTGTGTGTGTGTCTGTGTGTGTGTCTGTGTGTGTGTCTGTGTGTGTCTGTGTGTGTCTGTGTGTGTGTGTGTGTGTGTGAAGGAGAGAGAAGGTGAAGTCTATCATTTACTTCTGTTCTATCAGGATATTTCTTGCCTTTATTTAACCACTCTTTGTTCTCTCCTTCTAATCTATGGTTCATTCAAAATGTGTACAATAGAAGAGACTTCACTTAATTATCACCTCTACAAACATTAACATTAACCACCTTGAACTTTTAGCTGGTGATCAACTGTGGTATAAATAACTGTAATTAACAATTGGAATCTGTTTTGTAAAATGAAAACAACAATTAAAGAATAAGACTGTGGCCAAATGGGATAATTTGCTGTTTTGTTTCTCAGCTGTTGATCCTTAACAGTGTTCAAGACAAGCACAGAATGAGCAGAAATAAACATTAGTCACAGCTGCCCTCTTAAGGTGATGTATACCAGCGTTTCTCAAACTACGGGCCGCAGACCGGTGCCGGGCCGTCAGAACTTCCCCGCCGGTCCACGGAGCCTCGGTTCTGCACCAATCAAAATTCGGTCAGATCCAGCTCTGATCTCAGCGCTGCTACCACTGCGTGCCCCGCCCCCTCAACTTCACGGCCAGCCCCCTTCGGGATAATGTCTTCCACTCAAGTATATGTTCGAGACCGCTTTTTCTTAACTGACAGTAGAATTTAGATTCTCTGCCCGAACCCGAACCTGGCCTGAGCCCGTGGGTCGGGTCGGCCCGATACTTCCTGCTACTATCCCCGGGCCGTGACCGTGATCCAGCATTTGAGCGTCTCGGAGCTCGAGAGTGTGAGTTTATGAACGCACCCACAGTTGAGAACCGGGCCGATAATTACAGTTAATGTGTCGGGCCGGTCTGGGTTTGGAAACAAGGTGCACGGGTTCGGGGTAGTCGGGTTTAATTTTTTGGGCCCGAGACAAGCTCTAAGACAGCCACGAGAAAAAGAACAGAAACAGGCTGAACTTAGGTATATATAAAATACATTATTTGTAATATCTATCTTTCTAAATATGGATCGGGGGGGAGTGTATTCCCTACATGCAGGGCCCTGAAGCCCCAAAGCCTGACATGACAGGTCCCCAGGAGATACGCTTATGTATACAATACTGTAGAACTGTACAACACTAAAGCACGGGTCTTAAAATTCAGAACTTCTGTTGCATTTTGTAATACCCTTGACATATCTCAGTAGGCACATTCTTCCACATTCTTCTTTTTACATGTATTTGCCTCAAACTGACAACTGATGAACGTACATTTGTTGCAACAGATCACTAACTTTGTGATCACCATCAACTACTGAAAATAACAGATCAGCTCTAATAATAATAATCAAACAATCATGTCATTCTAGACATTCATGTAATTACAGCATGTTCGCAAAACAAGATCTGCTCACCATTATGACAATTAAGTCGTCAATGCGGCAGTTCTGCAGTATTTAAAGGTTCAACCAGACAAATGCAGAGAACCACTGGATGTTAAGGTGAAGTTCCACCATCCTGACCGAGTGAATGATGGAGAAACATCCGAAACCCACTGACCTGTTCGGCCAGCCAAGACAACAACAAAAAAAATCACCAAAAAGTGCCGTAAATGAGCAAAGTACCCCATGTGTCTGTCATTCCATCAACAGAGCAGAATATATTAAGAGGCAAGCAAACAGTTTTTGAATCTGATGTGTTGGAGGCATGGACATGAAAGTGACAAGTGAAAGTGACCATTCTGTCATATGTGAACACCACAGGACAGAGTGTGAACAGCATGGAATTCTTTCTCTGCATTTTACCAATTCATCAGGTGAAGCAGAGGGCATCCAGGAACACAGCGTCCAGGGAGCAGTATGTGAGGATGGTACCTTACTCAGGGTACCTCAGAAGTTATGTGAATCAAACCCACAGCTTCCTGATTGCAGGGCGAATGCACTAAACACTAGGCTACCAGCTGCCCCAAACACACATAAATCTGTGTAATTATGACAAGGACCAACACTTAACTACTCACCTATTCACTATTCATGTTTGTCGACATTAAAGAAGGCGTTCCTCCAAGGTGCTAGTTATTTGTATACTGTGCTGTGAGATTCAGTTAGATATGACCAAAAAAAAAAAAATGAATGAATTGTGAAAACTGTGAAAAAGTGACTCTCTCTCCACCTACTGTGCAATGTCACGTTTATGGTGCAACACTAATCAGCCTGAGAGCCTTACATCTCGTTCACTATCAGGTTCACCTGTTTATTTATCGGACTGTTTCAGCCTTGCTCTTTGTTGTATGTTGCTGTATGTTACGCTGAGGCCCATCACACTGTGTCCTTGTTCACAGATGCTGATGACAATAAACACCAAATGTTAAAATCGTTGAACTTTGTGTGAAACTACATTCTTCTCAGTGGGAAAATTGATTATTTTAGGGCTTTCTCACAGACCTACGATCTGTTGTTGACATTATTAACATCAAAGCTTGTCAGTTCTTAGCTAAGGATGACTTCTGGCCTTTTAAACACCCCCCCACCCCACCCCCCATCATAAAGCATGCTTATTAGACATTCTATACTCCTTTCACTAGCACTCCCTCTGAATTGTTTGCACCACAGTGTGTGTTTTGAAATGCAACATCGGTCGCTCAGAGTGTCATTCAAGACCACCACGCTATTCTCGACGCTGTTTATAAAGGAAACGTGCTCTCAGAGGTCCAGGCGAACCTTATCATTTCACTTCACTGCTGCTGCATGGGGTAATCCGAGCTCTACTGAGGGAATATTGCTTTGTGGGGCATGAGGCTAAATGGGGGGTATTTTATTTTGGTGAGGGAGGGGTAAAGGCTGGAAATATAAAAGAGAAAAAAGGAAAGAAAAAGGAGAACGCAGGGGGTAATGGGTGAGATTCCAGGCAGTGATATGATATTGGTGATGTCATGCTGCCAGACTCAGCAGAACAGGGTCAGATGTGGGTCATGTGGTTGGATGAAAAGGAAAAAGTGATAAGGGTAAAGGAGACAGAGCTGTTCGAAATTATGACAGCTGTTAATGTAAGTGGCACATCCAACTAACTTCCAAATAAAGAACTGACAGCTGATCTTAGTGGGAAGCGATGATTTTCTTGGAGCAAAAGCAGCATTTTACCTGCAAAGTATTTTTAAGTTAATTAAAATACCTGCAAATGACACGAGCAAAAGTCGTTTTGTCATATAGTGCTCTGGAGTGAGGCAAGAGGGGTGTGTGTGAAGAGAAAAGTGATCCTAGACATTAGGTAACATTTCCTACACCTGGTTTATCCTGCCGTGCTCTTTCAGTCTGTCATTCTCAGCTTTCACACAGCCATTTAATTTACAGAGACGTGACTTCACTGCTGAAAAGCATGCGGGCCGTATTTCAGAGCCTCGGCAGTAAATATCTCTGACATTAACGGCAGAGTTTTGTAAACATTTGGTGTGCTGATGATTCGATCGCTAGCTGTAAAATATGAGTAAACCTCAGGAATGTGGTTTATGTTGGATCAGCACTGCTTTATTTAACGGCCATATTCAACACTGCCCGTACTCACCGGTATGATAAAAGCAATTCACCTAAGGTTATAAGATATAATAACACACATTAAAACTAAACCGTGCACACATTATAAATTCTAAACTTAGTGTTCTAACAGATCGCTCCAAAAATCGATTAGAAGATAATGAGTTAACTAGAGCAGTGCAGGTTAATAACAGTAAAAAATGCCTTGGCATTTAAAATGACCATTCATATCAAAGTTTTTGATCCTATAAGACAAATCAGACCAGATATTTTATATTTAGACTAATTTGTATATATTTTCTCAAATGAGATTGTCTGTTTTTTGTCATTTATGTTTACTTCAGCTAAGAAACTTTGTGAGCTGTGTTAGGCATTTTATAGCAGTGGCATGAACTTCAACTTTCAAATCTTTTTGATGATTCCATTTGCTTGGTGAGATTAAGAGAGACTGACAAAGTGGCACTGAGCTGACTGAATCAAATCTAAGGCAGCTGGACAGGAGTGCAGCTGTCAATATAAATGGTATTGCAGCACACAGACGTGAAAACCTAGTTGGCTTAGACCGACAAGTCCTCCCTTTGTTTAGATCTAACTTGACAGACCACTTCCAATGTGTCAGAGTACATGGGAGCTTTTTCAAAGACAGAACAGTGAAATGCGTTCTCCCAATAGGCCCTTTCAATTTTTTTTTTATATTTGCTTTTATTTTTATGCTGATGCCAGACAGTAAATTAATGTGAAAGATTGAATAAAAGGGCATAAATGTCTGGATGATCACAAATACTGAAAAAAACTAAAGTATTTAATTTGTGCACTAAACGAGCCTGTAATAAGGCTGCAGAATTTAATCGAAATGCTTTTTTTCTGCACAATCAAAAGATAAAGCCACAGATACAGCTTGATTCAATGCTGAATGCAGGATTATCATGTCCAATTTCAGCAACACATGACTGATTTTGTCACTTGAGAAACACATCCTGAGAAATTAGATCATATTTTCATCATTACAATGTTAGAATTCTGCAACTTGTTACTGACTCTTTTCCCTGCTGTCCCACTAATTAGGCTTTATCAATTTCAGAATGTGGCAGCACCAAGAAAAGAAAGTCTACAAACTCCCAGGATCACTTGGAATTGTATAAACATTTCACATCGCATTTCCTTAGTTTGTAGTGACTTTTTCAATTAATTTACTGTTATTATTACTTGACAGAGTAAAATGTGTTAGAGCAACTCATTCTCATTCTTCTGTAAAAACCAACTTTCTCTGTGATGTCTAGTATTATCCTATTATTAGACTATTCATTTTAACATTATAATAAACTACTTTCCAGAGAGGGAACAAGAGAACCTGAGTATGTTCTGAGTAAGATTCTTAATTCAAAAGACCATAACTACTCAAATACCTGTAAGACACTTAATATTAAAGTGATTTCATTTTTACCATTATGTGTTAGAAAAAGACATTACAGGCACATCCAGTGGTCTAATGCACAATACAAAGAAGATACATTTAGCAGATATATGAGGGGTGCCTGAATTTAGATTCATTCAGTATATATTATACTTCAATCTAATCATACAGTCGTAGGAAAGGGCAAAACTATCATAAATGCTCATAAAAAGACCTCGGCGGTCATCAAATAAACCTAGAAACATAAAATATTCATGTAATTAACAGGAAATTACCAAGAACAGAGTAATGACATTACCTGGCTTCTTTGGTTCAGGCATGTTTGTATTTCATATATCGACCTCTGCCTCGTCTCCTTCTCTCTCAGCTGCTCTGCCAACTTTTCATTCTCCATCTCTTTTTATCCCCCCTCCCACCCTCCTCACATCCTTCCATTTCTCAAGAAAGACAGGAGGGTGGGTGAAGAGAGAATGGAACGAGGGAGGGAGGGAGGGAGGGAGGGAATGTGATAGAACGAGTGTCACTTGAGATCTTGAGGGAAGGGGGTTTAAAACGGCACCGGAGACAGTGACCCTGCAGTTAACCTGCTAATAACTTGTCATGTTAGAAAGAGATCAGATTCATTAGGTAACTGGCTCAGACGTCGATTGATATATTGACAGGCTTGTTAACAGGCTTACTGTTGCTGTTAACAATAACCACTGAGAACTCGCAGCTTCGTCTCCCCAATAATTGGAATAAAACAAACAGGTTCTCATTCAGGGTCATATTTGACCCTGTTTTAATTGGGTCTTCCCCACAAGGCTTGCTCCCACTTAAATAATTCCCTACAGTAATGCTAATGTAAAATGAGAACGAGGCCTTTTAATCGACCCTTATCATGTGAAACCAAATTTGAGCTATAGACTCACCAGAATAAATCGTTACACTGAATACCACAGGAAATCCTCCTCATTGCCACCGGTCACACAGCAACCTGTCACAAACCAACACAATAATCTGTACAATAATCTGCTGATGTACAATTGCTTGTGCTACTTAAACATTATCAGTATGTGCAATCTTTATATTATGAGCAATAATCAATGTGTAATGTCACTACTCTCATCCCAGTTAATTTGGTATTGAGAAAAACTCCAAACCACAACTCGTAGTAAACTCTTTGAGGTAATTTATGTATTTATCTATTGTATTTATATCCACGTTTTTACTGATTTCAGCATTCTGCTTTTTATTTTGTGTATTTTCAGGTGTGTTTTATTTCTTTATGTCTCTCCATATAAATGCAGTGTTAAGTTTCACCCAAAATGCACTATAAAAAATAAAGTAAATTAAAATACCCCCTTACAGTCAAGCATGAACCCACCACTCAGTATTTTTCAAGTGAAGCAGGGGGCTGCCATCACTGTTAGGGAATGAAAGTCGCTTTGGATAAAGGCAAATGCCGTAAATGTTGAGGCATTAGTTTCCATATTCGGAACGGGGCAGTTATTTTTACATAGTTTAATCCTTTTAATTCCAGAAAAATATGATATGGGCACTTTTATAAACTGAAAGGCATCATAATCACAATATGTAGCAGTAAAATCACAATACTGAGGTTATCTCCAAATTGGAAAGCCCTAAGAGAGAGAGTGTGTGAATAAAACCTCGTTAGCAAGTTAGCTAACCTACCTTCAGAAGCAGCATCACTCACAGAGTGTGTGTTCTTGAGGATTTTCACCTCCATAACGTACAAATATTTCATTTATTCGCTTGTGCTTAATAATTTTTTAGGGAAATATCGACTTCCCCCCTCATTTTCAGAGTTATTTTCAGACTCTGGGCGAATATCGTCTCAACGTCTAAACTCAACGGTCAACCCAGTTCAAAATTTCAAATATGCCTCGCGCTATTTCTGATTGGCTGAGAAACGTTTACGGTTTAATTATACTATATGGACAAAAGTATTGGGACATGGCTGTTTTTCAGGGTTTGGACAGGAAATTTGGAATGCTTCTGCAGACCAAGACACTTTGGCAACGACATGTTTCCAACTTTGTGGACCCAGTTTGGGGAAGAACATTTTCTATTCCAACATGACTATGTCTCTCTGCATAAAGCAAGCTCCATAGACTGCATGTAGAAATGCCACATGATTTATCCTTAATGGTCTAAAATGTTAGTACAGCGACTTCACTTTTACATACTGCGATTCTGATTCGTTTCAATATATGAAAGTCCCATATCATCACTTTTCTGATATTGAAAGAATTTACATAAATCAAAATTTACATCCATTGCCTATCCATACAGCCCAATAAACAGATATTCAGCTGCAAAACAGCCCATTTTACCAATTAACTAAGTGAATAAAAACTATATATAGTTGGATTAGAGAACATGAAGACAAAAGTTCAAAATGAAAAATGGACTATATTGAATAAAATATATTCAGTATATTTTCACTGTATTAAATTTGTTGGCCAAGAGTTGAGCTGAATTTGATTATTTCGATTTCCATTTTTGCCAGATATAGACAGGATTATTTTAGGATGGGGATTGTTAAAAGAATAAGAATATTACTGTACCTGTTAGTACCCATTCCTGATTCTTTCATGATTTTTAATGTTTTTAATTACTCTATATTCCATAAGGTGGGGAAATGTGTAAAAGGACTGTGGGTGTGTACTGTTTAATTACAGACCAACTGAATACCAGACTATTCATGAAGCACTTTGTGTAGCAGCTTTTCTATGTGCTGTATTCCAGTAGATTCAACAGAGTCTCTCTCACTCTCACACACACACACACACACACACGCACGCACGCACGCACGCACGCACACACACACACACACACACACACTCTGCTATATAGGTTCAAATGCATTGGAAATGCAGATATTTAAAAGAAGTGGGAGGAAAATAATGATGCAGGTTTTTCAGCCCACACTCAGGCCAATTCAGGCCTAATTACCAGCAGCCGTCTCGCACAGGCCTGCCTGACCTGACAGAAAGACTAGGCCAAGAACCATTTTAAATAACTTGGCTAGGTTTACTCTGTCCAGATGGGGAAGACAATGCACTGCCCACATGCCAGCACAGACACAGAATCAGCTCACAATGAGAACTGGCTTATTTCACCCTCGATGGATGTTTTTTATTGTATGTTGGTTTTTCATCATAAAAACATAATTCTGTTACTGAAGTGGAATGCCACAAAAACTATTGGCCATTATAGAAGTCACCATGAAGCCAAAAGGAATAGTTAAGCAAAAAAACACATTTGTAAACTTAGACTGCTCTTTATTACAGTCGAGTGGACTGAAAAGTTTTTTTGTTCTTACAGCTGGATGCGGTTTGAGTGGGTCGAGAGCATTTGAGGAAGGTTTTTTTAGAAAAAGTTTGGGTGACTAGTGATTTCTACTGTTTGTAGAATTCGACTTATAGCTTCAATTTTAAACTAAAGAAGCAAAATGTAATAACTCAACATGTCTAAGCAGAGAAATTTTTGCTGAACTATTCTTACGTTTTCAATGTTGCTTCTCAATCCAGGGATTCCTCTGCCCTGAACAGTTTAGGGTTTTCCCTGCTCCCAGTTCACCTCC
>JBBMFX010000101.1:16768029-16783852 GCA_037832545.1 Rhabdalestes septentrionalis
TGAGTGAGTTGGTGAGTGAGTGGGTGAGTGAGTGAGTGAGTTGGTGAGTGAGTGAGTGGGTGAGTGGATGAGTGAGTGAGTTGGTGAGTGAGTGAGTGGGTGAGTGAGTGAGTGGGTGAGTGAGTGAGTGGGTGAGTAAGTGAGTTGGTGAGTGAGTGGGTGAGTGGGTGAGTGAGTGTGTGGGTGAGTGAGTGAGTGGGTGAGTAAGTGAGTTGGTGAGTGAGTGGGTGAGTGGGTGAGTGAGTGAGTGGGTGAGTGAGTGAGTTGGTGAGTGAGTGGGTGAGTGAGTGAGTGGGTGGGTGAGTGAGTTGGTGAGTGCGTGGGTGGGTGAGTGGGTGAGTGAGTGAGTTGATAAAGAAGTTCAGCCTTTCGGGTCATTTCTCACCACTGTTCTCTCTTTTTAACGCTGACTTGTGTCTTCTGCGCATGGTTGTCTATACTCATGCATCAAAGTTTCATTTTTGCTACCAATGTCAGTGTTCATAAAATAAAGATAAAAGAGGACTGAAGTCAAAACCCGCAGGCATAACACAATGAATCACCTGGAATTGATATATGACAGAACTCTCAATCAAACTAAATATTTATGTGTATCGGAAAGTTCGGAAATGAATGTAAATCATGTGAAATGGCTAACTGCTTTAGAGGTTTATCATTTATGTAACCTGTGTTTTTAGTAGTGTGTTTTTTACACCATGATGTTGAATTCTGTTCCCAGACTTTCGACCTTTGGCTAGATTTGAAAGCACAAGCTGTATTGATGAGAGTTTACGTTTGAGTTACTCGCTCTACGTCTCTTGCCCTTTCTTTTAGCACTCATTTTCAAGGACAAATTAAATGAGCATGTTGGACAGTATACTCACACTTTTGCACAGAGAAAGCGGCACCCAAACATTTGATTTGTGGCTAAAATAAGTTAGAGGAAATTATTCTGCCTGGAGCAAGATTTGAACCTGTTACCACTGAGCCACAGGTGTCATGTTTTGTTTTGAAACCAGCCAACTAAGCTGGCTAGCAGCTTGCTGGCTTGCTAAGAGCCGAATCAAGGCTGGAAACAAGCGCTCATGGGCTGATTAAGTTTTATAAACCAGAACTACAATGACACACACCATTCATTTCATAACCGAGCTGTGCTTTAGTGTCTTAAAGGCTGTTTATGTGCCTGCCATCTCTTTAGCTTGCACCATCTTTTGTCAATTTGTTGCTGCGGTATGTTTTCCACTGGCTTGTCCTGCTGCCTCTAGCTGAGTGAGTTGAAGTGACATCAAATGCTTGGGCATTACACCATATGTCTCCTTTTCTCTGTTGATGATACGCCCACATAATTCTGAACATTAAATGATCAATACTTGGTCCATGACCAGCTGATTGAAAAGTTGTATACAAGTGCAATACACGACACATGTATCAGACTTGGAACAGTGCCCATATCTCTAAGGGTTCAGAAGAGTCGTGGCACCAAGAACAGGTTGAATAAAAACAGTAAAACTTAAGAATAACACTAGTAGTAATTGCTGTAGCACAGGGAGAAAAGTACGACTTTCTAAATGTAAAAAATCGTACTCTTAAAATTTGTCTAAGTCCCTAAAGCCACGATGAAAAGAGAATCAATGCATATGTATAATATCTTTTGAATATCTACGTGTTATACTGATATGTACAGAATTTAAGCCCTTAGCTGGTGAAACAAAGTGTCCGGCTCCTCTACTCAGGCTCTGGTGCAGAATTTTAGAGAGTCAGTGATTGACTTTTTTAGCTTCATCTCTTTGAAAAATTCATGACCTTCCGATCCATTTTTCTTTCTCTTCTGTGTGTTTAATCAAAGCCCATCCAAGCTTCAGTGCATTAGAAATTGTATTCATTTTTGTTCTGGTAAAAATTGCATCAGTGAAAAAACCTGATGATATATGAAAATTAAACAAACTTTCAGAATAACATTTAGAAACCACTTTAACGCAGTTTGTCATATTTTGTTTACTTAACCTTCAGCAGTATGTGGGTGTGGGGACACTGGGGACATGTCCATTTCTTTCCCACTACTATTGGAAAGATCTCCTATCAACATGCTGAGTTGTACCAGGCAAGCCCAACGTCTAACCAGCACGCGAACAAGTTGCAGCCTTGAATGGCATGGTGGAGACGAAGAGCACTCGTCAGCCAACATGAGATTGAGGAGGAGAGCATTGATTAGCCTAACTTTGCGTGTGTGGCTGATCAGGAGATCAAGGGCTGTGGCACTGGCAGCAAAGCTCATTTGAGAGCCAGCACCACAGGCACCAGAGCCCTCCGCTCGTTGGTCTTGTTGCCCCCCAGTGTGACCATCCATCGCCAGTCCAGTGGGCCATTTCCCATGTTCATGTTCACAAACATAAACTCCATTTTGCAGTTGCTTTAATAAACCAAGTATATTTCCTGGACATATTTTTTAATGGTTGGGTTAATATAGCATCGTGTGTTATTTATTCTGTTTAAAATAACCTTTATTTAGATAACTCTTTACAGAGATAAACTTTCTTATTAAAGGAGCTTGAGAAGCATTTCCAGTTCACCATAAATGTAGATATATGGTCCTGTGCAGAACTCTTAGCCACTTTTCTCAGCATGTGTTGAACTGTCTTTCTGCTAATAAAGTTAACATTAAAATGAATGCAAATAAACACGTTAAAAAGTAGCTGATATTGTGTAAACTGGTGAGGAGAGATTTCTGATGTTCCACCAGCAACTACAGATTTAATTTAATGAAGGACTGAATAAGTAAAACCAATTAATGCTGGTCTTCCGCAAGGAACACACTGACATACTGTATATACAATTACCGTTTACTGTATAATGTTATTTGTTTATACCTTTCAGGTAAATTTAGTATATTTAGTGGCATAAACATGAAAAAAGGAATTTAAATATGTTTTTATCATAAGATCATGAAATGTTAAAGTCAATCAAGAGCGGTAAGGTATGAAAAGAAATCAAACTCCCCCTCACCCACTGACAAACCCAACAGCACTCTCCTCCCCGACTGACAAATATGATTACCCCCCCACCCCCATGTGTTGTCTCCGGCAGTTCTCGAACCAGACTGATGTGCTAAATAGGGATTTACTACAGGCCTGTGCGGAGAGGAAAAATTGCAGAAGCATCTTAAGTGAAGCCAGGACAATAGATTGGCCATCAGCAAGCAAGTGAAAGCGAGGGTGATCAAATTACTGAATCTAAACTGACCTTCTCTGACCTAGCCTGTTACCGGTTCCGCATAATCTGCTCAACACCTCCAAACTCCTTTCAACTATATCTAACAGCACAGTGTGTATGGAAGCTTCAGCGGAGATGACCATAGTGTATATAATGATCTATGGCTCCATCACATGCTCTATTATCCCACCTCCTACATCTCTGACCCCTTCAGTGTGGTGAGAATAGGCCTGTCTAGGAAGCCCACGTCCATTTGAGACTGAAAGTGCTCTCTGCAGAGAGGACTATTCATCAGTATTACAGGTAAACCGCATTTATCATACACTGTTAAAACCATCATGGCCATGTGATACTTACATGATTGTGTCTATGGTCCATCAGGGCCATTTAGCCTCATTATTTTCTATAGCATGCCTGATTTTTTTTCACACGAGTTTGTCTGCATGTTTGGTAGAGTTAGCTTTAGTGGATGGATCATTTCTTCACTCACTGCATGAAAGACATTTAGTGATGTTAAAGGATAAATACGCACATCTTCAAAGAGCCCACATCATGGAATACCAAATGTTTCTTGCTTTCTATTTTCAAATATTATGATTTGATATAATTACAACGATTTGATGTAATTATTATGTGAACGCTGTTTCAAAACATACCATTAACTTTACAGTCCTTCTAGTCCATTTGTAGAAAAGGAATGGCACAACACAGAGCAGCCAGTAAGAACAGAAGCCATTCACATGAATCAGTCTCAATGTGGTAACAAAAACAGCCTGTTTAATTGCAGGGGTTGGAAAAAGGCAGTGGGAAACTAACAGGACTTTCTTTAGAGGAGGCCCAATTTCAGGAAATTACAAATTCTGACCTGTTATTTATTGTTCATTTTCATTGAATAGAATCACAAAACCTGTCTTGTTATACTTAAATTTGACATGGGTTATTTGTAAAAGGGTTAAGATCTTAAAACACCCAATCCAAAACCAGGATTTTTTTGTGATACCTAGGCATTTACAGTAAAATCTGCTCTCCTTTATTTGAACTGTGAATCTCATTGGGAAGTGACAGTAGAGTCAATTATATTTTGATTGTCTATAGGTGGGACAAATTTTATGAGAAAAAATATCATTCTGGGCCTTCTGAATTTGTTAGACTGTGAATATCAGTCATATTTCAAACAGACCTTAGTCAGGTATTAGAAAAGGAAACCAGCAGTTTCTTTATTCAAGGGCCCTGTGCTGTAAACTACAACATACAAGAGAAAATGTTTGTCTGTTGTATCAATTTTTTTACAACATCCCAATGTGCCTGTTTAATCTAGAATGGCCATATGCTGTGTGCCAGCATTCATGTAGCACTTACTTTCTATTAAAAATCACGCTGGGGTGCTAACAGAAATGAACATTAGTACCAGCACATTTTTTTTCCTGACTTAGTTTTGACATTTATGGCCCAGCCTAAAGCCTAGGTCTAATAGTTATGGAAAATGGTCATATAAGAATGAAGTGGTTTTGGTCCATAAACCTTCGCAAATGTCATAAGTGGCATTGCATTATCTTCTACTTGTATTTGAGAATTAGGGTTGAGAAGCAGATAACCTAAATAGAGCAAATGTAACACAAACATGATGTATTATCATCATATAATGACTTCATATTTCTAGTGAGGGCAGAAGAACCTTAAGTGGGGCCAGAACAATGGATTGGCCATCAGAGAGAATCACCAAATGACCCATCACACACTCTATTTTCCTCCATATCCTGATTTTGTGGTCTTTGGCAATGCACAACATTTCTCTACCTCCGTTAAACACTTGTGCTCCATGTCTTCTGTGGGTGCTCCTTAAATTTCAGGCACTTCTGAGTTGCCTCAGCAAGATCAAGCACTGTCACTTGAACAAATTAGATGAGTTTACAAGAATTTGTATAACTCCTTTTAGCCTCCAGCCCCTCAACTGTTGGCAAAGCCCACATCTACTCTGGCAACACCTGCCCTACTGTGCGCTGCTGCAAACTAACTACTCTGCAAAGCACGATAAGGCCATCTCTGGCAACCCGGACAAACCTGTCAGGAAAGAAATTACGTGTTGGTAGATGTATGGTCAGTAGGCGAGAAAAATAGAACACTACATATTCAGAGCAAAAGTGGTGTTTCAAAGTTATGAAAGGGAAGAGTTTGGCATTTGGCACAATGTCATATTTAATAGATGAACTTGAATTCTCCAGTGAAGAGCAGCAATACACAGAGGCAGTGAGGGCAGGAAGAGGTGGTGACTTTGACTGAGTAGGTAGACGCAAACAATACGCTGTGCACACACAAACACACACACACACACACACACATACACAGAAAAACAAAAAACAGAGGAAGCAAAAGACAGAAAGAAAAGAGCAGGCAACCAAAAAAGCCTCTTAGTGGAAAGTGACTGCAGGTGTACAAGGACTGGAAAGGCTTATTTAAGACCAGTGAGATTGTTTGAATATTCAGTGAGTGATTTGTTGTTTTTTAACAGGGAGGCTGGACCAGTGAGCACCCTCCTCTTTCAGAGGCAGAGAGGTTTAATTTGTTGGGGGTTTATTTTGTTCAGATGAATTGATTTGCTCAGATGTGAGATGGGGATTTGAATTGTTCACAGGGCTGTACTTCCAATCAAAAGTAGCAAAGGTCTGTCCAAAAAGCCACTGTATTTGCCTCAAAAAGCTCCCAAAGTTGTCTGAAAATCCCCTAAATCAAATCAACGGTTCAGGTGAACAATGGCGATGCACTTTGGTGATTTTGCAAACATGGGGGATAGCACCTCCCCTCACCCCCCTTAAAATTGCCTACTGTGTATATTTAAGAAATTTCTGAAATGTTATATTACAAGCTACAAGAAAAGGGCCACAAGTGATTTGAGTATCCGAAGCCAAATTTTACTCCAGCAAATGGCTGCATTCATTTATATATAGCTCTGCTTTTCCATTACCTGGCTGTGCATGATGTTGACTTTCACCGCATTTCTATTACTTTGGCTTTTAGCATTCATTTTCGGAACTTTGGCAGGCTGTTTACATTTCTACATAATTTGCATTTTATTCTGGGGATTTTGTGGAATAGAGTATGAAAAGGACTGTTGACCAAAAGGCTATAGTACTACAAGGCTGTAGCACTGAAATGTGGTCAAGGGGTACTGTGGGTACATGTTGTAGGAATATGGGGCGCCAGATTCACTGATATTTGGTCCCTGTGTAACCCCAGTGAGAGCTGTGTCCATATTCTTAGCATTAAGTCGAGCTCATACCCAGTGGGGTTAGACACTCTCAAGAGTGCCCCAAGTCTATAATTCTGTTTGTAACTTTCTTAGACAGGATTTCAAAGCACCATCAAGACAAGGACGGTGTCCAGCATGGTAACCTCAGGATTGTTTCTGTTTTTTGTTGATTCTGACTATGCAGGTGGGATGAGGATCCTAGTCAGTTCATGGTCATGGCACTTCCAATCAGTTCATGGTCACGGATCTGTCTTGTAAAATTGTGGCTTGTCGCCTGCAAGTTGGGAGTGAGACACTGCCTCAATAGGAGGAGCTCAAGTATCTCAGGTTCTTGTTTACAAATGACGTTGGAGATCAAGAAGCAGATCAGGGTTGATGGTTGTCATGTGGTCATTGTAAAAGACACTTGTGGTCATGAGGGAGCAGTGCCAAAAAGAACATTTCTCAGTTTACCAGGCAGTCTTTGTTCCAAACCTCAAATGTGGTCAAGAGCTCTGGGGAGAGACTGAAAGATTGAGACTGTGCAAACATGCAGTGAAAATGAATTTCCTTTGTAGGGTGTCTGGGTACAACTTTAAGTATAGGGTGAGGTGCTCAGACACCTGGGAGGGGCTTGGAGTAGACCCAATGCTCCTCCACTTTGAAAAGAGACAGTCAGGACAGTTGAGGTGATTCAGGATGCCTCCTGAGTGCATTCCTGGGGATGTTCTGGGCACAATCAACTGGCAGGAGACCACGGGGCAGACTCAGGACATGCTGGGAGGATTAGATTTCTCAGCTGGTTAGGAAAAGCCTTGGAATCCCCCAGGAGGAGCTGGTGGATTTTGATGCATAAATCTGTTTTTAGTAAAACACGGAGAAAAAATAAAACACAATAAAAAGGTAAGATATATCCCCTTAAGCGTAGGTCCAAATTTAAAGACCCAGCACAGTTGCTTTTTTAATTTTCTGTCAGACTTCAACAACATATTTCATTCTTTTCAGCAACCTTGCTTTAAATTTTCTCGGCCTCTTTCTCTCGTTGTGGTGTGTGGGTGTGAATCCCAGCAGAGTGCATATTCATCACTACCTTTTGATTGACAGACTCTACATCAAACCAAACAGTCCTGTTTAGTTTCAGATATGGAGCAGGTAAATCACAGAAAGACAAATTTACATGCATGAGTCGTGATATTGAGAGTTAGCCTTTAGATTTAAATATAAACTCAAGAAACCTACAAATACAATATTCAGCAAATCTTACTGTTAGATTTATGCATAAATGTGCTAATGGAAGCTAGCATTATACATACAGTGTTTAAAAACATGACCTATGGCTATCATACAGTTATGTTTTCTATATTAATATGGGCTGTTGGGATGATCTTACTGGAGAATCATTTGCCTCAGTGTTCATGGGTACAGGTTGTGGAGATGACGAGGCAAACAGCACCAGACATCGAGAGGGGATAAAGTACATTACAGACCCATGAAGAAATCTTTTTCGTTAGCTTTAATTATTTTGAACTGAGCACTGGGAGACTCATGACTCTCACAGCTCTGAACAGCTTTTAAACTCTACTGTACACTGGTGTTGTTGGCACACACACTGGAGGATGTGGAAGGGAGAGTCGACTTCACAGTTCATAAAGACGCAATATGAAGTGGACTGTGATTTGCTAAAGTCAGTGATTTCAGTGCTATCTATGATGTCTAAGACAACACCAGATGAGGTGTATTTTCAAAAAGGTGGTTAAAAAAGGCAATATTACATCTGAAGTATTTAGAGTTATTTTTTTCACTCAATAAGTGAAAGTGGCAGTTCTGACATACGTGAACACACCACAGCACACAGTGTGAACAGCATGAAATTCAACCTCTGCACGTAACCCATTCACCAAGTGAAGCATGGGGCAGCCAGCAACAAAGCATCTGGGGAGCAGTGTGTGGCGACAGTACCTTGCTCAAGGTACCTCAGAAGTACATAGCTGCCTTGGGAATTGAACCCACAGCTTCCTAATCGTTGGGCAAATACCCTAACTACTAGGCTACCATCTGCCCCATTTGTGCTATAATAAAAACAGGCAGATAATTGCAGACTTTGTTGAATTGTAAGTGGAATATAGGGGTGGTGGTCATGGCTTAGTGGCTAGGATACTTGCCTCTAGAGCAAGAGGTCATGGGTTTGAATCCTACCTTCAGTAAACCACAACCCTTAATCCCAAATTGCTCCAAGGAGACTGCCCCCTGTAGTTTGGGAATGGAAGTTGCTTTGGATAAACATGTCTGGTAGGAAAACACTGGGCCTTTAAGCTTTATTGGTTATGCTGAAATGCAATAGGTGCTTGACATGGTACCTGTTTTTCTGAACGTTTGAGTGCTTTCACCAGTGTCAAGCTGTATCTCTGTATTTCAACTTGCAATTTTGAAGAGTACTCATCAGAAGATGACTTAAAAGTGCACTCAGGGAAACTGTACATCTGAGATAATGCTGGTTGGTCTGCCTTCCTCAGTTCTGGCTCCAGGAAATAAATTTCCACATCTCGAAAATAAAATGGAACATAAAAACCCAGATGTTCTGGGCTTAATGGCCAGTTACACTGAGAGCGTCACATTTTCAAGTGTTTCTTATTGTGCTATTATTTTCCCGTCTTTTGCACAAGTAATGATTGCAGCTGTGAAAAGGTAGGGATGGAGTGCCTCCCTCCTGCGTGGTCTGTGTGCGACTGCAATCAGAAATAATAAATACACCTTTTATGTTCTGTTGAGGGAGATGGAAGAGGCATAAAGGTGATTCTGGATCCACCATTATATGATGGTCTTTGTGCTGTAGCCTTTTGGAAAATGTGGCCCTGACAAAGGATTTCCAGCTGTGGACACTGTGTGTTAAGAAAGTGTGTAGGAGACCCTGATTTATGCTCAAGTGGACAACAAGCTACAAGCACATGTTTAAATGTAGTCATGCCCAGATTATGGAATACGGGTTCAATGCCTGTATCTGATTTGTACATACCTGCCAGTTCTACTCATCCTGGATCAGCATTGCACAGAAATAACATTCACTTCTACTTCTACTTCAGAATGTAGCAGAAAGGGATACTCCAGCATTCACTGCCCTAACATAGACTGTTCATTTCAGAGGTGTCTGTTAATCAATGGTAAATTACTCCTGAACCAGAATTAAGAGACATTGATTTAAAGGGCCTAAAAAAAATACACTTTTCTTCTAAATTTTCATTTAAACAACTTTTTGTTAGTATATATAAACATTGCACAAGGGACTGTCGTCTCCCTGTTACAGTTTATATATGGAAATTGAGTGGCCAACTGAGTCTATTTTGAATGTATTGTGTTTTTAAGGTCATGAAGGAAACAATGCAATAGCTTAGTTGTGACCTTTCACATTGAAGCTATAGGGTTTGTTTCAGTCCAGACTGCTTTTTGAATGCAGACACAGCTAATCGGAACACATATCATTTACCAAAATTAATTACAAAGGCATAGTGACCCATTTTGTTGTGAGGAACCAAAAATATCCCATAAACAAACCAAAGGTTATTCAATCAAATAATCAATAAATGAATTAGATCGAATTCTACACTCTTGGACTTCTATTTTGTATATGACAAGGCCTGAATTAACTCACCATCTAGATTGGAGTCTTGAACTTGCGGCTGGGAGCTTCAAATTTCCATTTATAATTTAACTTCCCCTCCAGCGATTCTATTTCTGAAAATCATTCTTAATACACAGTGTGATGAATATACCTCGAATATATTCATTTGTGTGGTCCAAAGATACATGAATGAGGTGAAAACCAAGCTTATGACCACCAATCTAACAGTTAGGTCTCAGTTCAGCTGGTGAGATCGTTAGCGTGATTAATGCTAAATGATAATATTTCTCAGTAGGTTGCGTAGCTTTAGTCAAGACTTCTTAAGGAATTGTTTTTTTTTTGCAACATGTAGTCCTGTTTCCAAGATCCTAAACTGCTTAAGAGTAGTGAACACGTCTGCGTAAGCTGAAGGGGTGAAAAAAATAGGTTAGAAAAACACAACCCTGTAAGGATGAGCCTGTCTCCCTTTAGCATAGCATTTGCATTATGGATGACTCCATCTCCATATAACTTCGTGTCAGGCTGCTTTATTAGCATTCAGGCAGCTAAACTTCAAGTGAGGGAGTAATTAGCCGCTTCGAGGTGCTCATTTACTGGAGCTGATAGCACAGCTGTAGCGCCAGCAATCAGAAAGCGAACACGAAAGACATGAGCTGCGGAGACAGAGAGGACGAAGGGAAAAAAGTACTTAAAAGGGGAAAGAGGAAACCAAATCATATCGCAGAAGTGGGGAAAGAAAATGAGGGAAGTTTGCGCTGCTTAATTGTCTTGTTTTCCTGTCCAGGTGTGGTATCTCTCGTTCCCCAAAGAACATTCACAAGCATTCATAACACACTGCTAGCATTCTTATTTACCTCCTCAAGTGCAGGAATTGCTATTCTGGTGGTGTCTGAACTGTCTAAAAATTCATAAACTCCAAACTCTGCGTAATTTTTTTTTCACCCCTGTTTTGACAGCAGCTCTTGTTTCTCTTTCTGTCCCCGTTCTAGAAAGTTCTTGTCTTTTTTTTTTTTCAATCAGACCTTGACGTGCACTTGTCAGTTGTTTTAAAAAGTTGTGTTTCTTGCTCTCAGAGGAAGAAGGAGGAGGAGGAGGAGGAGGAGAGAAAAAGGAAAGAAGATGAAGAGACGTGATGGATGGAATGGTGCAGCCTGTTATACAAGAAATGACGAGGAGATCATTTCTAACCAATGTCACACAAGCCATACGCAAAATTCAGGTGTGTATTCGTTATGTGGAGCTATATTTATTGAGGCACTGACATTTATATATCCTTACTTCATATAAGTCTTCCCATTTTAATATACTCACACTGGCAGAGCTAGATATACACCACAAAATGAAAGTCAAGTCTATATTGAGTGAGGCTCTGATATGTTTGGTCAGTAACTATTTATTGCTGTATTTCTGCACTCCAGCACTTTAGTTTGAAAGTAAATATTTGTACCATGATCGGTCTGGGTCACTGCCCAGTGTCACCAAGAGTTACTCCAATTCAGCCATGAATATCCAAAAAGCATCCTCATTACACCCACCTTACATTTGCTCCCAGAGAAAAAAAGAAACAAATAAGCTCTCCCCATAATTTACTTTACCTCTCACATGCATGGTTGAGCCATGCTCAAAATTAGTGTGAGCAATTTTAAGCCATTTTCTCCTATTTCTGAAATTTGACTCCAGAGAAATGACCCTCATATTTTCCTACTTTCATCTAAATAATGTTGCACAGACCACTCTTTTGTGACTTACTGAATTATATTTACAGTTTAGAATCCCACAATTACTGTAGATTACATACCTTATTAGTATTATTATCATTGTTATTATCGCTGTTATTATTATTGCTATTGTTGTTGTTGAGAGTTCAGATATTAGTGATATTTCATTAGGTATGCATGATCTTAAGAAAGACATTTTTTTCCTTTGGGTTGAACAGTGATGTGTAATTGGATGACAACCATAAAAAATCAATCAGTTATCAGTGGGGGATTTTTAGCATTACATAAAAGCTACAGCAACTAGAAATTAATCTACAGTAATGTCATAGTCACAAAAAGTTACTAAGCAATACCACTATAGAGAAACTGTCATTGCTCATCTGATACAAAACAAAATCTGTGATAATCCTTCACTGAATCAATTGAAGTAACATTTTTAGTGTGCTACAGTCATGATTCAACACGTATTACCAATGCGGAATGTATTCCTTTTCTACTGAAGCAGAGCAGCGGGCTCCAGTGACAGAAAGTAGCCGGTAAAAATTTTAGAACAGGACAGTTCTTTCTAGCTGCTATTCCACAACCATTGTTGCTTAAAGTCCCTAAAATTAGAAATCTGTGTGATATCTGCAGTGATTTTGGGAGCAGGGATCCAGTGGCTCTATTGTACCTCTAATGCCTTGATGTATCCCTGAGCAGGATGACTTTTGAAGTTCATGCTGTTGGCTTTTGAAAGTATGATGGCACATATTGCATCATTCAAGAACCATTTAAATAACCTTTTCAGGTTACTGTATTGACATTGGTTACATTGGTAGAGTTTGAAGACATAAAATGATCAAACGGAAGAATAATTCCTATATGTTAAAGATAGTAATGTTGGGGAAAGGAAAAGAGTAAGTCTTAACTGAACAGGCAAATATTCATGGGTTTCTATGCATAGGTTACTCTGATATATGTATGGGGAGATGGTAGCTCAGTGGGTAGGAAACTTGCCTCTGGCCCAATAGGTCAAGGGTTCGAATCCTACCTTCCTACCACCACTGGGTTCCTGAGCAAGACTCTTAACACCAAGTTGCTCCAGGTAGACTGTCCCCTGTAGTTAGGGAATAGGAGTCACTTTGGATAAAATCGTTGGCTAAAATGCTGTAAATATACTCTATTAGGTGAGGGTTTAGAATATTACTCAGTATACAGCATATGGCCATGTAATGAATGCATGCAGATTTCACTCAGCCTGTTAAATGTTCTCTGCATCTTTGACTCTGAAAAATTCTTTAGGTTCCAGGGCAGATGTGTTGCTGCATGATAAAGGTGGCATTCAGCGCATTTGAAGCATTTGGTTATACTTAGCTTTCTTTTGATAATCTTCAGAAATAGGCGAGAATGCTTCTATATGAACGCTGACAGGCCGCACTTTAGGGCCTGTGTGACATTTCAGACTGAAAGCTTGAGTACACATCCTAACACAACCTAATCAAACCCTGCGACTGTCTCTTTCAGAGAGCACTGTATATGTCTGGAGAGTGGCTCTAAGTCACTTTCTCTCTTGCATTTTCTTTAAGGGTAAAACAGTATATCGCAATATACTTTGAAATAAATGAAAACACATATGACTGATAATCCCCAAAATTGTTGAATTACTTTAACTATTGAGAACACAGGCAGAAACACTCTGGTCTCTCTTGTGGAGTCAAGATGTTGACAGCACGCAGTGAAATCAACAGTTGCCATGTATTCATGCTCACAAGTAGACTGACTAGTTAGTATAATGAAACTGGTTCTATTCACATACAAGTCAATACAGACCAGACTGCCACTCAAAACACCCTCTTTAAAAATGTAAAAACATCACCCCATTTAAAAATATCAGCCTTTCTTTTTGCCTTTCACTATAGTATGTAATGGTGTCTAGTTCCAACAAGAGAGCACTTTAATCATTTGTCCATCATGTTTGCTGCCATCACATAAAGTACAGTAAGTGTTGTAAAGTCCTAAAATAACTCCACATCAGAGTCAGTGGAATAATCTAAGCATTTCACTGTTTTTACATCGACGTTAATTATTATTATTTGCATTATTAATCTTAGATAAACACTTTTTTGAAAGACTAATACTGAACTAATTTTGAGTCGATGTGCATTTAAACATAGTGTAATTGGTTATTGGCCACATTTACATATCAAAGTCTTCTGCAATATACATATTGCAGTGGCTAATAATGCCACAAATATGATGCAATAGCATAAAGGCACAACGAGCATGATGCTAAAGCGGTGAACGTGAAATTTTGGGGGGTAAAAATGTTTTGCATCAAGCCCATAGAAAGTGGATTCACACAGACAGAAACAGAACACATCAGTATTTAAGGGATTCACTATATTTTAGTTGACTCTCCAAGGTCAGGGTATTCATACTTGTGCCATTACTATGGCAACCAGTGTGGTTATCATTGCTGTGCAAATGTAACTCCATTTTGGAGGGGTTTTATATTTCTACAGGATTTGAATGCAGTAACTGCCCTTTAAATTTTGAGACATATTTATGAAATGTTTCAAAACTACATAGAATGAGATGTTTTTTTTCTGTCAGCATAAATAAATAAGGCTTCTTTTTTCATGTAAAACAACTTGAATTCAAACTCTTTAGTCAAAAACTAAGATTTGAAAAATCATATGGAGAAATTCACTTTGCCCTCAGTGTGAACAGCAGCAAAGTGTTTGAGATTACAGTGTGCTGTTTGTGCTACATGCAAACACACAGAATGCCTTCAAGCAACAAAAATACATCCTTTGCTCCTCACAAAAGGCTGCTTCCATACTGGAAAAGCAAAAAAAATCACAATGGCGAGTTTCTCTGCCTCATTCAGGACCTGGATTTCCGTAACAAAAAGTTCTAGTTGCTGGGACACCGGTGATCCATCATCTTGGTGGCCATGCCATTGCCAAAGACAACCATAGCTGTCTGAGCTCAGGGGCATTTCCGGACTACTGGATGTAGCGGAGCACACGAAGAATACAGGGGTGGTGGAGGTATTGGGATGTAGTGGGAGTTTGGGGGGTGGGGTGGGGCTGGCGACATAGCCCAACCTCTGAGGGTGCCAGTCACATGAAAAACAGTCTGCATATTATAACCAGCAAATGTCGGCTCCCTGCTTTTCCTCTCTTCTCACTTGTGCTCCCTGCTAATTCCCCTCCGGCTCTCTCATTATGGAAAAAAACCTGATTTGGTTTATTCAGTTACTTAGTCATTTCATTTTAATACAACCTATACATTTCAATTACATTAAGACATGACATGCCACATGGATGCTTCTGTTTTTGCATCAGTTTATGGGAGCTAAACAGCGTAAGTAGTAGGGATGAGCATTACAGTACAGCATTATCTGTATCTGTATCTGTATCTGTTAACTAGATGAATTATCTGTATCTGTATCTGTACTCGGACTGGGCGGGGCCTGTTCCGGAAGTGGGCGGGATTTAACAAGGAAGTGCGTCTGGTTGTCTGGGCGGGGCTTTAACTGGTATGTTATTTTAAGAATGCAATTGATATGTATTGATCAAAATTGTTAAATTTAATGCTGATGACAGCATCAGCATTGAGCTTCAGATCAGTGGTTTTGATTTCGATAACAAACTATATACAGAACAAGTTTTGCAACAATGAATACAACACATGCAGATGCAATTATGAATTAAAATGTAATGAACAAGAGTTTTCATCTCAACATAACTTTCTTTTTTTAACTTAATTTTTTTATGATAGTTGTGATTTTTTTTGGGTTCTTTTTTATTTTTTTAATTTCCACACCAGGTATGTGTGTGTGTGTGTGTGTGTGTGTGTGTGTGTGTGGTTAGCTTTATTTGTAATATTATTTAAACCACATCTACCTTTATTTTTGTATATAAAATACAGCAAGAAAGTGTCACTCAGTGCGTGAAGTAAAAAAACTGGTTACAGCCAGTAGACGGTTAAAAAGAAAATTCAGATGACCGGCGGAGAGAGGGAGAGAGAGAGAGAGAGAGAGAGAGAGAGAGAGAGAGAGAGAGAGAGAGAGAGAGAGAGAGAGAGAGA
>JBBMFX010000101.1:16885083-16898264 GCA_037832545.1 Rhabdalestes septentrionalis
TGTGTGTGTGTATGTGTGTGTGTGTGTGTGTGTGTGTGTGTGTGTGTATGAGTGTGTAAGGCTCCGGGTGGGCTTGACTTTCCTTTCGGATGGCAGGCAACCTGTCATTGTAAATGTTCTTACTCTGTGAGGGACTGTCATATCTAATGCATCAGATCTGCAGCTCTACAGCAAAGACATTCTTTTACACACACTCCCTCTTTCTCTCTCTCTCTTTCTCTCTCTCTCTCTTGCCCTCACCCTCACTCTCTCTCTCATTAACACCCCCACTGACCCGCACATAAACATTCCCTCAAATTTCCTATTTGTGCCATGTGCCCGCAGAGCCGCGGTGGCACCTTTCCACTTTACCAGTAATTGACTGGCCTCTCTGACAGCTCCTCTGATCCAGCAGTGATTTAGGCCATCTCAAAGTGCTCTGGAATTTAGCGCTGCGTCCTTGTGCATACACAATTCAGGCTATTGAGTGATGTCCCTGAATACAGAGTACATGTCAAACATTATGTTAGCAGTTACTGTAGGTGAGATGTACTGTGAGACGAACTCAGCAGGCAGTGCATACAAGGCCCTGGTGCCTTGCTTAGTTTGTTTTGGGTTCTCTCCATAGCATAGGCTAAAACACACTGCACAATAATGAACAAGTGAGACATTTTATATGAAATGTACACAGTTTTACCCCCAGTACATTCTTTCAGCCAATACAGTTTCAGGGCTGCCAACTCTGACGCAATGAGTGTGAGACACACGCATCTGACTGTCTTCACACGCTCTCACGCCACACCTCCGATTTCTCACGCTGAAAATCTATGTTTTTCTATTTTTCCCATTACGCACACTTCTCAATGGTAGGTGGGCCACCAAAGGTCGCAGCAATCCTCGGCAAAAGAAGAAAGTACCCCCCGCCCCCCCGCTCAACGCTTGGGATGTATGGCAGCACCTAACATCAAACACCCCCCCCTTACATCCCCCGGGTAGGATGTAAGGCAGCACCCCCCCACCCCCACCTACACACCTACGAAGGTTTTGGGGAAAGTTGGCAGCCCCGCAGTTTATATTCAGTTTGTTTCTTTAGTTTTGCATAGAGGCCAGTGTTGCTAACAAGGAATATCTTGAGCGCCTTGCAAACTGCATAGCTAAATAATCACATACTTGCCTTAAGCTGCAATGTGTTGTTAGGCAATCTCAAATAGACTTTCTTATGTGGATTCTGACACTTACTATTACCCTTAAAATGAAGGTGGTGTGGAGTGTCAGGTATGTTGCATAGCTATAAACACCTGTAACAGCCACAGAGAATGAATTGTGCCTGTGGTTTCCTTCATCTTATATTTAGTACAGAAATGCATAAACGTTGATTAGAAGAGTAAGCTCTATTTAACCGTTAGCTAAATTAGCTTTGTAGCTCCAGTACAAACCTAAAGAGTCCAAGTTTGTCACAGTTTAAATCATGAATTTAATTTGAGTCAAAGTGAAAATTGTTCAAATATGATTTATTGTACAATTTGGTATTTTCACGTATGACAAATGGACTTTTGACATACAAATGCATAAAGAACATTACAGTTTGGCAATTACAAGCACTTTTGACATCTCATGTCATAGTAAACCGAAATGTTGTCATGAATTGTAATCGTTGAATGTAGAATATGGAGTATGGGCCCTTTTACTGAATCGGTGAACCTTTTTAGATCAGAATTAAAATAATGTATGAATAAATAGGTTCCGTGTTTTGACCCTTTTAGCTCTCTCCGGGTGGGTGTAATTATTTGCTGTGGAGTGAAGGTGTCCGGTAAGAAGAAGGGACCTGTGAGAGAAGGGTGAAGGTTATTCACACACAGCTGTTTCTTCGTCTTCAAAAACACACAGAGGGAAATGATCCAGCACAAAATACGCAACCCCATTAAATATCACTCCGTCCTAGCAAACACCCTTAATTATCAAGGGCAGCTCTCTATGTGTGTGTGTAATGGACCAGGTGACCCAATGTGAAGTGTGGATACACTGGGGTGCAACTCAGTGGTCACGTGGAAGCAAACAGACTTAATGCCTGGCTTAACCGATACTGAGCGCAGCGGCTAGCCGGCCTATTAGCATACAGTGTGCAGGAATTCATGTGTGCAGGGGTGCTTTCCATTTTGCATTTTATTTCCAGTGGTATTAAAAAAAACACGGGCTGTCTGCCTGACCTACTGGAGAACTTCCCACCTCCCCCAATGCTTTCAGACTGCCATTCAAATGGCTTTGTATTCGCTCAAAGTTCCAAAAGCATTTTCTTGAGTTTGGAGATTTTTCTGTATTCAAATACTCAGCGTGAAGTCTTTTACTGCAATTGATTTAATGCTTTGCTAGGCACCCTACACATGAGATAACTGCCATGAAATATGGGCTCCACTTAGCTCTTTTCTGTCTATCTCCGATAAAATGGGCTGAAAAGAGCCATTTCTTGTGCTTTCCTCATCGTACTCAGCCCATTTCGAGAGTTTTTGTTTGCGATTTCGTTGGGGTTTTTTTTTTTTCAGAGCAAAATGCAAGAATAAAAGAGAATAACTCAGACTCCAAAATAATCTTCCATTTTATTTCACATTTTTTCATTTTTGTTTTGGTGCTTCTGTTAGTGTGTGTTTTCCCCCCTTCCTTTTTCTTTTTTGTGTGAGAGAGAGAGAATAGAAGAATGAGAGAGACAACAGCTGTGTGTGTTTAGCAGGCTGCAGTACTTGCTCTCAGAAGCAGCGTGAGTGCGGTGACTCTTCGGGAAGATTATACCTTCTTCTCTCCTCATTACTCCCCTTTATTCTGCCTGAATAGACCAAACACAACAAGGAAAGACACAGAAAGAGCTTGAATAAGACACAACAGCAAACACACTCCATTTTAGAAAATGCAGAAATCCTTTTATCACAAAGTCACTGTGATGTTAAGAGCTTGGAGGAGGACATGGCAGGTTCTATAGATGCTGTTTATTGTAAAAACATGGCGTACTTAATGGTGTATTAATAACCACAGAGGTCATTGCAGAGGAAAAGACGTCTTTTAAACATGTGAACAGATGGATGGTGAATCCACTTTATTTCCCATCGGTGACTGTGAGTTTAATGTTATAAACCTTGGCAGATGAAACTGCTTAATGGTTATTTACAGCCTGCCTGACCTCCTGATAAGCTTTGCCTTTCAGAGATGGTCGAGAAAGGAACAATTTTTATCAGCAGAAATGTATATTCAATCAACATAATGACCAAACACAGCTTTTCAGGGAAATCGACAGTAAAACCCTGACACTTCTGTAGGGACTGTCATTGCATTTCACCTAAATCTTATAGTAACACTGGTTATGTGATTATATCAAAGTTGTCCTTTGCTTTGTTTTTCTAAAACCTCCACTTTTTTACTGGATGTGTTACAGCAGTTATGAGTTTGCATGTACCACTATTGAGGAATATGGAGGGAATCTTCATTCCAATGACAGTTCTGACTAAACAGCATTTGTAGCAGCCTTAAAACTTAATGAAGCTGTCACCCTCTTCCTCTTTATAAAGTTTGTAGAATAATAGGCCTTATCCTGATATGCACCTTTGGCTGTGCTGTCTTCTCTCTCTGTTTGTTTCCCCCATCAGTCTGCTCCCCTGCAGGCCTGACCAGCCTGTTAGAGTGCACACTGTGTATAATGATGCTGTCCAAGCCGGCTCTGTGTGTGTTTGTTTGTTTTTGTACATTTTCAGGGCAACAATGCCCCAACTGTCTCAGCAAATTAGAGAAAGACAGAAGTAACATACAAAGAGTCCTGAAAATTGCATGTATTTTTTATTTTTTAAACTGAAAGGTTTTTTGTTTTGATTCATTCATATTTGGATGAATTGTGTAGAGTAAACGAAGTCATAGATGTGTTTCAGGCCAAAATACATTTTAGGCTTTAGCTCAGGACAATGTGTCAGAGATCAGGTAACACATCCATAACCATTTGTTCTGATAACTTTTACAGCTTTTCAAAATATTAAACTCTTCAGACATCTCCGTCCTATCAACTCAATTTAGAAAAACTCTTACACTGTAGGTTTCTGTAGAATCATTCATCTAACACCAAAACACACTGGGTGACATCTGAAATATTCAGTTATGCAGAAGATGGTAAAAAGTTGGTGGAATTCCCCTTTAAGGTATTGGTTAGGTTTAGGTTTAGGTGTGTGTGTGTGTGTGTGAGGTTGTGTGTGTGTGTGTTTGTAACTGCAGATGAAACAGAAGCCACACTACTGGTGCACTTTTCTATAATGCGAACAGTATACATATCGCCTTTCTGTAATATTGATATCTCTGGTACAGACAATACATCCTCTGGATCGCCCCCCTGGCTATTATATAGCTTTCCTCTCCTCCACTCTCCTCATGTGGTCTCGGCTCTTTATCCCTCGGTGGAATGGCTCTGTACAGGATGAGAACAATGGAGAAGGTGGGGCTTATGGATGAGACGTTTAAATCCTTTACCCTACATCCACTAGAGTCAAAGCTGTTAAAATTTACTGCGCCCAATTACCACCTGGAAAACCGATGCAAAGAGCAAATACATCCCCGCTGTTAAAGAAAGCGGAGGCAGAGACATGTTCATGTTTAATAACTGTCACCGGCGCTGAGAAAGAGGAGAAGCGTCCTGTCATCATGGCCCCCATTTCCCTGGGCATTATTGGGGTAATTGATTTTGCCGCAGTAACAAGATATCGACCCGGTCGGAGGAACCCTCGCAGGCCAGGAGCTCGATTCTGAGACAAGGAGGGAGGGATGGAGGGATAGGGGAGGAAAAGTCAATGGTTTACCAATGGGCCAGGCATTCCTCACTGAGACCATTAGAGTGTGAAAGAGAGAGAGAGAGAAGGGAAGAAGGAAAGAGAAAAGAAAAGAAGGGAGAGAGAGAGAGAGAGAGAATGAGTAAAATGTCTTTGCTTTGCCTTTTGTAGTGAACAACGAACTGTAACTGTGTGAAGAGGCCACAATTATGAATAACCGCAGCGCGACTCAACATGATTCGTTTGGTTTTCGTTCGTGGGGCCCATTATCATTCAGCATGTGGCAGGTAAGTTAGTGAGATGGATCAGCCATTGATCTACAGCCTCTTTCCCCCAAGGGGTACACAGGCTGTATATAGATGTTCAGTGTAGCGGATATAATACAGTGCCCCCTGGAAAAAGGAGTGATTTCTGTACTTCATGCTGTAGTTCTAGTCCCTAATGCACAATGAAATGTTCTCCACAATACCCGAGTACAGTGGCGTTTGGAGGTGTGTTGGCAGTTAGCTGATTTTTAGGTCCCTAGCTGCTGCACGATATATTTAATGGAACTGCAGTGTAAATTCCAAAAGGATAAAAACCATGCCAGCCTTATATATTGAATGATTCATATAAAGGTACTTATTAAAGTTAGTCTGTCTAAAGCATGAGGCAAAAAGTTACATTTATTAGGTAACATCATTATTTAATAAAGAATGATTCAAGGCAATGAGTTTGCATGATGTTTTCAATAAGTAATTTTGAAATGTAGAGATTGTGCGTGTGTGTGTGTGTGTGTGTGTGTGTGTGTGTGTGTGTGTTTGAAATTGCATTGTAGCATGCCAAAATAAAGCTGCTCGATAAGGACAGCAAACTCAATATCAGATGTCTGAGGAGTTTCATTTTGTCGCTGAATTGTTGTGAGCTAAAATGAGCACAATTTTCTGGCAGTCAGTCGGACGAACCTCAAATCTCCATAAAAGTGGATGCAGGAGAAGGAAAAAGAATCTTTATTCTTAATGTAGGTTCATAGAACAGAGTGATTTTGGAACACAAATATTGTCACAATATCCATTTGTCACAATGTAAAGGCCAAGTGGCATTACCAAAAAAAACAGAAGCAAAAATAGAGATATTGTGTAAGAAAGGTTTGAGTTCTGAAATCAAAATATTTTAGTTTGCCACTAAAGTGATCAGGTTCATTTAAGCAGTAGCAGAACTAACCGAAGACTGTACTTTTGAATTTTGCCTCTTTTGTTGTCCATTTATGTAGGAAACGATATGAAATCATCACGTGTACACCTACCTAATGACTTAGTTGACACATTTTGAGCTGGGAATGTTGATTTAATCAAACAATTTGCATGATGAACTGGCAGAGCCTACCATTGCATCTCTACCTGAATTAGTGTGTTAGATTCAGTACCAAATTAAATAGGGCACATTTCAGACACCAAATATGTTTTGGCTCACTGACTGAGGAAAATTTTGATTGAATTATGCAACAACTGTCACTTTAACAAGCCAGTGACACAATGAATATCCGAAGTGCTTTTGGAAGTGCTGAGTTTGCTATTTTTGCTGGGAGACATGGCCTAGACATCGCCTTAAAGGCAAAGAGAAAGCAGACTGAAACACACCGCATTGTTCATTCTTACACTAGATTCTAAAACTCTCTATACAATAAAGATGTATTATGCTTATTATTTCAATACCGTTTTTAAGTAATTGTCTTGTAGTTGAAACTGAAAGCTTGCTAGTGTTTTGTTAAAAGTAGTTTAGTGTAATTTGGTCATTAGATTAACTTTAGTAATGTGTGTTGATAAAGATAACTGTGTGAAAAGTTTTGAGAACATATTGATAATTGTGTCTAACAGACTGTGAATAGTATAACATGGTCACTTGTTTGTCCACAGGTGTAGATTTAGCAGGGCAGGAGTGTCATATTCCTGTCAATTTGTCCCCATTCACTATGTTTTTTTAACAGTAGTCTGTGGTTGCTTATGTTTGTTAAATTCAACCAACATGTATATGTCATTTAAACAATTATACTGTTTTCTTTACAACCTATTTTAAACAGAGAGCATCTATGTTTCAAAATTGTTCTGTCATGTCTTAAGTTCCCTGTACAATGTCCGTGTTGAAATGCAGGCTGCACACAGGCTATTCCTTTACTGTTCCTTTACTGTACCTTTATTTTACTTACTGAGCTACTGAGCTGCACCTTACTATTGTTCAAGGATGTCAAATTTGTTCAAAAGTGAGACTGCCTGTGATAGTTGATCTTACACCTCCAGCGTCTTCCCAACCACAGGCTGTAGCGGTTTCCCACATTAAAAACTAGCAGTGTAACCTTATTTATTAGACAACTAGGTAAGTAGGTCTATCAGAATTGTTTTACTCCATGAAACCCATAAATAAAATTTTAACTTATAGCTATGTATACCACCAGGCAAAAAGTTGGACACACCTTCTCATTCAATGTTTTTTCTTAGTTTTTCTTAGTTTCTACATTGTAGAATAATATTGAAAACAAAACATTGATGAAGGGACACATGGAATTATTCAGTAAACAAAAAAAGAGTATTATTGTGTAATAAGGTAATGAATGACTGTTGTTTAGTTTTACTTAATTAAGTAGTTCTTGCCATAATGTGGAGAAGAACTGTGGTGGTATAGGATTATTAACTGTGTACCAACCCGACCATCACAACTGTTGGTCTCAAACAGAGTAAGGAGGCAAGGCATTCCACTAATGAACTCTCGATGAAGAACACCTCTTAATTAAATAGTATCTCATTAGTCTGGTTTTAAAAAATGCCAAAGCTGTCATCAGATTAATAGTGATGTTTTCAATATGAATCTATAATGTAGCCAATAAAAAAGCAAAGGAAATCATTGAATGATCATAAGATGTGTCTTTTGACTGGTACTGTATGACTAACTAGGGTTGCCTGATGTTTGGCTGGGGAGCAAGGTTGTCTGGTGCATAATTGGTACTGCTGACTGGACAATAAAATGAAAAGTCAAATGAACGATTTTTTGAAATGGATAAAGTATGTTTAGCACAGCAGGTGGATCATAATTGATTGGGGAGGGATAATATTAAACAAAATATTTGTTGGGGTGGTGTGAGCGAAACAAGCAGGGGTACTGGACCCTTAACATAAATAGCATAAAACAATGAGTGTGTCATAGACTTTCAGAAGTCAGTAATGTGGGGAGACTGTTTTACTCTGGGTCGACCTGAGGAGGACGGGTTCCGCTTTTGAGTCGTGGTTCCTCCCAAGGTTTCATCCTCCATCTGAGGGAGTTTTTCCTCGCCTCTGTCGCCTTTGGATTACTCACTAGGGGCTCGGACCTGGACTCTGATAAGCTGCTTTGTGACAACCTGGTTGTAAAAAGCACTATATAAATAAAATTGAATTGAATTGAATTGAATTTTACATGGTCCAGTGCAGGTGTGTGATGTTTTAGGCATGCAGTTTGCACTAGGCATGTTTACAGATTAGGACTAAAGCTGGGGTAAGCTGCAAACATGAAGTATATGTGTTCAAATACAGCTTCCATACATGTAGAAGTAAACAAAGCCAAATTAAATCTTTTGAGGAAATAAAGTGTCTGAATGGATTCAGGCTGGATTTAACAATATGTTCCACTCCTCTCAAACCGTGCACTGCATTATATGTGCTCCCCTTCGAGAATTACCATAATCACTGAAAGTCCAGTGCTTCTGCCAGATTTCTTATCGCCCTTTTGTGACTATAGAAAATTGCTTAATTTGAAACACTGCTTAGCCCTTTTGTGTTGTCTAAGTGTTGTATTCCATTATTTATTTTGCACTCGGCACTTGAATTGTGTGGCTGATCAGCGGCTCGGGCTCTTTATTCTTAATTACAGGCTTCATAGAGTGGCCACTCAGCCAAAAAGGACCATGTGACGCAGCCGGCCACAATGGACCAAATTGCATTAAAGATGTTGCTCCTTCCAAAAGGAATCAATACAATTGTCTGCGCTGCCTTCAGTTAGAAATATCATCTCCCAGCCCATGGCTCGAGCAGGATTTAAATGCCCAGTACAGTGTGAAGAGGACAAAAGCCCATTTCATTATTTAACAGGAGCCTTATTTAATATGTTGCATTGCGAAGAAGGAGAAAAGAAGGAAACGATATGGTAAAGTGAAAAAGTGAATAGATCCTGAATGCATTTACTACTTTTCCATTACGATAATGTTGAAAGATTATTTTGCGATTATTCAATTTATTTCTTGACTTCTAACAATATGAAGTGAAATTTCATCGCACTGCCCTGGCTGTTTTGCTTCTTTCAAGAAAAAAATGCTGTAAGGAGAAAAAGGATTTGCCAGTGCAGTAAGATATTCTCACCTTAAAAAAGGAAAATGTCATGAAACAGGTTGTACAATCTTACAATAATCTCAGAATTAGAAATTGTAACTGTATTGCCAGCACACAGAGCGATGCACCACAACATTAAAAGCATCGACAGGTGAAGTGAGGAGCATTGATTATCTCATTATAATGGCACCTGTGAAGGGGTGGGATACATTAGGCAGAAAGTGAACAGTCATTTCTTGGAGCTGATGTTGAAAGTAAGAAAAATTGGCGAGTGTAAGGATCTGAGTGATTGTGAAAAGGGCTGAACTGGATGTTTAGACGTTTCGGTCAGAGCATCTCCAGATCAGCAGTTCTTGTGGTGTTTCTGAAATTCAGTTTCTGGTACCTAGCAAAAGTAGTCTAGGGATCCACAAGAAGGAAAGGTCTGCGCAAGAAGGGAAGCAAAGGCTGGCCTGTCGGCTTCAATCCCACAGAAGAGCTACTGTAACACAATGGCTGGAAAAACAAATGCTGTCGGAACATAAAGTATATCTCAGTTTGCTGCATATAGGGCTGTGTAGCTACAGACAGAGTGGCCCTGTCCTCCATTTAAAGTGCCTACACTGAAGAATTGAGATTCAGAACTAGATCAGGACCAGCAGTGGTCCTGTGTCTGATGAACCAAGTTGTCTTTTATGTCATATGGATGAATATGTGGCTTTTCTGGGGAAGAGAAGAACCAGGATGCACTATGAGAAAAGTCAAGCTGGTGGAGGCAGTATGATGCTCTGGACAATGTTCTGCTAGGAAACTTTTGGTCTTTGCATTCATGTGGAATATACTTGTACCACCTACCTAAACAATATGACAGATTAAGTTCACCCCTTCTTTCCTTCCTATTGGTAGTGGCCTCTTTCAGCAGGAAAATCTACTCACTATATGAGGCAGATTTTTTCAATATTTTGACTCTGAACAGTCATATACAAAAATGTTGGCCTCTTGTTACATGTTTTGTTGATTTCCTGCTTGCAAAAAAGTACATGTTCTTCTGTGTGGAAGGCTAGGACTGGTGTTACTTACTGATTTATTGTTCATTATTTAAATGCCATGAAACCAATAAGAAATTTCTTTTACTTTAAAAATCCTGTAGTTTAAAGTTTTGAACAAATCAGTATTTTTCATTTTGTTCTGATTTATCCATTTTTTAAAACTGCTTATCGTCCCAGCTTTACAGAGAATTTACTTCGCATGCTGTAGAGCACTGTCACTTTTTCATTGCTGACTGTAACACATAAAAATAGTCTGAGAATAAGTTGCTTAATAATTTATATTTTGTTTCACTTTTTCCCGAACATTTAATGCAAAACAAATCTTGTTTTCACAGAACACTGTTGGAGGTTAAACCATGGTGTGCAGCTATTATTTTGCAGCACGCTCCCGACATGGCCTTCATAAAAATGAAAAGATAGGTGAAAAACATTCAGATACTGTTTTGCTGATAGAAGAAGAGTCTCAAACACTCCTAACAGAGTCGAGCATCTTCTTTCACTGCAGGTCATGAAACCCTGCTGCATTATTAAAAGTGTTCTACTAAACAGAGATGAACAGAAGACATCAATTCAAAAGCAAAATGCCATCTATTCATGAGAGAGAGAGAGAGAGAGAGAGAGAGAGAGAGAGAGAGAGAGAGAGAGAGAGAGAGAGATGGAAATATCAAACGCTACCCAAGCTCAAAACAAGACTTAATGCTGTCACTATAGCTCAGCCCACATAAACAACCACACAACTCCATCCAGTTTACAGTCTGTATGGGGGCACAGAAAGAAGTGGTCTGACAGTGATGACTTTCTTATGCTCTTTCATTACAGCCTTTCTCTGCAAATTAGCTTTTCTTTACCCTCTACTTTAAAATGAGGCCGATGTTCTCACTGAAATACGCTGTGCAATATTTATTTTCATTTCAGCTCTGATGGGGCTCTTTTGGGAGAAGTTAAATTATACATCTGATGGGAAAAGGGAAAAATGTCAGCTTTTTAATTATTATTTTACTAATCAGGCTCTCACCAACAACATTTTCTAGATTCTGAAGGCCCACCCCCTTTAAAGGTGCCTTGTCCCAACCTCTCTTTTTCCCTTAGCATTAAAAAAATAGTATTTTTGCTTTGTCTTTCAGACCAGGTTTCTCAACCACTGGGCCGGGGACCACTGATGGGCCACGAAGGTTTTTCATTGGACTGCGAATCTAAAATTGAGGCAGGCGATTGGTCCACAATTGGTTATTTAAGATTATCTAATGTGGCCAAGTGGGCCTTGCTAACATGCTGTGATAAATATGTGGGCCTTAATGTTGAAGAGGATCTGTTCTAACTGGCTGCCCTGTACATGTGCTCTGTTTTAAAAGGCAGTCTAGGTTGTGAAACTTCTCATAAATTCAAAAGGAATGAAGATGAATGAACAGTGTTTTGCTTTCTTCTCAAACATTTGAATATATACATCATAGTATTATAGTTTGAAAACACTCAGATAAGTTCAAATAGATCAAGATCTTGGAAATAATCAGATTTAGAATTTAGAGTTAGAAGTCACCCGTAGACAGCCAGACCAGTCAAGTAGGTTTTATTTTCATTTTAACAATACGCACACAGCTCCCAATGAAACAAAACAACATACATCCAGGACCATGGTGCAACATGAAGAACAGAAAGAGAACACCACAAGACCACAAGTGCTGACAGGAAAAAAAAAAAAAAACAAGAGCAAGATTACAGCTGGTCAAGACCACATTTAGTGCAATCGACAATAACTACAGTCTGGACATACACAGTATTTTGACAAGTACTTTATTCTAGCAGCTGTGGATTGTGTTTGCAACAAGAACAGAAATTACATGTGCAAAAATACATAACAGAGTTATACAACAATAAATGATTGTGCAAATATTGCAGCAGCATGACACAGAAAGTGACATGTAAATAAACAGAAGAGGATTTACAAAGGTAATTCAATAAAGTGGCACCTTTACATATGAGCACAGCACAACACACAGCTAATTTTTTTCTGCATTTAACTAATTTGCCAAGTGAAGCAGTGAGCTACCACCGACGAGGAGCACCCAGAGAGGAGTGTGTGCACAACTCCCTGATTACCAGGCCTAACCTGCCACACAAGATAAGATAAGAAGATTATAAAAAATAACATCTAGAATAATTACATCTCCTCTTCTTTGTTATTTGACTCCATGGATAAATAATAATGTAGATTTTAAATATTGTATTAGATAAATGAACAAAAAATATGTTTTAACCTCCTGAGACCCTACATCCTCATATGAGGACACTACATTTTGGCTTCCCTGCTTCATAATAGGTTATTTTTCTCAACTTTGACCTTATTCAGGGATATTTGTACTGTCATCTAGTAATTAGATAATAACTATACACAAAACACTCAGAGAACAAAATGGCGGCAATTTCAGCAGCATGTTTCTATGGCAGCTCCCGAAACAAAACGAGGAAAGGTACTAATCCTGATCCAAATTTGTGGTTGAAACTTGGGTTTTTATACTTATAAGTGTCTATAGTTTGAAATGGATTAAGCATATGACAAGTTTTAGCAATAGTAACTATGCTTCTAAAGTTGAAGTACTCATATGAGCACATTGAGACTTAGTTCACAGGAACTGAGCGTTTGTAAATGTAGAGAAACAACTTATGAAGATTTGCATAGAAACCAAATCGTTTTAGGGTTAGGGTTAGGTTTAGGTTAAGGGTTAGGTTTAGGTTAAGGGTTAGGTTTAGGTTAAGGGTTAGGTTAGGGTTTAGGGTTTATGGTTACAGTTTAGGGTTTACGGTTACAGTTTAGGGTTAGGTTAGGGTTTAGGGTTAGGTTAGGGTTTAGGGTTAGGTTAAGGTTTAGGATTAGCGTTTAGTGTTGGGTTTAGGGTTGGTTTAGGGTTTTACGTTAGGGTTTAAGGTTAGGGGTTAGGGTTAGGGTTTAGGGTTGGGTTAGGGTTTAGGGTTTAGGGTTAAGGTTTAGGGTTAGGGTTAGGGTTAGGGTTAGGGTTAGGGTTAGGGTTAGGGTTAGGGTTAGGGTTAGG
>JBBMFX010000101.1:16902697-16914274 GCA_037832545.1 Rhabdalestes septentrionalis
GTACTTTAAATTTGTAGAAATATTTCACTGCTTAATGTCTTTGACCTCTTGTCATTTGATTTATGAGAGTTGGTATCAGGCCATGGAGTAAATGACTGAGGCATGTTCGAAACCCTGAACATTGTGTTGTGTGTAGGGCCTGTGTGCTAATGTTTAACAGGGCAGGATAAGTGTCAGCTCTTAGTACTGCAGCTGACCGCAAAACTCGCTGAGTCATTGTCCAGCTTTCTGTTTGCCAGTGTGCCATGTTTTCTTCTCCCTCTCTCCACTATACCTTGTGACCTCCAGTCATTGACTTTTTCCTCTTTCTTTTTATCCACTGATCCATGTGTCTTCATAAATGTCTCTTATATGCCTTGTTCTCTTAACTCTTGATTTTTACAAATTTTCTATTTAACACAAAGCACGTCATGACACAAGGTTGCAAATCAGTCTCTGTAGTGCAGGGTGTAGCATTTACTCAGTAGGCCTCATATTTAGAGAAAATGCTACATTATTTATTGATCTCTCCAGAATGAAGTCACTTGTCTTTCTCCAGGAAATTATGTGCCTTTCAGCTACCTTGTGCATACATGTTTAACCACCTGACATCTGTGTAAGCTCACATGTACAGCATAATACAGTGGTGCTGGCCAAAGTCTCGGTTTCCTACAAAAATGTTAACTGAAATTGCGCAAATAATGTCTCAATTACTTGTGATCTCAAGAGTAAAGGTAGGAACAAAAGATGTTCTTGAACACTATCAGAACATGGTGTCTGGGATCTGACCAGGGTATCAGGTTATACTGGCAACAGTGTCCTATCGTACATTTGGCATGTTCCAGTAGCATTGTTCAGACACACTAAATAAAGTGCAGTAATTTGAGCGTAGATATCACTCTGTTTTTTGGCAACTGTTGTAGAGAATGGCTCCAACTACCAGGATCTGCTGAACGAGATGACTGGACAGAAAACCGTCCCTAGCGTCTTCATCAACAAGACCCACATCGGAGGCTGTGACAAGACCATGCAGGTAATCGCGCTTACAGAAAATAGCATGATAAGAATGAACACTAGTTTAAATGCTTTGTGATTTGCTATTATTAAAATATTTTTTAAATATAAAAATAAATGGGAGAAATAAAATAATAGGACCAGATTTGGTGAATAATGTGGCATTTAGCATTCTGGTTAATGGGAGGTGGTAACACTCCTTCCTCTCAATTATAATGTTGTATTTACACTTATTTTAATGTTTTGCAGATGTTTGAACAAACTGCAAGACCTTTTCTAGTGCTGCCACTTGATTATTTTGATTGCTGTACATTTTAGATGTAGCACCAATGAGAAAACAGGCCTGTAGTTTTCACGTGGTCTGTAGCTTTTAAGAAAACCTCATGCTAATATTTACTGGGCAATATTTTTTTTTGAGAGTGACCCATTTTTCCCCCTTTTATCTCAGTCCTCTCTCCTATGGCTTAACCAGCCAACAGTGCAGATATGTGCCCTTTCAAAACGCTACTTTTTGAAGAAAGACCATGTAATAGGAATGAATGATACATGAGTGTGCCTATTATGATTACCTCTTATCACCATGTTTTGTGCCTATGGTAATTATTTCCCTTGTTGTCATGGTAACAGGCACATAAAGATGGCCGACTCCAGCAGCTGCTGGGAGCAGACAGTGAGGTGTACGATTATGACTTGATTGTCATAGGAGGTGGCTCTGGAGGCCTTGCCTGTTCAAAGGTGAGAAATTTATGTGCTTTCAAGTATAAAAGTTTGTATTTGCATTACAAATACTTTCTGTACAAATACATTTCTGTGGAAGCTTTATTGGAGAAGTTTGATTTGTCTATGTGGCTTGTATTTATTATATTTTTGACAATCTGTTCAATAGGAAGCAGCTGTCTTGGGAAAGAAGGTCATGGTTCTGGATTATGTTGTCCCCACACCAAAGGGCACAACCTGGGGTTAGCATTCATGGCCAAAATGGGTCAAAACTTAAATATAAAGCATGTTTCTCTCTTTTTGTCTTTTAATTCTCTGAGTATAACAATGTCTGACTGATGTGTGTAGGTCTGGGTGGCACATGTGTGAATGTAGGCTGTATTCCAAAGAAGTTAATGCATCAGACTGCTCTGCTGAGCACAGCCATGGAGGACGCCCGCAAGTTTGGCTGGGAGTTCAGTGAGCAAGGTGAGCGGTGATTTGTGTGGTGACATAAGATTGTGTGAGATATGACTGCACTTTGGTCGGTCATCTTATTACAGCAGTGTATCCAATACAGGTAGTTACTGAACATGAAATTGAAGTTTGTGTTTTTTCCTAAAAAAGAAATGATAAAAGCAAAAATCTGTTTGAATTTGGTAGTGAGGGGGTTATATGAAAACAGATCTTGTGAGTATGCAGAAAAGAAAAGGCAGTGTGTTTTTAAACGTAGCTACATAATCAGCTAGTGTTAGCTGTTTGCTGAACTGTACATTCCCCCCTTTAATCATATCACACCATGCCTACAAAGTGTTTGGCTTCATCTTGAAATGGAAAATAGCAATATTCCAATGTGTCTGCAGCTTGATGGTGGACTGTTTGCTCCTATAATTATTGAGATCTCAGTTGTGTTAATCTCAAGACGTACTTGCTGTGCTTATTATGCAATATCAACATTAGGAATTCCAGTATGGGTGTTCTTGGTCTGTAACACTGTTAATGAATCGAAGTAACAGCTTTATGAGTGCCATTATGCTGAAAAGCGATTCTAATTGTCTTGAAACTGTGTGAAATAATTTTTATGGAAAGTGTTTAGTACCTATTTGTTGTGTTTATGTGAGTAAATTGATCATTGGTGTAAACATTGTTTTCTTTCAAAACCAGGAGAGAAAGGAGTTTAGTTTTGTATTATTTATTATTCCCTTTAGTGAGCCACAACTGGGAGACAATGAGGACTGCAGTGAATAACTACATCGGGTCTTTGAACTGGGGCTACAGAGTATCCCTACGAGACAAGAACGTCAACTATGTCAATGCTTATGCAGAATTTGTGGAACCTCACAAAATTAAGGTTGGTGCATTGGTTTTCGGCCAAATATGCTAGAACCAGTATTTCCGTTCTATTTCAGCACAAATCTTGTCACAATTATACTAAATAAGCACAGGTCAGAACTTCAACTGTTCATATTTGTGGGCTTTAATTTTACATAGTTTTTAAATCTGACTGCCAGTTTGATTGATCGTAGCTTTAAAGGCCTGAGATGGTTGATGCCAATACCTGGCCATGCATTGAATAATAGAAAAAGTACAGATGTCATATAAATGTACAAGTGTTCATTAAACAATCTTTGATACTACCCTCTCCCCTAACACACAACAGGCCACAAATAAACGTGGAAAGGAGACATTTTACACAGCAGCCAGGTTTGTGCTGGCAACAGGTGAAAGGCCGCGATACCTGGGCATCCCTGGAGATAAAGAGTTCTGCATCACCAGGTGAGTGTTTCTTGTTAAAGAGCAGAAACTGCAGGAGGAGTCTCATAATATGCACACAGAGATAAACTGCCTCTCTCTGGGGAAACTAGCTTAGAATAGGACATCAAAGCCCAGAGCTTAGTTAAACTGTCCTGACTCTAGGGAGTCTAACTATTGGAGCCCCTACAGGTGAACATGACTGGGCTTAGTATACACACACACACACACACACACACACACGTGTAGAAGTGTACAAATATGAGAGAGCAGTACATAGTTGTCTTAAAATTAAACACAAGATATGCCTTTTCAGGACATGATGAAATGGATAAGATTGGTAGCTGAGACAGGATTTGTGATCTCTTAAGAGTAATCTCTTATGGTTTCATTGGAATGCCTGTCATCTGAAAAATGGACGTGTGCTATCATGTTGCTTAAGCTTAAGTTTACCTGATGAATTTCTAAAGCCAGGAGGTCTAATGGCAGTCAGGCCTCTGTGCACACCCTTAATTCAATTAGTTTTTTTCCCTCAGCAAAGAAAAAGGACAAAATGAATTAACATAGCTTGTATGCACGTTCCATTGTTTGTCTTGTGAGCTTGTGTAATAAATATTTGCCTCTCTGTCTCTTATCTCTCTATAGTGATGACTTATTTTACTTACAATACTGTCCTGGTAAGACCCTAGTGATTGGGGCATCCTACGTTGCTCTTGAATGTGGGGGGTTCCTTGCTGGTCTGGGGCTGGATGTGACCGTAATGGTGCGCTCCATTCTGCTGAGAGGCTTTGACCAAGACATGGCCAACCGTGCAGGGGACCACATGGAGACACATGGCGTCAAGTTCCTCAGGAAATTTGTTCCTATTAAGGTGTGTCCGTGTGCATGAGAATGAGACAAAAACTTTATTTTAGCCTTAAGTCAACACAGGTTTGGAACCTATCAGGGATACAGTGCTGATGTGTTGTTTCAGGTGGAGGAGCTTGAGGCAGGCACTCCAGGTAGACTGAAAGTGACTGCCAAGTCTACAGAAACTGATGAGATCTTTGAAGGAGAATACAACACTGTGAGTATGAAGAATGTGTATGGGTACATAGGCATGTACATATGTATCTCAATTTCTCAAATTATATTGTGTTTTTTTGGTGTGTGTAAAGTTCTTCCTGCTTTCTTTTAGGTATTAATAGCTGTGGGTCGTGATGCCTGCACTGGAAATATTGGTCTGGATAAAGTCGGAGTGAAGGTCAACCCAAAGTATGTCTTCCCCTCTGTTATCTGCATGTTGCTTCCCTTTACTAGCCCCTTTGTTTTCATACCCCTTCCTTTCCTCTGTTCATTCATAAGGGTTTTGTTGCCATGGTTATTTGTTAAGGGGGTTTGAAACCTTGGAACTGGCCCACTTGGAGCAACACAGTCATTGTGATTCAGCAGTATTGCTGTGGAATAGATGTGGGAATAAGTAAAATTTTGAAGTGGTTTGCTGAATTAATTTGTTTACATTGGGTGTGGATAGGTGGCAGAAAATGGGTCAGTTTTCTGAAACTAGGTACAGTTGAGTTCTTATGTTTTAAATATGTGTGTGTTTTGAATTCCCTAGAAGTGTATAAGTGCATGACTCAGACATCTGCAGATAGCTCAGTGTGCTTCCATGGTGAGATTTGTTGAGCACATGAGGCTTAAAATTCCTCTTGAGCAGTCATATGACTCCATATGACCACTCAAGTCTGTCTCAAGTCCACTACTTCATACATGCACACAAATAGACATGTCAACTTAACACACACCTGTTTTTCAGTTTTACCTCTTGTATCGTTGGAGTAGGTTAAAGCCGATTTTAATCCTGCTTTTGGCTAGCTACAGTCTAGTAATGTTCTTGTAATCAGTGACTCAGTTTCTTTTTGTCTGTTACTTAATTTTCTTTTGTGGTTTCTTGAGGACTGGGAAGATACCAGTGAATGATGAGGAGCAGACCAACATTCCACACATCTACGCAATCGGGGACATCCTAGAGGACAAATGGGAGCTGACACCTGTTGCTATTCAGGCGGGGAAACTGCTGGCTCGAAGGCTATACGCAGGCTCCACTGTAAAGGTGATTACTCATTAAAACGTGGTATTAAGCTTTCATAAGCATTCATTAATCTACCACAGCAATGCATTTTGCCTCACTGATACCCTAGAAGGCTACCAATACCATCAAACTTGTTTTTTGAATTTCACATTCTCAGTGTGACTACGTGAATGTTCCGACCACTGTGTTCACACCTCTGGAGTATGGCAGCTGCGGTTACTCTGAGGAAAAAGCTATCGAGATTTATGGGCAGGAAAACTTGGAGGTGTGTATGCTAAATGTTCCTTTGTCTCCCTGTAAGATGGTTTATGTCGTCTTTAACATTAACGTTTTTTGTACGTTTAGATTTATCACAGCCTGTTTTGGCCTCTGGAATACACCGTGCCCAGCAGGGACAATAACAGATGCTATGCTAAGATCATTTGCAACAAGTTGGACAGTGTAAGTCATCACTATTACTATTTGTTTTTCAATCATTATTGTGTGTTTGCAAGCATGTTGGTATATAACTTGCATATAGTATTTCAGTGATTGTTCCAAGGCCTGGTGCTAACATGACCTCTAATGGGACAGAGGTTCTAAAAATGTATTTTTTCTAAATTAATTTTGTGGTTTAACTCCCCAATGGGGTTTGGATGTGTTTTAGAACAGCATTTATGACTGGCAATATTTGAATATTCTACAAACAGATCTGAAAAGGAAAATCAGTGGTCAGTGACTTGTGCAACTTTATTAACATTCTAGAGTTCATTTTTTTCGCATAGTTATACATGTACAATGTGCAGTGAAATGTAACCCTAAATTGCTCCTGAATGTTTAGATAATAAATTGACAAACATAAATAAATGTAAATATAACTGTGCAGACTATTGACTAAATGTATCTATGAATATCTACTATGGAAAGTAAATACAAGGAAATGTGCAAATGATCTTGTTCTCAAAAGTGTAAAAAGATGTAGTATGAGGTGTGCTGTTGAGTGCAAAAAAATTCTGGTTATGCCCTGAGGATGAAGGCTCATTTTGAGTTCCAAATGAGTCTGTCCTTTCAGAATAACTAACAGGGTTCCCATGGGTCAGGGAATTTCTGGACTATCGGGAAAATTCTGTTAAGGCATTTCCAGACAGGGAAAGTCAGGGAATTTGTTCATTTGGGTGCCAGGTCAAGGAACTATCAGGAAATTTCGTTAATAGCATATAGCGCAGAAGCCAAAACCTGTCGTGTTGATGACCGAAAAGCAAAATGCAAAGTATGTGGATCTGTCAGACTTCTCTCCAATATGGGAGAGCGTGCACTTACGAGCCATGTGACTGGGAAAAACTTGATGAAGATGCTGAAAAAGTCCACCTCATCTTAACCTCCCATCACTGCGCTTCTCCAGTCATCCACATCGAACAGCTTTATTGCATATCGAGCATCTTTGTTCAGAATGGCCCATTTTACCATGGCCATTTCTAGATAAATGTAGAGGATGTCAGAGTTGGAGTGGAGGTTTTGGTTTGATCCTTTCAACATGCCATGCTGCCTATATTCAACAACAATAATGCAAATACAGTTTTGAATTCTATAACCCCCTTATATGCCCTTTCTGCTCTGCATCCAAACATTATTTTGGACATTTCTTTATATGTGAGGTCATGGAAATTCTGTGTTTTGATCAGGGGAAAGTCCTGGAAAACTCAATGAATTTTACGTGTGACTTAGTGTGAACTAAGTTTATGTTTCTAAAAGGTCATTTGTTGCAAACGTCACTATTAGTGTTTGAGTACAATTTGCCGATGCTGTGTTTGTAATTTTTACATTTATTTTCCCTCCTTCTTGCCTGTGGGTGTTTGTGTAGGACCGTGTGATAGGGTTTCATTACCTGGGCCCCAATGCTGGTGAGGTCACTCAGGGTTTCGGTACCGCTATGAAGTGTGGGGTCACCAAGGAGCAGTTAGACTGTACCATTGGCATTCACCCAACCTGCGCTGAGGTGAGTGTTTGTGGTTGGTAATAAATCTCAAAACTGGTGTTGGTGTATTTTATCATAACATGTGATGATCATGAGGATAAATTTGATGGATATGGCAATTAAATTCCTTTCCTCTTTCTTTTCAGATCTTCACCACAATGGAGGTGACCAAGCGGTCAGGTGGTGATATCACTCAGTCTGGTTGCTGAGGTTAAACCCTGCTTGTTTAATAGGCTGTCATAACACCAAATAAACTGGTTAATGCTAGTTTATACTGGTTACACTGGTCCCAACCATCCTTTGGCCAGTCATTCAGCTCTTTCTTCTCTCTGTTACACAAAACAATAATCACGTGGCTACCTGTAGCTCTCTAGCCAGTAAATTCTCCATTTGAGCTCGTGGCTCAGCCATTTCTCCAGATCGAAAAGAAAAAAAGGACTGAATTGGATTAGAGCAATGGTAGCAGGGGCCCACTCTGGTCTTGGAGGCTTGTATCTTTATTTTTCCTGTATTTCTATCTACTGAATACTGCTTTTTTTTCTTTCTTTTTTTGGAGAAAGTGGATTTAGTGGCTGACTTTAGGAGAACTTTCAGAATGTGAGTTCGTCAGGACCAGGCGAGGGCCTGTTGTGTGGAGAGAGCAGGAAAAGCTGAATTTTGTTGAACAGCCTGTTAAACAGCGGGGTTACTCTGCTGCTCCAAATCCTCTGTTTGTGTCAGAAGTGTGCTAGGGATGGATGTTTTACATACATATACAAACATTCATAGTTCTAGTGCTATGTGACGTTTTAGCTCTTAACCTTAATGCGGAGGTGGGCTTAAAACTGATGTTCTCTGCACAGACTTGAGGGAAACTTTTTATCGTCCCCACACACAATCTCCAGTCCAACATACTCAACTCGAGGCTCACAACCAGGGCCTTTTATAGAGCCCAGCAATTTCCCAGAAATATTGTAGTGTGGAAGTCCTTCTGACTACTGGATGGTGGTTCTCTTGAAAATAATTTATAATCCAGTACTTGCCGTCTATGTGCACCCTCAACCACCCTTAAAATTTCTTGTTGAAATGCCATGTATGCTGCATTACAACACTCTACAAACTGCAATATTTTTGGGAACTCGGGCCACACTTTTATACGTTGTACTAAATAATGTAATGATAGAAGGATATATATTTTTTCTCTAGGTGTGCATTACCTTTGCATTGTCATTAGCTCTTTTCTCATCATCTACATTCCAGCCTTGGATTATTTTACAGAAAAGGTTAGATTGTTCTGTTTCCTGTTTGTCAATTTAATGTCTATTTGGAAGCACTTGACCGAACAGCCAGTTGAAAGTTCAGACTTTACCAAAGTTTAAACCAAAAGCGGCATGTAGATATGAGCTTTTAAAAGAATAATCGAATGATCTCATCAGTACATATTCAAGACAGGTTACAAATATTCATGTATAAAGCTCCCTGGTTTGTGATGCCTTTCAATGCACTTATTTGCAAATTTTTGTCAGCATGAATGTTACTATTTAAAAGTTGAGTTCGTAAATAAATGCTCATATGTATCTGTTTGATTTCTCCATTTACTTGCTCGCTGAAGCATGTACATTGTACACCCATCTGGTTGCTATGGACTTTATTAAGTCTGAAATCCTGCAGATGTGCTGTCACTTAGCAACAGTGCCAGGCAAATGTACAAACCAGGGTTTCCATGGTATCTTTGTTTTTCTGAGTAATTACAAGAACTTTAATAAAGCTGTATACACAACCTTATCTTGTGTGGATTGAGTGTCTATGACATACTTTACAGGTAACATCTGTTTGTGGTGTGTACATGTCTTAAAATGCACCAGTTTAAGTAATTCTCTTCTTTAAGCCTTTCTTTTAAAAAATGTAACTGGTAAGATTGGGGGGGATGAACTATGGTGAAATTCAGGGTTTAACCCACAGCAGGAGCCGTTGGTGTTAAGTAATGCAATATTTCTGCTTCTGCCCCTGATGGGAAGCAGAAGTAAGTAGTTAACGCTGATTATGTACTGTTCCTGAAACTAGATAATCTGAATAAGGCATTAGTCATGATGCATTATATGTCTGCATATCAAATGAATTTATTGCAGAATCAGACATTTCTTAAAAACTGCAGCCTCCTTTAACAGGCTGGAGAATGTACCCTGCAGTATTTGGTCAGACACTTGTTTTCATCCTAAACAAGGGCCCTGATTATGAATATTAATGTACATCCAATTATATTACCAGATTTCAAACACTATTCAATTCCAGGACAGTAACAAAGCCTTATGCACCTGTCCCTGTGAAGTAGAGCTGTGTTCATTTGTACACATCAGAGGAGACCTGGCAGTTTAATAATGTCACGCCGCCTTTTAATCTGCTTTTGTTCAGTGAGTTAATTGTGGCGGTGCTCATAGGCCTGAAGATCAGACGAGGCCTGACTGGTGTGAAGCTTTTGTGTAGGTCTGTGTGTGGGTGAGGGTGTAATATTTTCTTTTTCTGTTATCATGGGGATTAAAAAGCGAACTGGACATCAAAAATTCGAGACTTTGCCATGGGGACCTTTATCAGGTATCAGATAGTACTCTAATCACAATAAAATTGTGAATTAATGTAAATGTATGCGTTTTTGTGTTTAGTTGATCAACATTTTAAACCTGAATTGTGAAAGGTACATATGTGTATTACGGATAGCATAACATTCTGTGAATCTGTATTTAAAATTAATAATTTCACAAAGTAGGTAAAATTAAAAGCTTAATTACAGCCCGTTTTGTTGAACTTGTTCAGTTCTGCGTAAAGCTGATTGCATTTGGAGAGTTAAGCCTCACTGTACTTTCTAGTGGTTCAAAAGATTTTCGCATTTGATGATTCACATAGGAACAAGAGTCTTAAATCTGTGTTCCTAAGCAGCCTGATGTGAAATAAAATGTAATTTATAGTTGTGTGTACACTTCGCCGGACTCACTCCGTCCCAGACCTTAACCCACACTGCTACCACCCAAGCCCTCAGCTCATGGGTATATGAGATTAATGGTAATTATAAATGGAGATATCCGTCACCGTTTTAGTTGATCATTCCTTTGATCTTCTATGTCCTCATATGATTCAGATTGCTGCATGCATGGTCATGGTGAAAAGAACATTTTAACTTCCCTGTTATTTTAGTTATCAGTCCAAGATTATACAGGATGTATCACAATGACGCTGCATTAATGTGCCAACAGTGTCGAAATGATTATCTACTCCAAGACTGGGATATACAACCTCCACATACTACCCATGTTTTATTCCAGCTGCAGCTGATATACACTTTCTATCAGTGTTGGAAAAGACCGAATACGACATATCTAAAAACATTTTAGGCTGTTTTGTAAGCCATGAACAACACACTAGGCTATTCAATTAACAATAGTTTCCTGTTAGCTATCAGGTTCAGGGAAATTGTACAATGACATACCTGTTTGAAATTTAACCAGGATGTGGGCCGAAAGAATGACTTGTGAAGATGACGCTTTCCCCAAGATTTCTTTGGAATATTGCATAACTTCCTTCCTCACTAGGATTGGGTTAGTTCACAGAATAATTTTATCCTACATCCCAAATATGACTGGTCCTCTATTGCCACCTGCTGCTGCATATTTGTAGTGGTTTTTTAAATGAACAGTGTCACTTATTTTGGTCTCAGAAAAATGACACTGCTCATTTCATAAAGCACCACACACATAAATATGGGTAAATTATATAACACCTAAATATTCTGTCCGGCTGATTTTTAAGCAGCCGGTTTAAATGTACAATAACATACTTTCAATATTTAGCTTCTCTCGCATATATGTACTCACTTCAACTTTTTAAAAATCAGGATTTCTTTGTTATTTTTCTGTAATTTAATTTCAAAATATCAGGTGGTGTGACCAATAATAACAATAACTATATTAAATTCAAAATAAAACATCTCATTTCTGTAGCTGAAACATTAAAAACTGATTCAATGTGCTTAAGTAAAATGTTTTTATCAGTTTTATGTATTTTACAGGAAAAATGATTCAGTTAAACAGTTTAATTTGGCAACTGTGATATTATAGAGCTAATATAAGAGATCATAAGA
>JBBMFX010000101.1:16922466-16936044 GCA_037832545.1 Rhabdalestes septentrionalis
ACACACATACACACATACACACACATACACACACATACACACACATACACACACACACACACACACACACACACACTCAGTACCTGTCCATTGGTGGGGTTGATGGTCTTGTGTGTCTTCCCTCCCTCTGCATCAACAAACTCACCATTTATAAAGAGCTGGTGGGGCATTCGGATAGTCATGTTGTTCACATTCATCTCCACCTGAAACATGTGGGTTTAGAACTAAATGTGAATGGCTGGCACTCGTTTAGAATAAAAAAAATGCTTTTGAGTAGTTCTCCAGGTTCAGCTGCTACCACCCACAGGTTAAATACCACACAAATACTTCTTTAGTCCTCTGTTTTAGTCCCTATACAAATGTTAAACACTCACATAGTCAACAATGAGCTCTTCCTCAGCATCCTCTCCTCTCAGCTTTCTCACACACATCTGGATGAACTCCTGGAAGGTTGTCGCCATGTAAACATCTTCATTCTGCAACTGCAGCTGACTCGCCCTCAATTTCACCTCCTCCACCAGCCTGCAGAGAAACAGAGAGAGTGTATTAGATAGTTTGCAAAACATTTTATAACATATCAAACTGAAATTTTTATTCTTAGAATTTGATCAAAGTGCAGTGACATTCTTTATGTACCAGCAAATTAGGCAAAAAAGCAATGTGTCTGCTTCTTGCTCAGACTGAGGAGAGTTCAACCCCCCTATCCTCACAACACACTACAGAGGGACTATAGAGAGTAATCTGTGTTGCTGCATCACAGCCTGGTTAGACAACTGCATCACTTAGGACTATAAGACCCTTCAGCGGAGAGTGAAGATAACTTTAAATATCATCAGTCACTCTCCCCACTGTCACACACATTAATGCCACATGCTACATCTGCAAAGCCACGAGCCTTCCTCCTCCCATCTGGCAAAAGACTGTTTTACTGCTAGCACAAGAAATTCTTTCTTCCTTCAGACTATCAGGCTTGTACATCAGTGATCAGTTCTATACACACAAGCACACATACATTTCTGAACTGAACACACACAAGTATGTAATCATCCTTAAATTGCCACCTCACCATACAATTTCCATTTATTCTGTTAGAGCTAGTTATTTTTCTTACTGTTATTGTAATCTTACTGCTTTTGTCAGCTACGCTGAATGATGCCCTGTCTGTTCTGTTCGCTCTGGTATTTTTGAACTCCTATGTAACCCTGTCTACAGCCTAGCGTTGTTTTTGTTCTTTGGAGCACCATGCCCCTGGAGGAACCTTGTTCTTTTCAGTAAACAGCTACCTGACTTGAAAATGTACCAAAATTGTCAGTTTTCACCTCCTCTCACTACTCTCACCCATCACTGAGTGAAAACACTGGGTCAGAAAGATCACTCAGAAAGCCACTCTGATTCATGCTGACAGCTTGATGCCATTTCAGGGAAGTCTGTGGAGATTTGGCATCTCAGTTTGCATGATAGTAATAAGCATCTACTTATAACCTCTGATGCAAGTAGACTGCTTTCAAGAATTTTCTTTATGTTATATATGTTGTCTGGAATGAGATTCACCTATACATAATGTAGAATCTGGAGCCCCTGTCCCTTGCAACAACCAATAGGGGCAGCATACCTCACATGGTAGAATTACCATAATATTACATTTAATTAGCATCCTTTTTTCACTGGCTTGATTTGGCTTCCACAGGTGTAGTATCTCATAATCTTGCTATTCTAAATGGTGACTGGTTTCTGATACAAATAACATCTTTGTTTAGTTCCAAGTCTCTCCAAGACCACTCTACTATATGTTTCCCACTTGTGTTTAGTTGGTTGGCTTCATTTTTTCCTTTTTATTTTCAATGCTCTCATGCTCTCTCTCTTTCTGTATCTCTCTAACTCTCCCACTCCCAGCGCTGCAATTATATATTTATTAGGACAGTAAATAAAATGTTGTTACACTATATGTCAGCTGTTGCAATATGCAATTCAGGACGACAGGGACATTTTGTGAACCGTCATTTCAAAAAGAAATCTAAATGTGTGTCTGTTTACCTTACGACATCCATAGATGCGGCACCTGACTTGAAGAAGTCAGTAGAGTCATCAATCTGGTCCACATTAGTCAAAATACTCTTCCACACCACCTGGATACACACACACCCACAGTTATCTTACGAGAGACAGTGTCCTATATAAAACATCCTGAAGGGAGCGACTGATATACTACTACCCTTATCTCCTCCACCAACCCGCATCTGTCGTGCCACAGAATTCTAGGTATTGTACAGTGTCAAGGATTTCTAGGTCAATCATATTCCCTTAATCTGATGGCATGAATGCAATGGGGAAAGATCATGTAGATCACCATTTTGTCTGATGATGATTATATAGATCTTGGTCATAGTCATGACCATGGTCAAGTGTGGCGTATGCACTGGATAAATATATAATTTAAAGATTATAGTTGTCCACCAAATGGTATAACCAAGATGGATTATGATATACAGAATACAAAACAGTTACTGATATAGATGAGCCATTTGAATCCATACAAGATAATCAATAGTACACATAATGTGTGCAAACAACATTGAGCTTGGACCATTACACCTACACAGTTTACTAATGCTTGTCAAATAGCATTCACAGAAACATTAGGCTTCCAGTACAGCTAACATATAGTGAACAAAAAATTCATGCAGGATGAAGTCATGGGTATTAAAATGATAGTGGTGTCTTGCCCTCATCTGTTCAGCAAAATTTTTCTCCTCCTCTGTCAGTTCCACCGCAGAGCTGGAGCCGGCCTTAAAATACTGAGCAGCTGCAATCATCTTTCCATCATCAAACTGCAGGTTCTTCACCAGCAACTGTAGCACAAAAATGCACACACACACACACACATTCAAAATTGGAAATAAAACTTGTATACTGAATGTGAGCTACATACTAAAACGATGCTTTGTGTCTAACTGCCAATCTGCCAATCTGCCAGAACATTACAACCAACTGACTAAAACTGTGTAGGTCCCCCTAATGCTGTTATGAGAGCTCTCACCTATTGAGGCATGAACTGAGTGTCTTTGGCACCAAAACATTAGCAGCAGATCACAAAAGTGGTGCATACATCGATAGGCCATGTTCGTCTAACACATCCCCCAGATTTAACAGTTAGTCATGTTCCTCAAACTGTCCCTGAAGTAGAAGGGTGCCAAAAAAGGACACTGCCATGAACAAGTGTAGTGTGGCAATGTTTAGGTAGGTGTTACATGTCTTCCATTACTCTTTGGTCAAGCTCTGTTGCTGACATGGCCATTGTGTGCGTCTTGAGGGTGGTGGATAGGGGTCTACATGGGTGACTTTTTGGCACACACTCATAATTTTGACACACTCATAATTCCTTACGTTTCAGCCCGACTGCTCACTAGCTGTCTAATGTATCCTAACCTTTGAAAGGTGCTAGTATAACAAACAAATCAATGTCATTCTCTTCATCTCTTTTTGGTTTTAATGTTATAGTCGACCGTTATATGATGTATGCCTCTTTCACTCTAAATACTCATTTACTTATCTTCTCTTTCCAGTTCTGTTCCTCCATCTTTTGTCCTCTCTCCTGTTTTTCATTCCTAACACTCTTTCTCTCTGCTCCATTTCTCTATTCATAGACTGTCTGTCTATCGGTGATTATATAATCTACAGACAAAGGGCCTTTCCTGCTGGGGCAGAACTGAAGTTGGTCGCGGCCAGTTCTTGTACTTACCCCTTCATTCAGCCAAGCTGGCCAGAAAGGCCTGAATGAGGTTTTATTATGGAGAGATGCTGCTGCGACAATTCAGTGATCTGAATCTGAGTCTGAATGTTGGAGAAACTGCATTATCGGAAATGTCTTAAACCTTCCTTAAATCTCGAACGCGTTTTTACTATATTATCAGAAATTCTTTTAACACCCAAGGTCCCATGTTTGTTTGATAGTAGTTATTGAATAATTTTAAGTATAAGTAGGTGAATAGGCCCACAAAACAATAACTATGCCCACTGATTCTTTTGTGGGAGTTGGAAAAACATAGGTGTGAAAATGCTCGATGTAGAAATGCTATTTATATGTAGGTTTTGCTCTAGCTTTGCTTTATGTGCCCTTACAGTCTTGCCATCATTGCCAAACAGAATCAGGCCGTTCTTGGTGACCAGGCCTGGTCGACTTGCTCCAGGGACTTCCAGAGGCTGACCATTAGCTGTGGAAGCATTGTCCACTAGTGTTGAACCATAGAATGTCACGTTCTGTTAGAAAGGAGAAAAAAGACAGTAGACACAGTCCGACTTACTTTTTAAAACTGTTTAACAAGTTTTCTTTAACTAAACCACGAAATGCATGTATTTTTAAGTCGTTGAGTGGGTGATTGTGTTTCAATGTATGTGCATGTGTTGTGTACTCATGTGTGATGAAAGGGTGGAACTGTGAATAAAATGATTAATAATGCTGTAATTGTATCTAACACATGACATGTTAGATTATCTTTGAGTAATAATTCGTCTGTTGTGACGTAGCTACACTGTGGCCTCAATAAAAAGCACAAACCTTTCCATCCACTTCTGCCCAGGCTCCAGGAACCTTATCATTTCCTCTGATCCAGTTATGGATAGCCTCTGCAGGTTGATTCCAGTCAATCTATTCACGGAATCACACAAAAACACAAAAAAAGATCCCGAGCACTCAATAGAATTTTCGGGTAAGTTTTTCCTTCAAGTACAATTAGAGGTGCTGTTTAAAAAGTGTGAGATAATACCGTAAATTCCAGACTACAGAGCGCACCTGATTTAAAGCCGCATGCTCTCATTTTAGAAATAAAATCCATTTTGCAAGTGGTAGCAAATGCATAGGTTACTCCGACTGCTTAATAAGTATAGGTTACAAAAGGTAACCAAAATAAAACCAACAATCAAAGTAATGCACCACACCTACCTTTGCATTATCTTTTTTCTGAATGCATTCATATGTAGCTCCCTCTTCTGGCTGCTTGATTCTGGGAGCTTTCCCTGTCTGAATTAACCTGACCGCCTCCACCTTGAATAAACACACATGAGAATCAGTACAATATAAAGAGGTCAATTAAATGTATTAGAACCAGAATGTAAGCCTCTTGCAGTGCAAGCATTAACCAGTCTTGAGTGGTACTCCAGTGTTCACTGTTAAAATAATAGTTAAGCATAATTCTAATGTTTCCCACTTTCCATTAAACAAATATCAGCCAAAAATGTTGGTTCAGCTCACAGTAAGTCATACTGTGTCCTAAGCCACATTGATGAGTCTGTGCCATCTTATTGGGGACCTAGATGTGGTTTGAGAATGTGCAAAAAATGTTTTTATGTCTTTATGAAAATAACTATTGACTTCTTGTGATTACATCATGAGACGTGCAACTCCAGTTCAACATTTTGACTCCAAGCAATTTGACTGATTTACTGCATCTGGGCTGAATGTTGATGTTTTGCTGAACCATTCCTACAAGAACCATGCATGGTGAATGAGTGTATGTTTAGTGAAATGGACCTATTGACTTCCTGTAAAAAATCCTCACCATCCCTTTGACTCCTTCTGGAAAAAGAAAGCGCTTGTAGATAGTGTTCACTGTGTCATCTGGTTCCACATCACACTCCTTCTGCAACAGGATCGGTCCAGTGTCCAGACCATCATCTGCCCAAAACACAGTGTATCCGCCTTTTTTGTCACCATGGATGAGAGTCCTATAAATAGTGCAATGACATTTTTACTAAAACACTGGACTCAAACAATGTGTAACAGTTACCGAAACTAAGCCTTAAGCTTAAAAATTGAATAATATGAACACAAACGCCCACACACTGACCAATTTATGGCAGAGGCCCCTCTGTGACGAGGCAGCAGTGAGGGGTGATAGATGATGGATCCATGCTGTGGGTGGTCTATCACTTCCATAGGAATGAACTGAGAGCAGAAAGGCAGAACGTTCAGCTCGGCTCCCACAGCCTTATATTGATCCACAACCTCATTGATGGCCTTGCCCTTCAGCCGCCAGCGCGGGAACTTAAACACTGCCACACCATCCTTCTCCGCTTCAGCACCTAGAATCGACATTCAGCCAAGCTAACATTTGCATTCAGAACTAAACAGCACCAATTTTCTTTTCTTAACTTCATATGAGGGCTTACAATTCACTTCCTCACTCTCATAAACTACATAAATTTGAAATAAGATTCAGAACTTCTAAATAATACTCACTGGTTACTAAATATGAAGCATTATAATTCAACGAGGCAAAACGTTTAGGGGTTAACCCTATCAAACATAATATATCTCATCAATAATAATTTCAAAAACTCTGGATTTGTTCCCTTAAACTTGAAATGTAGAAACAAAGCATTATGTATTTTCTATCTGTATATAAAAGAAGCCTCAAGCCACCATTGTAGTTGGATGCACCATGAAAGTCTATGAGCACGTGTGCACATTCAGTACAGAATACTCCACTGTTTCATTAAAGGAGCATTCAAATGCAATTTAAGTGTGAAGTCCAATTGAATGCATGTGTCTGTTTGCTTAAAATGATTTGTCACACAAATGAAACAAAAATCTATAGATTTGAAGTGGTTAACAACTGCAATTTGAGAGTTTAATGCTTGAAATAAATGCAACCATTATTAATCTTGCAAGTACCTGAGAAAGGAAAAATAACTGCCAGAAACAGACACTTTTTGCACAGACATGAAAGGAGTAATTGCTTTAAGCAGGAAAGGAAAAGTGAGTGCTTTAAGTGAAATAACACTGCAGTGGTTACCACAGCATAGACTCTTTAGAGACAACACAGTTTTGCTCCATTAATTCTTCCTTTTGACCACAGAAAACAGAGTGTGCTTTTTTTCTATCTGAGACAACAGGGTCAATAACTTTTCCACCTTACGCTGACCTTCAGGCTATCAATAGACCAATGCTCTGCAAACAACACACAGTTAAGTTCTTGCTTCTACTTGCTATCCTAAGGCACTGGATCCAAGTCCAGCTCTGAAGTCAAAATAATTGCATAAGACTTCACAAAAGGCGTGACGAAGAACATGAGAGGAATCAAAGAATCACCTAGTGGGTCGGCTTTGCCATCTTTGTCAGGTATGGTGAACACACCAACAATGGTGTGGCCCTCCTTCTTCAGTTCTTTATACACCTCCTGTCCGAAAAGGCTCTGGCCAATCACAGCAACCTTCATCCTGGATGATCACTTAACAGGACAGACAAGAGGGTGTTAATACGGGTTACAGTATGCAGGTTAACATAGCTTGGTGAATGAAAAAATTATTCACATTACCAATAAAAATGACTGAATTATAACAGGGCAAGTTGCAATATTCCCTTTTGCTCGTTTACAAAGAATCTATTTATAGTTAGAATACACTTTGCATGAATCCACCCTTCATGTGCAACACAAATCTCCCATTTAATGAACTAGACAGTTCCTTTAACGACATTATTTCCCTACTATATCATTTTAGAGCCATTATTCTCGTGGGTTTGACTGCGCCAGAGGCTAAACGAGAAGACCATGGGGTGGTCTTTAAATAGGAGTGAGTGTAGAAACGTTAGTACGCGTCAAGTACAGTGACACTTCGAAGTTTGCAACAAGGAAGCAAATGAGTCACACCTAGCACATTTTAAGCGTATCCACTTTCCACTCATGCTCTCCCTTTCCTTGCATTTAAAATGTGCAGCTCACTGACGCTACTTGTTGCTACTCATTCATTCCTCTGCTGGTCAAATCAATTCTGTTCTATTCGGTGATCTGACAGTGCATGCAAAACATTTTTGTGGATAAATTGCAATGCAGACTCCAAATGTATGCAGGCTGCAAAAAGGCACTACACTTTATGCATAAAAAAGGAAAGCACTCGTGCATTTCACTCGTGATCTCCTTTTTTGTGCATGGAGTGAAGTGCAGACCCCAGTACCCTTAGAGTTTCAGCCAAGTTGCAACAAGTCACCAATGAAATATCCATGTAGCATGAAGCCAGGCAGAAGCAAGCAGAACTACACATACCCTCTCGCGTCCCTGAGACCCGCCTGGTGTGTGAAAGAGGGCTCCGACAGCAGAGGGGCGAGATTTATCTATGCAGTGTTTGAAAGTTCCTGCACAGCCAGTGGCCTTCAGCCGAATTACACAACGGAAAGTGAACTGAGGGAGGGGGCGGGGCCAGTCCGTAGGTCTCCTAGCAACACAACAGTTGCAAGTGAGTGTCGATGCATTTGAACGGGAAACACAGACTAAGTACAGGTCTGACTGCTTTCACATTATTTTACAGACCGGTTTTTCCTGCCTTAATTGATACGTTTATGAAGATTTTATAAAGGGTGGTAAAATTGTTCAAAAAAGTGGGTCAGAGTTGTCCACTGAACCCACTCACCATCAGGGGGGGAGGCCTAGGGAGAGAAGGACATTATAGACAGTTATAGTTCACGCACAGTGTGTGGACAAAAGTGATGGGACACTTACTTCCAGTGAAGGGCAATCTGAATGCTTCCAGTGAAGGGCAATCTGACAACGTAATCAAGCCAGTATGACTTTGCCCGAGTGCACAAACCAAGTTCCATAAAGACGTGGTTGGATGAGTTCGGTTTGGAAGAACTTGACTGGCCAGCACAGAGCTGTGACCTCAACCCCACCCAACACCTTTGGGATGAACTGGAATGGAAATTGCAAGGCATGTATTTTTGGCCAGCAGACTATTTTTTTGTACAATTTAGTATCATTTTTTTCTCTTTCTGAGTGTGTCGGATGAGTCACACAATTCACTCATAATTTGAATAGCCCCTTTGGTGGCTGTAACTCATCATCATTTTGAAAGAGGGAAACAGCGCACAGCGGGAGGCAGGCTGGAGTACAGCCTCCACACTGCAGGCAATTTTATTACCAAAACAACTCAAATAAATGAAATGAGTAGCTCCCTTTGCAAACTAGTTAAATGACTTTTTATGCATATGTTCGTCTGAACATACAGTATATGTTTTAATTTGATCATACCGGTATTTCTTTTTCTACACTGTATCTACAAATGTTGCAGAATGATACAGGCTCCTCTTATTGCTATTGCTTTTACATGTTTATGTATTTCAAAACCACAGAATTTTATCGAAATAACCATGTCTGCATCAATTTGTAGATTTTGAACAAGAAGCCTCTCCCCCTCCACACACCAGTTTGTTACACATCACTATAAAAACATCCAACATTTTGATTCAGCTCACACAGAGTAATATTTATGTCTCTTCAGCTCACATATAGCAACATTTATGTAATTCTAGAAATGCCTCACTTAACATCATATAGACCACAGTATTATTATAAAAGACATAATTCTCTTGTGAAGGATTCAGGATCAAACAGCCTTGAAATGCTGACTCATTCAGTGACTGACCTTCAGTTACCAGTGATGCAATACCAAGGCTAATGAGGGGGTTGTTTTGGCAGTAAAAGGAAAAAGGCCCCGAACAAGTTTGGCAGAATTTTCATGAAAATGAAGTTACTCAATCAGACTCTCTGTGCCAGGGTAGAAGGTCGCATGAATGGAAATTCCACACATTGTTTTTCAAGATTTCTGCATAATTGAATGCTTAAGGTGTAACAGAGTCAAAGCAGAGGTGATGGGAACCAGACATCTAACAGTTTGATGCCTCTTAAAGCTTCCTAGCAGAACGTTATTCCTGAAATGGTCACACATACACTATGATGCCACTCATTTTTGTGTGAGAGTTTTGGGATATTTTTAAAACAAAATATAATTTTTAAAGCCATGCATGGCCAAGAGATACTTTTACCTTTTAGATATGCCTTTTTCTGGACAATTAGTTGCATTATTTTTCTCTTTTCAACCAAAGACTTTACATCAAACCTACTGAATTCTACAGATATTTTGATTATACACAGTTTGGGATTAGATCATATCGTAAATGTAATATAACATATAGACGGTGCTGCCTGATGAAAGGTCATGCAATTTTTTCCAGTCATATCACCATAAAGGTAGCAAACAATTTAAACTAGCACCCTGTCCACACACAAATGCATTCACACACACACACACACACACACATCTGGTGTAGGACAGGGGAGGGGCAACAAGTTGAAGCAAATTGGTAGGTTCATGAAAGCACTAAAAGTAGTGCTTTAAATATATATACATATAAAAGTTACATCAACACAGCTGTATTGTAAATAGGAAAGCTAATTAGTGACAACAAGAATTTCATTTGTGTGCAACCACTTTATATGTTTCTCTATCCTTTACTGACCACCACCTAAACAAAGAAAAAATTTATATTAATTAGAACAAGGAAGCTCATTAATAGAGCAAATTTGTTATTAATAGATCCTAAGGTATTTGCATTTGTCAAATATTCCTTTTAGACTAGGCAGAACTAGTTCTCTGGCATTCTTCCATAATGTACTAAAGTTGTTGGATGTTAATAGGTAAAAAAAAATGCAAAAAGCAAAAATATTATTTACTCACACACCTGATGATATGCACACATTCAAAAAATGAACCAATGGACCCATTTGACTTAAAGGCAGGAGGGGTTGACATGAATTGCAAATACATTTACAAGTTTGTTTTATATATACTGACTCTTTTTAGTTGAATAAAATGTGTGGCATAAACCCAACATTGAGTTATTTATTAATTAGTTGGTGTGTCAGTATGTAGTTTAGAAGATCTCTCAAATGTGTTAGAAGCCCAGTGCGTTTGCCCTGACCCTGTTCAGACCAGCCTAAACATGCCTAAAGGACTTTGCTCCCTACCTTGCACTTCTCATCGACTAGAGAAAGATTAACCATGAACCGCAGCACAGTGCAATAAAACAGCGCAATTAGGCTGCCAGTAATTAGGTTGATGACCTTTTGAGACGCACATCATTATGAATAGGGGGAATTCACCTATACAGAGACAGGTTTATAATTCTAGCTTGTGATTTTGTTTATGTGAGCCTGCTTTCTTTATATAAGAAATTAAATGTGTATATGATATAATTATGAAGCATGGTTGCCATTGACACAAATATTTTTTCAGTATGTTTGTAATTTGGGGCACAGTTTCTTTAGTTAGCCCTTGCGTTTTTATATATGTTTAAGGTTACTTGATACTGTGTATTACACTATTGTGATGTGTTATGACAGCTTTATTATTTAAAATCAATATGCTTAAGCTCTATAGGCTTGATAGTTAAATAAGGTGGTAAATGACAAAATAACCCAAAGGCTTTTCAAAATTATTTTGTAGAATTCAAAGTATTTTCATCTGTTGACCAAACAACAGTACATCATTTCAGCCAACTCACTATTTAAATTTTTTTTTGGGAGTGGTGCCTTTAGCTAGCCGGTTCATTAACCTTTCCAATAATTCATGAAATTATTTAAACACATGAATAACTAAAACCCCCAAAATTATAATTTAAAAGGCTTACTGTTTGGAGACCATTTGTAAGATGAATATAAATATTTAATAAATTATGGAAATCTTTCGTCTTTTGTCTTACATTTCTGTGCTGACACAGATGTGAGATACTTCTTAGTATCAGGTTACACAAATACGCTACAATCTCACTTCATTTCAATATCATTCTTTCCATTTACCATGTATTATCATTTGGGACACTTGAAAATGTCTGGATTTAAAAATGGAAACATAATTTGACTTAATTAACATAACTATTATATTATACATGTTTGTAGGTCATCATACGTCTAATAAACATTCATTTTTATTTCTTGTTTTAAAATGAAGAAATTTAGTTTTTCTCTTGCTTTTTGGGGTCAGCCCCCCCTCTCACACACCCACACCAACACCTTTACCTTACAAAAGTCAAAGACGTGATATGAAGTTGTGCCAAATGTCTACAGGTTCTGCCAACACCTGGCAGGAATATTAGAACCAGATCTCTATCAGACCACAGCCTTGACCTCACTAAGGGTTAATGATTGATGTCTCTCATGTCAGTTGACCGTCATGAGAATGTAATTTCCAAATCCATTAAAATTATTTTCAAATTTTGGGCATGAGTTAAGCTTAGGCTGATTAAGAAGTGGTGTTATGGGTAAATTTCAAATACATTAATTATATATTTAATATCATATCAACTTCACAAAGCCAAAATAGCAGCATCAGCCGTCCATAATCAACAGTTTATCATATATTGACAGAAAGCACAAAAGCAAGTCTACTTGGGTTCAAGAGAACATTCTACACCGCAAAAACAGAACAATTGCTATAATAAGGATTAATTGACACTGGCTGGTAAACACAGTCATTTCCCTCTTTAGGGTGAATTAGATAAATGTGCACCTGAGGGTTTGGTCAGTGTGTGGGGTATTAGAAAAAACAGCAACCCCGTTCTAGACTGTGCTGAAGGGTTGCTTTGCTCTGATTTCAGCAGGTCTGCTATATTTTAGCAAATTAATCCTCTTATCATGATGGACGGATCCTTTTTGTAATTGGTAATGAAGGTGTGGTGATGAGGATGATGATCCTGATGATGAAACTGATATTCATTTAGTTTATTTCAATCAGGCATCTTACACTTGGTTAACACTGACCATTTTGGAAGGGACACAATCCATTTACTATTCCCTTAGGGCTCTGGCACATTGTCCAGTTTATTTTTCACACAGCTGTTGAGGTCCTTGTGACCTAATTTAATGTCTGTAAAAGAACTCAATTTCTTTACTTTGTATAATCTGTTAAAAACATTATCTGCTTTTCTGATGCTCTGAGAATTTATGCAAAAGCCCATCAGATAATTGATGTATTTATTCTCTATTATCCTGTAATTCAGGGACACTGTTTAATAAATAAAACAGGGAAATGTTTGGTTTATATTATGCAGACATGCTGGTTTTATCTTGAAAAGAATATCTCTCTCTCTTTTAGAATAAGCAAAAATGTGTTTAATTAGCATTAGAATATCATACAGGTTGTAGAGTCTCTTTAATGTAGTGTTCTGAGCTTATAACCTTGGATCTTTGGATCCAAATGGTCCATTTATTTCTGCCACAGCTGCCTTTCCCCACCTCGTCAGGACATGGGGTGCACTACTTTTGGAATGGAACACAGAAACCTTAGCCAGAGAGTGGAACTCCATTGTAATGATTCGGGAATATCAATCCAAACAGCGATAGAATGAGAATTAGAAAAATAACCATGTTAATCAAAAGCTGGTCTTTTAAATACATCACTAAATCACAATTACTTATTAACTCATCACATTTTGAGCCTATGTATGATGATATAGGTGTAAATAGTACAATAGTAACAAATGTACAATAGGAACTAATGGTTAGACATTTCCGGAACCAATTAGCTACATTAGTTTGGTTGCTCCATTGACAAACTGATATGATGATATCCTATTTGCCAAAAAATGAAATAAATGAAAGTTTTCATGTAGAATAATGTTTATTTGACTATAAGGAGCTGATTCTCAATGGACTTCACTACCCTGGAAGGGGAGATTGCGAATTGAAAAGAAAAAAAAAAACACACTTATTTTCACCACATGATGGAGCTACTAGAAAACAGAATACTCCC
>JBBMFX010000101.1:16956176-16967661 GCA_037832545.1 Rhabdalestes septentrionalis
GTGCAGCTGCGCTCCAAAGTTGAAGCGGGAAAAAGGCAAATAGAGTCAGGATCAGCAAAAAACATTCACAAGACATTATTTATTAGCCATTTTGGCGTTTTTTTTCTTCCAAATCTCACTGAACTGAACTCCGCTTTCTGGCTGCTCACGCAGCAGTGATGTTGGACTTGGTTCTCCTGCTGTTACTCAAAGCTTTGAACGAGAAGATGACGTAAAGCGTTAATTGCGTTAAAAATTAACACATTATTTTTATCTGTGATTAATTAATCTAATTCATGTGTTAAATTCCCAGCCCTAGTTCCTGATCTACATTACCCCTATATTGTCGAACACTTAATGTGGCATGGTGACATATTTGCACAGATCAAGTGCCCACTTGTGAATTAAGGCATATAGTGATATATTTTGCAGATTGATAAACTATGCAGACTGATTTCGGACTGAATTATTTAGTCATTCTGTGGTAGCATCTGTGTAAATGATTTCACTCTAAGGTTTATTCAGGAATCGTCAATCGTAGAGCATTTTCCATCTATACAGATGTGTGTTTCCAAGAGAAACATATAATAAAGTGAGCTAGCTGAGCTCAGCTAGGGAGCTGAAACGTGATATTATTGTTTAATGTTATTTTCCCCCACCTGCTGGTGCACCATGGTGTTGCTAAAAAATCAACAGCGCTTTTAGAAGGTTTTAAGAAGGCCAACATTTTGCTGGCATGTAATGTGATTGAAGTGATATGAGTGCTTTATATGAGCAAGGACATGAACTAGAGGATTCTCCGTTTTGATTTCAGATTAAATTGAAGGTTTTTATCTTTGAATCTTTCTCACACACAGGTAGCGATAAGAGGAGCTCTGTTGGAACCCGAGAGCTGCCCCCTGTTCGTGAGGGCAGAGGTCCATCCAGACACAGTGTGAAGTCAACTCCTGAGAGTGGAAAAATGTGCATATGACATAAACACACATTTGTTCCTATTCAGTGTGCTGCACAGGTCTAACTAGAACATTTTTCTTTCTGATTTGTTTGTAGTAGCCCTGCATCTGAAACAGACAGCTCAGAATATGAGGTCAGTTCAAATCACAACAGTCAATACAGTCAGTAACGCTTGCTTGGGGACCCAATCTGCTGATGTGTTTTCAGTGATCTTTCCTTTTAGTCAAAGGTCCTAATTTCAGTTGTTCATCTCTTACTTAATGGTCTTAATGTAAACTTATTGCCAAGTTTTGTAGTGGTGCTGACAGGAATCAGGCATCTGTAAAGCAAATACAGCAATTCTATTTACTTTCCAAAACAAACAAGCAATGTTGATAATAGAATGTCTTTCAGGGCCGTTTGCCTTCAGATGCCCTGCATGTACATTCCTACCATGAATGTGTCCAAAAAAGTAATTTTAGGCCAAATACTTGACTCAACAATGTCTCATTAGGCAGTGTAAAACCACTCTTATAAGACCTTTTACTAATATAAAATGTTGGGATATCTAGTTCTGTCACTAGTTCTGTGAACAAGTCTGATCTGCAGATTTATGAAGAATTTAGCCTTTCACATTGAACCACTCCAGGAAACTTAACGCCTTTAAAAAAGAACTGTGGAATTACGCTTTACGCTTTAAAGTCCAGGTGTGTCTGAACCGGGAAATCACCACAACGTGCTGGACCACGGCCCTCCAGGGCTGGAGATCCACATACCTGCTTTAAATCCAATCCAGAAGTGACATTTGAATTGGAAGTTCATTTGATGTACAAATTGACTTTTTTGTTGCACCTTTTTTCTGTAAAGTTTTCATTAAATCATAAAAGTACTCTGTCACTGTGCCCCTGCAGGAGGAGCCGGAGCTGTACTTCACAGAGCCTCAGCAACTGTTGGATCTTTTGAGTGAACTGGAGGAGCAGAACCTCTCTCTGATCCAAAACTCGCAGGAGACTGAGGAGGGCCTGGAGGAGTTCCGGCAAACCATGGAACAGACTTGCAAGAACATGTGAGCATCCAAACAGCTTATGGGAATGGAAAGTGAAAGCCTCCATCTGCTAGCTGTGTTCAAAACATTTTCAATCGGCATTCATTTCACCATAGGGCTCATTTGATAAAGGGTTAAAAATGCAACTTTTGTGCCCCAAATATTTTGCAACCATACAAGCAACAGAACAAGGATTATAAAGCTGTTTATTTGATATTATATTGCTGCCTTTGTTGAATTAAATATATTGACATGCATTACTTTAATCTAAATCATTTGGATTACACAAATGCCTTGATTCATCATATCATTCCAGAAACACTCATCTGGGCCTGTGGTTGGTCAGAATGCTGAGGGATCATTTACATACTGCAACCCACTACAACTAATTCAGCGACCAATTTTGCATTAGTCATTAACATTGAGCAGCCTTAACACAGCAGCCTTCACTGGTGATCATTTATATTGTGTGTGTGCTTGAATATACTTTACACTTCATATTTCATTTCTGTGCAAATGCTGTAAACATTTCTTAAGAGCAAATTTACTATGAACCCTTGTCTTCACAAAACCTGGTACTGCCTATTACAGGAGCATTCAGGTTTACTTTCCTCAGCTAGCGAACAAATCTGTTCCTGAGTTTAAAATGGGCAGTAATAACTGCTGTGCCGATGTACTCTGAAGACACTTATGAGGAATTTTAGTATAAATTTCTGTGTATACATAGGGAGCACGAAGCAAAAGAGCTGAAGCAACAGATTGATGTCATGATGGAAACCATTCAGAAAGAGAAAGACAGAACCTCTGAACTAGAGCTCAAAGCCAGACTCCTCAACTTCGGAAAATACAAAGTCGAGGAGGTAAGAGTGTGTGTTTATATAACTTTGCTTTGGTTCACAAACACCTGATAGGATATCTATAATTTAGAAGTCTTCAACACCTACCTTATATATAAATATGAAGTCTAGTAATGCTTCTCATTATTTATCCTGTTCTGGTTCCTTTATGTCTCCTTCATCCCTTCTTCCTCTCAGGATGACACTCTGAATGCTCTGAGCCAGAAGGTGGAGGATGTGTATCGGAGCTGTATCGGTGACAGCGAGGCCAACCTGAGCACTCTGCAGATGCTGACAGCAATCGAGGGCCGTCTGGGGGAACTTCTGGAGAACGTAGAGATGATTCCTGCTGACCGCCTAGCCATCGCTGAGAGAGCCAAAGAGAAGGAGAGGAGGCTCAGGTCGAATCATCATGGTTCCAACACCTAAATCACAATTTCAGGAAAAGCAGTTTAACTTTTACCTGAAGATAGTTATAACTCAAAACATGTTGGTTCTAGAACTTCAGCTGAAGAGAGAATAGAAATTGTGAAAGGTTCACTTTCCTAACGTAACTGTGTGGTGATAAGTTCACAAATACACTGCTGGGGAAATTAACACAGTTAACTCTCATTATCCTGGTTATGTGACATTCTTGTAGCTTAAACACTATAAAACAATCTTAAATAATAAAGATAAATAGCCATAAACAAGAAAATCTTTTTTTTTTCAACATATTTCACTATTTTATTGCATTGCATGACTTATGCAGGCCTGGACATTGATAGGCCTGAATCATCAAGGTCTTTTACTGCAAATTGTCTCTTGAGATTATCAGTCAACATGTACCTCCAGCCTATTTGTGTACCAGTTCCTTGGTCTTTGTGTTCCTAGACTGCGGGATGAGAAGATCTATCTTCAGAAGCAGCACCAGGAGGAGAGGATGAAGAAAGCGATGGCAAGAGCTCAGGCCGAGATAAAGAGAACGGTCAGTTGAATAGAGATTTCAAGCAACATAAGACAGGGAATGAAAAGATTTAAAAAAAAACTGAATTCTCATTTCTCGTATTCCAACAGTCTGGTAGGAAGCTGATGCCTCGCTCACAGCCTCCTGTTCACAAACCCAAAAACAACCAGCATGATGACACTGCAGACAAGGAAAAGGAGGAGCACCTGTATTTCTTCACTTAAATCGCACATAGCATTCGTATTCGTTGTAATGTCACCTTGAGGGTGGGAAGTGTTGAATGGCCACAACCAACCCAGTCCCATCTGAAACCATTACAGGCTGGTGGGTGCAGTGTTTTATTGTGGCAGCAGGATCCTTGTATACACCGGTGCACCTGACACATTCTGAACAAGGCTATCCCTTGGTGGCTGTAGTTTATCCACGCTTGGATGGATGCTTCCAGAACACCGAGCATGTTTCGTCACCGTTTCTCCAATTCCTGCATGGTCTTTGAATCTCAGAACTGTCAAATATATTTAGGATAAAGGTGAAAGAAAAATATTTATATATAGGTAGCAGCAAGTGTGCAGTTCAGTTTTCACATGCCATAACACTTCCAGAAGCTTGTAGAACATGACCAGGTATTTTCATGCTCTACTGATGGCCATAGAAGAGAACCCAGTTCTAGATAATCATACCTAATAACCGGACAACTTCTATTGCTACATGTTTTACATTTTTTCTATGATAATTGTTTCTATGATCTAATTAATCTAGTCTGAAATCTAGATCAATTCGCCTGAAATCTATGTTGCAAAACAATACTTGCAAGTGAATGCAAGCAAACATTCACAGCACAAATAAAAAAAAAACTGGTCTTGACCACTCCTGATAGATGTAGATGTGTAATAGGATATATTTTTCAATCATCTTTCTGAGGTTACATGAAAATTTGACCCACAACTACAGAACTGAACTTTGTTATTAGTCACAACTTAGTCTTGCTAAGGTATAAAGAGGGCAATAAATAGCTGGAGGGCGATGTATAACCAACACAAGTAACGGATCAATTGCATCTATAACATGACGTCTTATACTGTAATAAAACTATGAATTTTTGCATATTTATTCAATTGCCTTACATTTTATACGAGACCTAAGCACAATACCCTGTAGTAAATCACTGAAATGTGTGTCCTGTAGAACCTAATTAGAATATACACATATGTCTTTTACCCATGTTAATTACACTAATTAACTTACTCCTGCTCATGTTTCACCATGGGATATTTTGACACAAGTGGTGGATCAATTGAATTGATAACATGACATCTCAGACTGTAATAAATCAAAACTAGGAATTTTTTCATGTTCATTCAATTGCCTTGCATTTTCAACGAACACAAGCACAATAGCCTGTAGTTAATCACTGAATATTGTTCCCTGTAGAACCTAATTAGAATATACACATATGTCTATTACCTGTGCTAATTACTCTGGTCATGTTTCCCCATGGGATATTTAGATAATTTTTTAACTGCAAATGAGTGTCACACCTTAATAAAAAGAATAATACCAAACTGAATCTTGTTTCAAACTTTCAGCAATGCAAAAAAAAATCAGACCTTTTGTTTTATAAAAAAGTAGAGTGCCATTTAATCTTAATTCTCATACACAAACAATTGTATCTTCATGTTTTACAAAAGGAAAAAAATGCAATAAAAAAAAACAAGCAAGCAAAGGTATTTTGTTGATGGTTTTAGATGCTGTTGCCTAGAGGGCAAAGAAGACTGAACAGCATAAATACTTAGACCTTTTTCTTGGTTGTCAGGTACATTACTGCACAAACAGTAAATCTTAGTTTTCACACCTAATTGCATCATTACAAAAACAAGCATACCTGTATAAGACACACATACTTGCCATGAAGTTACAGGCAGTGTAAGCAGTTGTGACACAAGCTAATATCAGTACAGTTAACGTCTTTTTGGGCTTCATACCATGCCTTCAGGATTATAGAAAGAAAAAATGTAACCTATTTAACACTGTGCAATAAGGACTGTAAGGTCTCATTTGTAACACATTCATGACTAAATCAATTATGTTGGCCCCTTACAGTACCCTGCTAGTAGCTGATAACAGCACAAAAATGTATGGAGGGAGATAGATTCCTAGCACACTGTCTCCTTCACCAGTCCATGATAGTGCCTAAACCAATCATTAACTGTGACTTCAAGATAGGAAACCTGACTAAAACATGAGAAATTAATCTGGTTACACTGTTCAATATATTTTAACGGAATAAACCATTTTAAGGTGAAATGCATGGACTACAAGGCCTTCAAACCTAGGCACAGACCTAGCCATTCATGGTCTGTTAAAAGAATAAGCTCTTAAACAAGGCTCCGTTACTGAAAAACCCTCTCAACTGGGTCATATTCAGCACCACTCCCCTAAGAGGAGACATCTTGAAAACAGATGCCTTCCGGTCTTGAGAAGAGACAGAAGGAGGAAAGAGAAGGAGAGAGAAATTTAACTGTAACAAGATCCAACAATGGCCTTTGCTGGATCTCTGTCAAGCTGTCACTCCAAGTCCTGTAGGTTGATAGTACTGCCGGTGAACTGGGAGTTATCAGATCCATTATCATCCTCAGCCATGGCAGAAGGCTCCTGAAGAACACATTTTGGGTTATTGATAGAATGGTAAGATGAAATTACAAATTTACAATCCAGAGATGATTCATATAAACCTGGACAAATTCAAGTCTAAAAATTAGCCTTCCTCTCTGTAAACCAGGCTTGTAAAACTTGGACTGTGCCTGTGTGTAACAAACAGTACCTGCAAGATGTTGACAGGCAGGTCGACCGTAAGCTGAGAATGAGAACTTGACGTCTGTGAGCTGAGTTGGAAAGCTAAGTCTCCATCAGTGCCAGGGTCATCCTGCAACCCAAACATACTCACAAAATTAGAAAACTACACCACAACTGGGGAGATTGCAGTTAATGAAAAGGTTTCTAACACCACTCACCTGCAGTAGCTGAATCTGTACATACTGGGCTCCAGTGACTGGGTCTCGGATAGTGAGGCCCCCTGTGGTCGATGCAGCTCCTTCTCCAAAACGGCTACTTGTTGAAGCCAATGCCGCAGCAGTAGGCGAGCCCTTGGTCCCCTTAGTCTTTCTTAGAGTCACCCCTGAGGTACTGGCACTCCCTGCAGGGCCTTTCTGCTTCCTTTTTTTTGCCAGCTGGATGGCTCTGTAGTCTGTGCGTGCAGAACCACTGCTCTCCTTCAAAATAAATAAAACAGGTTCGCATCAAACACTTCTGCTGCAGGATTTTGAAGTAAGACCCATAAATAGTTAACTGAACCGAGTTTTCCATTCTACTTCCATTTGAAAACATTCAAATCCATCTTAATCTTTGTATGCTTGAAAGCTATTTAATTAACCACTTCCTGCGGTTCAATTACACCACTTCAAATTTTTGTGACTACGTAAATGTACTAAGTAAGAGCTGTATCTAATTTGGATCATCTTATATTATGCATCAAATGGAACATAAAGAGTTTAGCAAACATGCAAATTATCCAAATGCACAATAAAACACACTTCATCCACACACTCACCAAAAAGGAACACGTGGTGACTGGGGACAACTCTGTGTCTTTTTGCCCACCATAGGATGCACTGTGGCTGGGAAACACAAATTGACTCATGCTCTTGCTGTTCTCTGGCTGGGCCAGGGCATCTACTCCGCTCAGTAAGGGTCCCACCGCCACCTCACTACCTCCAATATCTGCTTTTGGCTGTGGAGATAACAACTCTGGCACTGGAGGCCCCACCAAAGCAGTAGAGGATGTGAGGGTGGGAACAAGAGAGGAGGTGAGTGAGGACGTGAGGGATGAAGACAATGAGGATGTAAGCGAGGGGGTAAGTGATGAAGTCAAAGAAGAGGAAGGGGATTCTGCTGTTAATGCGCTGGAGGAGCTCAGGGCTTGTAGCTGCTCTCCTGCTGAGGTGCTTTGGATAGCCAGAGCTGTTAGCGCTCCTAGTGCCTCAGGGTTCACTGTCTGTACATCATCCAAATGTAGCGTAGCTTGTTGCAGGACCCCTCCACCTGTCCCGGAGCCTAAGCCAGCGTCCAGAGCGTGTGCCCCCATGTCTGGCCCTGCTGCTAAGATGAGCGGGTCCACAGCTTTGGCCCCTCCAAGAGATGACCCAACTGAAGCAGGATCTATTGTCAGGATGCCAGCACTGACCAGAGACATGTCCATGGTGAAGGAGGCAGGGCCTGGAGGGGCTGAGGGGCCAGCTGGTGCTGTTGGGGCACCTGTGGACACGCTGGAGAACAAGGAGGAGAGGTCTAGACTGCTGAGCTCCGTTCCCACAGAACCCGGGGCAGTAGCAGTCTGAGCAGCGCTGGTGAGCTCACAGCTGGGCGTCAGTGTGGCGGTGCTTTCCAACTGACTCAAAACATCTGGAGGGGAAGACAGTCAGAAATTAATTGCAGCGAGTTATACCCTCATTCAGCGCATCAGCAAGCTGCATTCATAAATAAACCATGTTTAGAAAACTCTGTTGTGACAATCAAGTAGCTTAATGTTACAATAACATTGCATTTACAATTTGCACATTTCACAGAACCTATACTACTGCAAATAACAGCATTTGGCATCACATGCACTGCAAAACACATACAGTCATTGTGAAACAATTTCTTCAGTAGTGAGAACACCTGCACTTGCTCAGTGTGCATAAATATTTATGGTCAACAGTGTGCAAAAGTGTGTGTGTGTGGGTACCTGGGCTGATGTTGTGGTGTTTAAGCATATGGCTCTTGAGGCTGCTGCGAGATGAGAAATGCTTCGTACATCCAGCCACCGGACATCTGCTTCTCAGACATACACCATCCTGACGGTGTTTTTTAGAGTGGATGTAAAGGCTGCTTCGTGCTGAGAACTTAGCATTACATCCTGTAAACAGAAGCATCCAAATTAAAACACATTTTACATATCAATTTTACATTTGGCAGGCAAGCAAAACAAAGTCTATGATGCCAACCTTCTACTCTGCATTCAAATGGCTTTGTGCCCAAGTGGGTGATACTGTGGCCTTTCAAGTGCTCTGCACGGGTGAAGGACTTTCCACAGCCCTCCTCCGGACACGTGAACCGCCGATCATCATCATGCTTCCTGTTAGGCCGTAAAACAAAACAAATTTAAAAACGCAGTGAATCACAACACAGCACACAAAAGATATATCACATATATGAGCCTGAATTCTACAACACACTATTGTCTTCTTACCTTTTGTGTCGCAACAGCTTTGACATGCTTGTGAAAGTCCATCCACAGGACTCAAAGTCACAGACAAATGGCCTCTCACCTGGGGAGAAAGAAACAAAGATCAGACTAACACTCAAAAGGCTTTAGCTGTCTTTGTATTTTAGGTAAGGCCAATGTGTACCTGTGTGACTACGGAGGTGGATTTTAAGGCGGCAAGCCTTGTCATAACGCTTGTCACAGCCTGGATAAGTACAAGTGAACTGGCCAATCTCTCTAAAGTGAGTTCTGTTGTGGGAAAACAGGGCACTGAAGGTGATGAAGGCCTTCTCACATCCTGTGAGATATAACAGACACAAAGACACATCAATTAAAAGCCAAACTGCATTCCACAACCTGTCCAGGGTAGTGTATTTCAAAGCAAAAGTGCCATTATGTTAATGATGCATGCAGTCATTGCAACAGTCTGCAGGGCACTACAGGAAGCACTGAGGTCCACATGGTTTCTGTTGTTTTGTTGCAACATTGATGAAAACACTTCCCCAAAAGAAATTGCAGTCTTGTGAAAAAGGCAAAGTCAGACAAAACAGCAGACGTCACAAGAACTTAACATAATGAATCCAACTTAATGTGTTGCTATTTTTCTAACCTGGGAATTCACACTTGTGTGGCCTCTCAGGCTCAAAGTGTGTCCTCTGATGGTTGGCAAGCCGTGTGGCGCTGCGGAACCTCTCGCTGCAAATGTCACACACGAAGGCGTCCTCCTGGTCGTGCGCTTTTACATGGGCCTTCAGGTTGTAGACGGTGGTGAAGCGCCTGCCGCAGTTCTCCCACTCACACTTGTATGGCCGAACCTTGTCATGGGACTGTAGGTGCCGCTTTAACTTGTATGATGTGGTGAAGGACCAGCCACAGCCCTCCACTGTGCACTTGAAAGGCCGCTGGTCTTCTGTATGGAAGACAAGGTGCATCTTGAGCTTCTGGCGACTGTCAAAAGCCTCAGGGCAACCTGAGTGAGGACAGCGGTACGAGACTAAGGCACCTTTCTTGGACAAGCCTGCAGGACCACCAAGATTCGCAGGCATCTCGTCCTCTGAAACAGCAGGTAGGCCTAGGAAAATAAAAGATCCAAATCAAATGCTTGTCTTAATTTGCATAATTAGTGAACATTATGATACGACAATAAAAATATATTGTGATAAGTGTTTATTTCAAACCACATTACTGAGCCGTACCCACAAGTGCTCCTTTTGAACCGTGACCCAGGCTGCTGGACTCGTCCACAGCACACAAAGCGCCAGCCTCCTGTTTAACAGGGGGGCAGGGGTCCATAGCAGTGCCAGGCATTTCCGAGAGAGGACACTCCTCAGCCAGGGTGAGTTCTGAGTCGCTGGCCGCCTGGTCCCTATCCACCTCAGGAACGTTGCTAATCTTCCCAATTGACTTTGTCCCCCCGTCGTAGTTGAGCAGCACAATGTCTTCATGCTCTTTCATACCCAGATGTTCCTTCAAACTGACCATACCATCGTCCTTGAAAGCGTAGCCTTCCGGTGGGGCAGCCAGGGTCAGCACCCCGTTCTCGATGGTGAGAATTATGCTCTGGTTGTTGATGGTGATGGTGCCCGAAAACGCGTCACCGTTCTCTCCAGGAGCTAGTCTGCTGTAGTCCCCCGCCGTCCCGCTGCTCCCAGCACTGCCCGAGTCCAGGCTAACAAGATTTTTACACTCGGCCTGCTCTGGCAGGCCTAAGGGACCGCAGCTCATCATGACCACATCGGGCAGTTTCTCACTGACTCTAGCGTCGCAGCTTCCCTCGGGTCCGTCCGACATCATATCCACACTCTCGGCCTCGAACAGCCCTCGTTTATCCCCGGCCATATCTCCACTTTCTCCGCCCAGCTCCAGGTGGTTATTAACCAGGCTGCCGAACCCGCTCTCGGGGGATGGCTTTACCTTACACGTCGGGCGGCTCTCTGTGCGGGGTCCGTGTGTAGACCTGGAGGGCTCCGGTGCTTTCTTCCCGTTCACTTTACACAGACGCGTCCGGCGCTCCTTATCGATGCCATTTTCCTCTTGAACTATGTTAAAAACAACGTAGAACTCATCACAGCCTTTGCTGCCACTGCCGGTGGCTGCGGACGGCGATGCAGCGTCAGTGTTACAGCTCGCGTCCTGTTGTTGTTCCAGGTCCTCCTCCAGCAGCTGCCTCTGTCCTCCGTAGCCGTCCTCCCCCTCGAAGAGAGGCAGCGCCATTTGCAGCACACCGTCCTCCTCGCTCTCCTCGCCGTATTTCAGTTCGGGGGCCCTCACGAAGTCGGCGGGGAGTTCCAGATCCTCGTACTCCTCCTTCAGGTCACACAGCTCCCGAGGCGGCTGTGGAGGCTCGGCTGGGTCGTGTTTGTGGTTTTGGAGGTTGAAACGAGGAAGGCCGCTGCCATTTTGCGCCAGCAGGAGAGATGGCGAGGAGCCCGGGCGCCTGTTGT
>JBBMFX010000101.1:16981754-16992525 GCA_037832545.1 Rhabdalestes septentrionalis
TCCTGTCCCTTTTGGTTTCCCTCCAGCTCGAAGTGAGAGATCGAGTCTTTTGTTATTTTGTTCGTTTGAGGAGCACGTGTCCCAGGCAAGCCTGCCTCAGCGATCTCGAAGAGGCTTTGTGTGTGTGTATGTTTGAAAGTTGAAACTAAGTTTCATTAAACGACTTTGTATCACTAACGAGTGTGTCCTCCCTTCCCTCAACTCGCGGAGAGATCTGTAACAACTATATATAACCTATAATATTATTAAACAATGTTACTATGTTCCACAGGAGACATATGTATGATGTCCTATGATGACATGGTATAAAATTATACTCTTTTATGACTGTGTGTGTTTTGTCTGTGTGTTTGTGTGTGTGTGTGTGTGTGCTTGTATGTCACCACAGGATGACTGCACAAGGTCAGGGTAAGAGACAAAGGACAAGTCAGTGTCATCCGCTCTCATTATCCCCTGTCTTACAGTGATAGCACACACACTTTCTGCTTCATTCTAACTCTTGTTCTCCTGCCCTAGGCTTGGTATTTCAAGAAGTCATGTAAGCTCATAAGCACTGTCCCACTCACTCTGACATTTCACAGTCTTGCAGTCTGAAGAGATTATGGAGAAAAAAGTACAAAGCAATGATAAATAGCAAAGATTAAAAAGTTAGATTTACCTTCCATCTCGGTCCCAGTCATACACATCTATCTTAACAGTCCTGCAGGAAGGTAAGAGTGAAAAAAGTGATATATGATGAAACACAGAGAAAATCAAACACAAAAAGGCCATCACAAACAAATAAAGACAGAGGGAGTTCTAGACTTCAGTCACGCCCAAAATTCTAGGGGAAAGTGTAAATAATCTCAGCTTCTTAAAAGGCTGCTTATGGGTGAAAACAGAAAGAAAGAGGGACATCCTGGGGACACTTTTTGTGCTTGGTATTCAAATTCACTCCAGTTGTTTACAGGCAAAACAGATAATTACAGAGAACAGCGGGGAAACCATTTATGATGGCACAGTCACAAACAAAAAGCCCCCTCCAATCTTTATAAACAGCCACTGAATCTTCTTTTGTGTCTTTTGTACTTCTGATTATCTGTCTGTATGCTTTTGTATATGCTTTGCATTTGTGTGCCTGCTAAGTTTTATGAGCCATGTGCTCATTGAAAAGTTCAAAATCTCATTGCCAACGTGATTTTTTTTTTGCTCTCCGTCAGCGGTGCATGTGTTTTAAATATTTGTGTGTATGCTTTTGGGTATATTGTCCCTGTTTGTGAACATGTATCATGAGTCATGCTGGTGCAAGTTTCAAAACTCAGTTTTGAGTACAATAACACCAGCGCTGGCCTGACGGAACAATCGGCCGACTGCTGGCATTATTCTGCCCACCACTGAGAGCACCACACATCCCACAGTCCTCCTCTCTGCCTTCGGCTGAATGAGCCATCCAAACATATGCAAGCTTAGCAAGAGATGCGGGGTCCTTTGGGCTGTGGTTGTTCATAATTCTTGAGGGTAGGGAGCTTCTGCCATGAGACTGACAAGTGTACAGACTTCTATTGGTTAGGAGTGGTCAGCATGAAGTCACACCCTGTTCATACACACTGTTTTTCAAAGGCTCCGTGTCACTTATATACCTATTAATATGCAAAATCTCATATGCAATAGGTCTTCTCTGTCTTCAGAGAAGGTACATCCTTGTACATCTTCAACAATATTTAAATTTTTACACTTTTCTCATTCTAAAAAATGTATTCAATATTTCAAATATTTTGTGTAGAAGACTTTATTGAACAATAAATAATACAACATTTTATCTGCTGTCAAAATATAAGTTAGGGTTAGGGTGAGTATTCTACCTTTGAAATATGGGGTATTCTGACATTATTCATTTTAACTTATTTCTCAGTCTGCCCCAAATTTAAATGGCAGTGCAGCTGTGCTGAAGTGATTCTTCCACACTGGATCTGCTCACCTGTCATAGTCTCCATTACACAATGCACGCACAGGGATGGTGAAGGGCTGCCACACTGGATTCAGAGTGTTCTTGATAACCTCAGTCTTATGGCAGATAGTGAATCTACGACACACAACAAAAGGTGTTCCATATTAACAACTCCAATAAGAAATAAATAAAGAAAGAATAGATAAAACTATGGATAGGACAGAGGGTGTAAAAATATGGGAAATAAGAGAGACAAAGTAAGTAAGAATAAGACAGAGAGAGAGAGAGAGAGAGAGAGAGTTACAGATCCCTCCTCTTTGCCATCTCACTCACGTTCCATCTTCGTTGCTGCGGTAGAACACAAGGAAAGGATCAGATTTACCAAAAAAGTCCTTCTTGTCCAGTTTATTGGCACACAGCTGCATAGTAGCAATATCCTGCAGGGATAAATACACAGAGAGAGTGGGCGAACTGGGAAAAAACATACTTTCATACCAGCAGAGCTGAGGAAATCCCTCCTACTGTAGCTGCTTCTCACCACAAATAAGAGAGATGACCTGTACAGTCATTTCAAACCAACACTGAGAGTCAAATAAAAGACAACCGAAAGGATGAGAATGCGTTCTGCTTTTAAGGACATAAAGAGGCCCCAAGGCCCAATAGGAACATTTTCATTCTACACAATTATTTACCAAATCGAATACATGCAGAGTTTTTCATATGCACTTGCTCTCTTACACATACACACTCAGTCAGAAAAAAATGTGAAATAAGACAGCTCATCTGCCTTGTGTAAATATGCTGTAATGAGGGTTTTATCCTGTTGGAATCACAGGCGGTATAGCACTGGAAAAAACAAACACTCCCTCTCATTTCTGCACATTTCTCTCTACTTACCATAATAATGTGAGCTGTACAGTTCTGTACAGTTCAGCTGTACAGGCTTTAAGCCTTTTCAGGTTATTAAAAATTCGGGATATGTATCTGTTTATCATGAAGAATCTTCACTTGTTTATAAAGAAAAACATGCAGGGAAAATAAAATAAAAATGATGTTTTAATTGATTAATTGTACAGATTAGAACATAGCACAGGTGTGTACACAACAGCCTAATGGAACTAAAATGAACACAATGCTTGTGTCCCTTAGGCCAGAGCAACAGCTACAACAGGCCATTAATGAAGCACCCTCACTCTAGAACAATGGCAATGTTACTGCAACGCTATAGTGAAGCAGACTCATGTGAGCGTCTTGGTTTCAGTTAATTGAAAAGGAGGTGTGTTTTTAGGATCAACACAAAAAACCCTGTTATTTCTGATTTTTAATCTGCTGTTTTTCTAGAATACTGTGATTCTTGTTGTTTTTGCTGCACTTATTTAAGCTAGTAAAAAACACATGAAACATGAAAAATTCATGAAACGTGAAAAAAGAAAGAATGTGATCAAACAAAAATTCATGAACAGTAATGCACTTCAACTCTAATGTATGCATACATCTGAAAACATGCATTTATCTGCATCAGGAGGTAAAGAATTGGTTAACGGATAAAAGTCACAAGCAGCTGCTCAGAGACACCTCCAAAATTTATAATATGCATCATGTGAATCTGTGCATCTATGCATTAAGCAAATGAGGATTGGCTGTCTGGTATTATTGAAAGCCTGAAAAACTAATGTAAATCAAAAAGAGAAATTTGAGGATCGGTTAGCGCAAAAAGTGCTGCTTGACATTTGTAAGACCCCTCTCCACAATATTACAAAAAGCAAGTATTATTAATATCAAGACAGGAAAGAAAGCAACACATTAATTCTGGTTTGGACACATACCCAAAACATCCATGTCACACACCAATACGTTGGCAAATGCAATGACTCCTACACAAACTAGCATGTTCACAGTTGAAGCTTTATCACTTTCCCTTCAGCCAGTTTTACTCAGATTAAACAACTGAATAAGAAGTGCTTATTGATGGGAACTGCTTTTTATATGTATATCAATGAAGGCAGCACACAACTTATGTGTGACAGAAAACCCCCAGAACACAGAAAGCTCCAGGTCATATGCTGGAAACATATACTCGGGACAGTAATAACACATATGCATCATACATACACTGAGGGCATTTATTGATGAGTGAAAGTAGACAAAGGTAAAGTCTCCGAATGCATTGCCAGCTACAAGTAGGATTAAGGGATCCTAGTAGCCTCTAATTCTAAAAAGCTGAGAAAGTGAGAGAGAGAAAGTGAAAGATATCTTGGCCTGTGAGATTTGTCAAAAGCACCTTCAGTAATTACTTTTAATACCTTTATTGGTGTAAGACGGGCGCTTGGTATTAAAAGCCATTTGAGCACATCTGACACGGGTTTTTGCGTCTGCCCTGACAAGCAGATGGTTAGCTGTACGCATCACTGATGTGACTGATTCAATTTAGTTCACACTGCAGTACTGCAGGCTTTTCCTCAACGTATAACATAACCAGTGATCTGGCAGGGCAAGTAGCAGAACATTACCACCATTATTTTCAGGGCACACAGCATAGTAAACCACCTCAGAATGTTCTGAAGAGAGCACTAAGCAGTCTGGGAAGGCCCACTTTGAGCTAGTTAATTTAAAAATGAATGCTGGGCATGTTAACACACTATTTTCGCATTAACGCATAATTTACTTAATGCCTACAATTATTTAACCACGTGTTAGAGCTGGTTTAAAAAAAGCCTTTTATTTTGAAAATTCAGTGCCATTTTATATTTGTGGATGCAAGCAAAATGTCTTGCCTGGTTTTTGCGGGGATCAGGCGTTCAATTACTGTTGTCTATTATATTTGTATTGTAACTGTGTGACTGTTTTTAAGGGAACTCTGCTGATAAAAAGCTGCTTGTTTGTTATGTTTTTTTCAAGTCAAAGGTTATTGCACTTTTCTTCATATACCAGTACTATATAAATATGCACACTACACTACTTTTGAATTAATTATTGAACTTGGCATACGACAATGTGATTAATTGCGATTAAAAATTGCAATCGTTAGTAAAACAATGTATTCTATGTCAATTGTATTACTTCTGTTGGTCTGTTCATCGTAAAAGTTTCACAAAATGTAAAGGAAGGCTGTTGCTTCAATTGATAAGAAAAATAATCACATGGTTTTATATGAATTCCAGCTGTTTTAGTGTGAATCAAATAATTTTTGAGAAATCTAAGTTATTTGGAAGAAAAACTGCAAAGGGGCTAATGTTGGGCATGACTGTATTGCAGCTTCCTACTTACAGGCTATATGGTGATTCTGGGACCTTCTGTCCTACTGTCACAGAGAACGAAGCCAGTTTTGCTCCGGGGAAGCCCTGTGACAGATGGTGTTTGGCACAAACGGGAGTTTGAATGTAAATTCCAGCATGCTTGGAATTCCAGCCCTGCTTGGCCATGCTTTTGCCAGGTGTGCCCTCAAGGGTTGCTCAAAAGCAATTTCCAACTATGTAATGGCAGCACCACTGTTCAAAACTATCTGATCTGTCATTCATGTCCACAGAGGAAGAAGCTCCCTTAGTGAATACGCTGCACAATTTCACATTATGTACAATGTACAGTGTTTCAGTTAGACTATAATGGTTTATCACTGTGATTTTAAGTGTAAAGAAAAAAAAAACATATATATGTTTTCAACTGTCCCCTACTAATGTACATATTTGTTACAGGAATAGCAACCAAACATTAGGCAGTGGGGAACAAAAGGCCTTATGGTTTTAGGAACTAAAAAACAAATGTCTACAATTTTAGGTCATATTTATTAAATGAAGTTGTGATGTGTCTTATTTATTAAATTAATACTTAAATATGGTTTGGTTGGAAACACCCAACAGAAAATGATTCACTCAGGAAGGATTTCCCCATGTTGTCTAGCTAGATACAACCAAACAAAATCTCTTGTTTTTAACCATTGATGTAATCAGGAAGACTAGTCACTCGATTATATTTTCATTTACAATCTGTTGGCTTTCTGTTACTTTTGGCATTGAGTATGAATGTAAAACCAAGTTTAATCAGTTATAAAAACAGTGATGGATCTATGCCAGAACTCTTTAAAGAAAGATTCACTGTAAAGTTGCTGGTCTTTAGATTTATTTATATATATCAGTTATCAGATATTAGTGTCTCTTCCAATTTCAAATAAAACACATACAATGCCTTTTTAAAAAAGTATTAAACTACAAAAATCTTACAGCCACAAAGGTGCCTCTGTGTGAATGTTTGTTTTCCTTTTCCTTTCTTGTCTTCTTATTCTGGAGAGCTCTGATTGGCTCCAGCAGTTGACACTCCAACAGTATTATCTACATTATCACCCCCCTGTTGTTTTTAGCAACATTTTCTGTTTGTCTTGTTAAAATAATCATACATATAAGAATGCTTGTCTTCTTATTCTTACCAATTTATTATAATTTGGCACAGGTAGGCAGGCTAACTGATTGTATTTTCTTTTGTTTTTCTACTTCACTTATACTACATGGATGGCTAACAAATGGTGAATTTTCCCCTTCTGGCTTTACCTCATGGTAGGTTTGGTGTATATGCTTTCTTTATACCCAAACTCTTTTTTACCAGTGTATTTTGACTGCTCAAGTGTGCAGCAACTCCAACCTCCTAAAGAGTCCGCTGCTCTAGTAGAGATTATTGTTCATGTTGCTGTGGACCAGAGACTCTCAAACTACTCCTCACACTTCTTCCAATAAAAAAGACCATTACTGACTTTTACTGCACCAACTGTGTTAGTCATAGACTGCCAGCTGTTCAGCAGTGATTAAGCCTGAACACCTCTTATTTTTAGTTATCTCTATAGGGTCATGTCTTTTACTTTCCCACACCCGCCAGGTTGCCTCTGTTGCTACTGGTTTGGGGCTTAAAGTTGGATTCTGTGAATCTGTCAGGTGACATCCTTTGTAAAAAATTTAAAGGGCCATATAAATACAACTTTCGTTTTCCATTAATGATTAATAACAACAAGTGCAAATGAAGTATAATGAATCATGAACCTGAATCACTAAATGATTTGAGCGCATCATCTTTAGTACACAGAAACAGGCACCCACATACAAGATCCGATTAACATACCATTTGCAAGTGGCAAGCCCCAGTTTGGCCTCATATATGTAGACTTTACATGAAATACAGCAAAACTGATGCATTGAGCCAATGAGAAGAAAGCATTTAGAGGGTTAATACATCAAAGATGTCTACAGGGGTGGATTTTGAGGAAAGGAACAAGGTACACTCATTTTGCGATGAAATTTGTCTATGAAAAGGGCTACTACATGCACTTCTGTGCTTCAGTTCAACTTTTATAATTGTACAACAATGATCCAAACTTACACAAATTTACAACTCATAACTCATAACATTCGAATTACTCCTATGAAGTCTTATGCAACCTGCAGCATCTCTGCTGGACTCCAGTACTCTTTCATTATTCAGGCTATTACGGGCCAACTGACTGGAGGAACATGCAATCATCTCACCATCCACTTCTACTAATTGCTGCTTCTAATTATTCCAGGCAAAAAGAAGAAAAAAATATGAAATAAATAATGCATGTTTTTGAAAAGAGGAACTTTATGCTCCATTAGTTCCCTTAGCTTTACATTTATTTGATTAATATGTTCATACACTGCGCCCTGCCAAAATTCGTGTTTGTGTTTTTTTTCCCCTTTTATATATTTATTTTACACACTTATTATTTAACACAGAGATTCTCTGGTATTCACTCTGATGAGTATGTGAATGAATAATGGAAACGGTTCATTAAAAAAAGTTGCCAGTCAAGAGCAAAAAATGGCAAAAAACAATAATTTTCTATTCACACCGAACCAGTGCTGACATTTCAGGCTCATAAAGCATTTGTTAGCCTGAAATGTCAGCAGAGTTAGATATATTTGGTTTATTTGAACTGCTCCCACAAAGATCCAGCATTGTTCAAGAAAAAGTTACAAATAATCAATAATGAGTTTAAAAAATGTTTCGTTTCAACAAATTTCACCTAAATAACACTGCAATTGTACCTGTATACCCACAAATGTGTTATACATTTGTCAACCATGCCCCACTGCGACCTATATTTCCCAAATTTTAAATTTGAATTAAAATGGTCTGAGCAAATGAGAAAAAAGGAAAAGCATTTTTACCTGACATGATTGTCTGTTTTTAACATGGAACATGCCCTGAATGCATAATTCCTCTTTACAGTGGAAGAGATACATAGAACATAATTACAGAAGCACATACATTTGCATAGATATTTTTAAGCTACCCTTTATTATTGAAACCACGCCAGGCTAAGCCTAGCTTTTTTGTTATATAAAGACTTTTCAGGAATAAGTTATAATGAAAATAATAAAAATAGACCAGGTTTTTTCACTATGTGAATTGGGTTTTCTTTTAGCCAATAATTAAATGCAAATCACTTAAAGGAATTTTAATCTCCCAAAATGACACCTTACAGTCCTACATTGTTTAAATCCTATTCGGATTTTATTACACACATACACATTTTAAAGGACTAGCCGTTATTTTGTGACCCTGAAACCCAGTTCCTTGAAAAAATATGTTGACAAATGACTGTAACATATTATTATTGTTCTGTATGTACTATTAGTAGTTGTAACTCACTATGCTTTACACATTCAGTCTATAGACCAGAAGTCTAATGTTAATATCACCATTTCTATTCACACAAACCCCATCTAAAACAAGAAAGAATATAGAATTGCAATTACAACTGGTATGATGAATAGAACACACAATTCGTTTTTAAAAGTTAAAAGTATTTCTTCTATAATTTATGCAATCCCTAAACACTCGATGTGTATAAGAAAAATGACAAAGGTAACAGCATCTTCTTTGTCTTTAAATTACAGTTGGTTTTGTGACCTTCCGCCAAGCAGGAAATAACTATGAGTCACTGGGCTTATCTATGTAACATAATCAGACTGGTAGCTGTTCTGGATAAAGAGTCTGTCAAATGTCATAATGCCAACCTAACACTAGATGAACAAATAAATCTCAGTTTAATAAAATAAATGAAACTTTGGAAGCATTTATTTCCCTTTTACAGTTTCCTGGAATATGAGACTTGACTGGCGTCTTGAAACTTTAAAACTCATGACAGCCAGTCTGGAATTTCTCGACAGATAAGAATGACTGATAAATAACACTTTGTTATGAATGACGCAGATATCAAAAACAGATTAATTTACATTTTATTGCAGGTTGTTGCAGGTTGACATTATCCACATAGGCAGTACTGATACTATAATCCATGTAAGACCGGCTACAGATCACTGATTGTTATTTAGTCAGACAGCAGATAGCAAATGCAGGGATTTATATATTAAAAATTGTTTTTTTAAAGCATAGATTTGTCTGTGCATTTGAGGGTGGATTAAGCAATTTTGAAGTGATAGCCTATAAGAAACATTTACAACATAAATATGATGACATTTTAATCAACTTGTCTCAACAACTTGGTGTGGTGAATGGAAGATGATGTTCAGGTGGTTGATGTGAAATCAGAGTGAGATTAGAGCAAGATTATCATGTGCACATCCATTGTTTCACTGCTTAAACATGGATCAAAACTCAGCATTACTCAGCATAACCTATATATCCCAATATAGTTCACCCAGCACACCTGCCTGAGAGTAATCTCATTTAGGGTCCACATTCCACTCCAGCTCCTCTTTAATTAACTTAACTTTCTAATTAAAAGGGATCATTGTGCATGTCTTTTTTCAGGGAGTTCTTTAAAAGTAAAGCATTTCTGTTTTTTGGTGTCTTTTGTATGTTCAAGCTTATTTGCAGAAAAATTAAATATTGCTATACATATTGTCAAAAGGTCTTCATGTATGGATATGTACAGTGTTTTTCCCATCACATCCACCCTCGTGTGTGTGAATGGTTTACTAACCCTGCAGTTGCTGAGCTCTTCAGCGGTGAAGATGATTGCTCCACACTTCTTCCCTGGAATCCCACTGAAAGAAACCAAGAGAAAAAATCAGAGAGCACAGTTACACATTACAGGGAGAGTCAATAGCATCAATACCTCTTCTTGCCTAGTCCGTGTGTATGCTTCTTTCATTATTACCAGCACATGTGATGGATGTTGTGTGTGTGTGTGTAAGTGTGTGTGTGTGTGTTCATGTGGATGTGAGACATCAATAAGTCTGCTTGCCTACAGACATTTGTATAGGTAGAGTGTGTTTGTAAATATTATGGTGACTTCGTTGGATATCTCTGAGTGTTTGTAAGCTGCATAATTATCTGTGAGTGTGTTATGAGTGTGTGTTGATTCTATTATGGTTTGAGTGTGTGCACTGTAAGTAAATGAGGGTGTTCAGTAAGAAGTTGGTGTGTCAGACTGAGAGGTCTAAAGGGCGAGAGTGTGAGCTGCAAACACAATTACACTCAACTCACAGGAGAATCCCATCACTCAATACCTCCAAACAACACACAAACGCAACATCTCTCACTCAATATTAGCCAGGAAATTACAGGGAGGTGCTGCTGAAACACTCCTCAATGTGTAGAAGAGTGACAAGGGGAGAAATCCAGAGGAAGTAAAGCCTGATTCATGCTCATGCAAAGGCAAATATGCTCCTCCACGGCGCTGTACCGTCAGAGCCCGCTTTGCATTCATACTGGTCCGACCCGTTTCTAACTTATCGGTCTGAGCCCCAAAAACATTTATCCAACTTTAAATTATTTATACAGAGTTGTAGTTCTCCTCAGCATATGAGACAGTGCACCTAATGCCAATAGAAACCCGTAATAACGTAAATAAATACATGTCAGGTCCCGGAA
>JBBMFX010000101.1:17003456-17015722 GCA_037832545.1 Rhabdalestes septentrionalis
AAAACCGCTTCAGTGTTCTCAGTTATAGTAACGCGCATTTTATTGTCAGTAACGGTAACGGCGTTGTAACGGGGAAAACACTAACTGGTTAGTAACGGCGTTTATTTATAGCGCCATTATTCCCATCACTGCAAATCATGCATGAGGTTTCAAAAACTACACTACAAATACTATCAAGCCATTAACTTCAGTTATAAATAAAATCAGTGTAATCATATATATGCATGTGGTTATCAGAATCTGTAAGAAAAACTTCAAAAACCATCCCGGTACATGACATCATTGCATTTTGAAGAAATCCCTTATAATCCCTCAAATCTACTTACTGCAGATTTAAAGAGAAATCATGTTTTGACCATTCATTAATCAAATTAATAATGTTTAAGGAGTGTACATAAATCTATGCTAACACAAACATTAATATCAAATTCACCTGAATTAGTACTACAGATAAAAACATTACGTTCATTTCTGTTTTTTTGTAAAATATCCCAACCCACCCTGGGCTACTGCTATAACTCCCCGGGTAAATGCTATAATTGTGAAATGAAAGTGTCCAGGAAAAACAACAGCTCAGTTATACAGATGGGAGGCAGCAGAGCAGCTAAAGCATGCAGTACATTATCTTTGTCAATTCTCTGAGGCTCCAACTTAAATATCAGCACAATATCTGTGAATTGGAAGCTTCATGAAAGGGGTTTCCATGACAGAGTGACTGCATTAAAGATAATGATCACTATTTGCAATTCCAAATAAAAAGGACTCCACCACTCTGCTGTAAAGAACTCCACCACTGGATTTTGGATGAATGGAACTGTGTTCACAGGAGTGCTAAATCAAGCTTCATCATATGGCTATCCAATGTATCAATCCAATGGATGTTTGGTTGATGCCAGCAGAGCACCAACAGTGAAGCTTAACAGAAGAGGGATAATGATGAGAGGTTGTTTTTCAGAATTCAGGCTAGTGCTCTTAGTTTCAATTAAGGGTAACATTAATGCTATATTCAAAAACATTTGAGACAATGGTATGCTTCCTACAATCAAAAGGGAAAGGTCCTGTTACAGCATTCAAAATGCTCTTTTGAATGAATGGGCACACATTTCCCTTACACATACAGCAAAATATTGTGGCACATCATCCTAGATCAATGGAGAATGTTACAATCCCAAAGGGCGATTCCACTCCAAATTAATGGCCCTGATTTTTGAGTGATCTGTTCGACAAACTCATATAGGTGTAAATAGATTTCTACATACTTCTGGCCTTTTAGGCCATCAGTCAAATAAATAATATTTTAAGTAAATATCTGGTGACACTAACGATACCAAAATAATTCAAGTATCTCTTTTTAATTGAGTAATAAATATTTTTGTATTATTTAAGAAGAAATTAAAGTTAAAATTTAATACATTTTAAGGTTGCACTTTAATTAGTTATGAACTATCACAGTGTATATGTGTGGTGTGTGTATGTGTGTGTATGTATGTTGGCTGGAAGAGTTTCTAAAGCATTAAGAGAAATTCAGCTTTATCTGAAGATATATTTCCTTGACAGCCATTGCAAAGATGTGTGTGTATGTGTGTGTGTGTGCACGCATGTGTGTGAGAGAGCACCTGTGTATGTATGTGTGTGTGTGTGTGTGTGTGTGCGCAAGCACTCTCAAAGGCATTTCACATTTGGAGACAGGCACTGCCTTGATTGCTCCGGCCGATGGGCCCTGTGACAGGATGAGAGGGATCCAGCTCTGGGTTTCAATGTAGAATTCTCTTTCTCCCACTTCTGTAAACCACTCTCTTCACCCACTCCCCTCCTCAGAGTGACATTAGGAAGAGCTCAATTAGAACACAAAAAAGGAATAGAAATCCAAAGAGAGAGATGTCTCTTCTCTTCCTTTCCAATTAGCCTTCAACAAGCGGCATGATTCTGAACCTTTTGCAAGCAAGTGTGCACGCAAATGCACAGACACTAATACACACACCCACACACACATATATCTAGTGACATCTCCTTTTTCCCTCTTTCAACCCAAATCGGCAAACACAGGCTGATAAGGACAAGCTTTCACCAATTTCAGAAGCAATCAAAACACAGTAAAAGGTAAACTTGAAACACAGAGCAGTGAATAAACAGCCCCTCACAATAGCTTGGAATACCTGAAATATGTTAAGTGGTCTCCTCGCTGAATGAATGGAGCGGACTGAATCATCTAAATAAGAGCAAATCATGGTGGCAACAGCCAGTCACCTCAAGTACCTGTGCAACTGGGTTAGGAGAAATATGATTTGAGTGCTCTTTGGGAAGGCTCATTCATTCATTCAAGCTCCAGAAATAGCAGTGTAATCATATTTGCTGTCTTATGTTCCTCAGGGGAGAAATCATTGAGGTAGAGAGAGATTGTTGCAGAATCTCTAATTCAGGTCATCTAATCCCATGTTCACTTAATTTACTTAAGCAGCAGCCTGCACATGAGGAGACGAGGTTGACTTTCCATGTGAATATCTCAAACAATTTATCCGGTTCTTAAGATTAACCTTTAGAATAAGATTGTAAGATCCCAGTCCTGAAGAGCTAGTATACAAGCTAAGAAATAACCGAAGAGGCTCTCCTTGGCCCTCCAGAATCCTGCCTTATAATGCATTCTCTAGTAAATGTATTCTCTACACAATGAAGGGGCCAAAAATGTTCTTTACACGATATGATAAATGAAAATGGCTGGAATTTAATGGAACATGTAACACATATAACATGTAAGACAATATTTAACGTAATACTCCCATCCAGTAAATAAAAACATATATGGAACATATATATATTAGAAGTTCAACTTTTCAACAGTTCCTCACACACACAAATCTTTTTGGTCTAAGACATTGCTCAAAGTATACCAGTGTATTGCTGCTGCACCTTCCAAAACACAAACACAAAAATCTGTGTCACACTCAGTGAACGCCTTTTGTCGTAGAAATCTGAACAAAGACACACAATGTCTCTCAGACACATTAAAGCTCTTCCTTCTACACTGTGGCAAATCTCATGAAAAGTTAAAGGCTGCTTTTCCTGGAATGGACAGGATCTATAATGCATGTTTATTTTGGATCTAATGAGAAGTGCAGTTATGCAGTCTTCAGTGATACATAACAAGCTTGACTTTATTAATTTATATTTTATGGACAAGAAGTTTGGATTATCAGAGCAATGGGTTTAGCTCTCGAGACAGAGTTGGTGTCAACACTGAGAGTAAACATGAAGCTAACTTGCGCAAAATTAGCTATAAAACATTGTAATTTAAGATTGCCAATGGCAATTGGACCCCCTGTATAATACTAAATCATTTCATTTTTTTGCTTAAAATTACAATACATGGCAGAAAAGAAAATTACACTGCCCACGTAAATGAAATATTTAACTTAATTTTAAATGCAACCAGCACATTGACAGTAAATCTTTTATGTGGAACAGTAACTAAAGGAGGACTTTCTTTTTCATATATTGATATACTTTATGGGTGGATTGAAATTAATTCAGCGAAGCATCTAGTAGGTCGGAGTTAATAATGGATCGCTCCGGTTGCCATAGAGAATCAGCAGAGTTTATTAAAGCCATGTTCAAGAGAGACTGGTGTACAGAAGGGATGAGAATAAAGCTCATCAGTGATTTTTTCTCCCCGCAGGTTGGCACAGTCTCTAACAAGATTAAATACCATTACTCTTTCAGACACAAGAAAGTCTTTATTCCCAAAGCAACCGAGAGAGAAAGAGAGCGAGAACTCTGTTAATGGTAAATCGGTAAGTGCACAAAGGGTCTTGTGAAAAATGTAGTCTCTCTGATATTTTCCCTTTACCAGGAGACAGGGGTTTAAATTTATAGTATTGATATTTACCTAGTACAGAAAATTTGAATACATGTGGACCAGTTATTAATTATGAGCTTCAAGTTGCACCCCAGTCATCTCTAGGTCCTGAGAGAGTGGCTGAACCAATTAATTTTGTTTTGAGTGCAGTATTTATATATTAGGGGTGTGCAGAGCGGCCGCTATTTGTATCTGAATTTGTATTTGTTAAAAGGGGAAATTATTCATATTCATATTTGTTTGTTTTTTTGTTTGTTTTTAATGTATTTGTCCGAATACGGTATTCATAAAAAAACACGTTATTTGTGCCAATCTGAATACTGTATTAGTATTTGTCTAAAACATATATATATATTCTCTCTCTCTCTTTCCAAAACTAAGCTTATCACAATACTGTTAGCCACATAATCATTGCAGCAACAGTAAAAAACAGTACAAATCTCACAACAGAACAGTAAAAAAACATACAAAATCAACATTCACAAATCTTAACCAGGTATAAGTCGCATATCACATATATTACACACTGTGGTCTGGCTTTGCAGAGCTGAAGGAATTAATCTAATGTAGCCGGTTAGCTTCATTACCAACTTACCAAATCTGTCAATATTCAAATTCAACTAATTCTCCAATTACTATCAACTCCCAAATTTCCTCATATATTTTATAACAATAATACCAAATCAAGCCACAAAGCCAATAACTGAAATTCACATTTATCTAAAGTTAGGGCTGAAGTTAGTGCTGTAGTCTCAGACTGATAACTGATTTTTCAGATGGCAGTTTGGAGAGTTTAGCATGGATGCCAAAATATCCATCAGATGGCACATTCTTCAACTAGCTGAGCCAAGAATAATAACCTCATGAAATCTAACCTCTGATAACAGAATACACAAAAATGCAAAGTGTACACAGATGGGATCAATGAGCAGTGAAGATTCTTAAAATATACCTTATTTTCATTTTTAATGATGGAATACAAAATGTTTTCTATGTACTTGAGACAATCCATTCCAAATAAGATCCAGATCAGATCAGAGCCAATACAACAATGACTGAATGTGATAATGCTACTTTAAATATATTGTTGTCTTCCATTACATGGGTGTTCATTGCACCTCAAAGGCTTTCCACAGGGACTTCATGATGAAAGCAGAAGCATTAAATAATACATTTACATACACTCCTAACTATTTATGTGCAGCTTATGTAAGTACTCACAAGATGATTATTTACAAAGGAACAATAATGTATCTGTGGACATACACATACTTAATTGTTGGCAAACAATACCTAAGTTGAAATGTTCAGGGCATAGGCCTAGAATGTGTCAATTTTGTGATCTGGATAACATCTGGGTAACCTCAAACTAGAATAATGATTTTATGCATTTTTCCTGCATCACTTCAGTCTGTTTAATTTCTGTTTTATAAGACTATTACAAATGAAACAAACATTTCATTTTTAGTTTAATGTTGATACAGGGTAATTTACTTCATGCTATGCCATCTGGAAAGAGCTGTTCAGAAATATTTGATTCCCATGTTATTTAATGAGTAGGCAGATCTTATTAAGTCCCTTTATAGGCAGCCTTACAAAAAGTTACCATACTATTGCTTTTTAAAATTAGCCTCATCTTTTGGCTCAAATGCAAAAGAAATTCAAAAGCCTTTTTCCCCCTCACTGACTAGATTGATCCTCTGGCTATTCTCCATTTTTTTGTAAGATCTTGCCAAGGAAAGGAGCCAAAGTGAATAAAAAAATAATTAGCATATGTCTGTGCCATTAAAATAAAACACCTCTGAGTCAGAGATGTGCAAGACCAGCAATAAATATTACTGGTAGCAAAAGAAAGGAAAAACTTCCAGATATAAGTGCAAGTTCATGTGTGTGAGTGTGTGCGTGTGCAGGTAGATATGTGCCTGTGAAACCCTGTAGCATTTTGTGCTGTTTTTCCAATGTTATCTCTTGTTTCAACTGCCTAACTTTCAAAGTCTTGTTCATTTTAACACCCCCTTCTCCCCTTTGCCCCCTTCCATTTCTCTATTTCTCATTTTCTGTCTTTCACTCTCAGTGGTGCTGACCCTTCTGTCTCTGCTTCATGCTTTATGCCCCCCTTCCTCCTCTCGGTAAAACAGGTCCCATGAGAGTACGCTTTTGTCTGTGACATACACACACTTCCTCTCATATACGCATACACACACCGAGGCCCACCCACTCATCCTGATTCCTCCATCAAACCAAAATAGCTCTCAACAGCATCCTCACTCACCCCCAGCCATCTCTCCCTCTCTCTCTCACCCACACACTCAGCTCTCCATTCTCTCCTCCACCTCTTCCTCCTCCTCTCTTCCAGCACAGGAGGGACTGAGTGGGGTGCTGACCAAACCCTGAAAACATGTCCAGAAATCTGCTATGTTAACACTATTACATGTAGACTGAGGTGAAAGTGTACTCTACCTTTCTTTTGGGTCCACTTTGTAAATATGCAATTACAGATGGTAGCCCATCTGTTGGCAACCGAATACATACCACCACATTAACACACTCTGAGATAACGCACCTCAGATACCATCACTTTATCAGTTATGACAAAATCCATTTAGCAGCATCACTGCCCCATTTTCCACACACAGATTAGGCCTTGTTTTACCCTAAGCTTATATGCTGGTGTTGGAAAAAGTGATGGCAGCTTGCAACCATGGATTTGTTGATGATTAATAGAGCGCTTTAGTGATATATTTTATTTAGGGTGGAAACGACAGTAAGGTGTTCTGCACTCTTTTCATTTTTGGTTATATAATACTGAGTATGACTGGACTTTAATAATGATTATAGTCCATGTTATCAATGGAAAATGTTGGGAAAATTAAACCCTTGATGGAAGATGTCCAGGACTGCTATGTTATACTGCCTTTGCTGCTGCCAGTGGCCGAATATAATTGGCTTTTTCATTAAAAGCAATAGAACATGCAGTTTCCTGTCAAACATCAACTGCCACATAAATACAGCATCAAATTGTAGAGCTGAATAGTTCATTGTTTGCTAATTATTATCTCACTATTAATATATATGATACCAATTATCACAATGCCATTTTTGAACATATCACTGCTTTTGGGACAAAACCTTGTATCTGCAAAGAGTTAAAAAGGAGAAGAAAATACTTTCAGAACTTTCAATGTAAGTAATGCAGCATTTCCTTTGGTATATCGGTCTTGACATTTCGCCACAGTGTAAAGGATGGCTAACATTTTTAAAAGATAAAAACGAAGATGCTATCGCAATGTGAAGAAATACTATCATAATACTAGAATTGTATTCATCTTATGCAACCCTGTTTTAAAGAAATAATGTCACAAACATCCGGAAGTGTCAGTTCTTTCAGGTAATTAGAATTGTGTGAAAACATTGGTTACTATTTTTAATGGTAGACTCTGTGCCTAACATGGGGCTTCTGCTTGAAATGTGTGTCCACAGTTAATGAGGCCTTTATTTAATGAAGAACTAATTTAAAAGCAGGCTGTGGCAGCATGCTGATGATTTTGTGTTTCTCCATCTGTGGTATGAATGATATTGATAACCTGGGGAGGGAAAGAGAGCTAAAATTAGCACCAGCCTCAATGATGCTCTCACCATGGGATACCGAGCAAAGCTGCGATCAGCACACACACACATGCACATGCACATGCACACCCACACACGTGCACACACACACACAGACACACACACAAAATGAAGTGCAAAAATGTGGACAGTGGTCAGACAACGGCGAATGATCCATGCCCATGTTTGTGCCTGTGTTGGTGAACAGAGAAACTGAGGCTGCATTCACATGTCTGTGACTTCATTTCTTTACAGTAGCAATTGGGTCAGTAATGTTGAGCCATGGCTGTTCACATTTAGGTTATGTCCATTGTGTATCTTACTGTACAGCCCATTTTGCAGTCAACAATATATATATATATATATATACAATATATATGTAGCACAGATCATATATATTTCATACTTCTGAAAATAGACAAATGTAGACAAACTGTATAATCAGCCACACAATTAGGTTTTGCAAATATAATGTCAGTTCATTCAGTATAATTTCCCTTAGCACAAGCCCTGCAGTGAGGAGACAGTCCTATCATGAAAAAATGGCAGGTGCTGAATCACTTAACTATCTCACTCTCAGTACATGTATTTGTCTTGTTTTCATAGGATTATGTGCCTGGCAGGTGATCAATACAATAATATGGCATCATATCAAGATAAAGTGCAATGAGAGCATCATCCTCACTTCCAGAACAATGTACAACAGCAACAAGATTTATGTTGCTTTCAAGTGGTCTGGAAAAATGAGCGTCCCACCAGCAGGCACCACATAAATACCTCTCAATATCAGATGGTGAAGTCAAGATCACTGAAAGTTTCAGCAACATTGAGTGTTTTATCATAGTCAAAGGAGTAGTGAACAGTCACCGAACGCAACGTAGTCAAGAAACACTACACAAATATGAACTGTAATCCACCATTTGAGCTGCTTTTGTGTTTGAAAAAATCACTTCCCACATGTCTCGTGTAGAAATCATGTAAACAACAATAACAGCAACAACCCGTGTATAGTAACTGCATTATCTATATAATAGCAATTAGCTGATTGGTGGTCAGCTCATAATTCTATTGCCACACTATTCCCGCTTGATTGTAAGCCTTTGAACAACTAACTTTTCTGACTAACTTGTAAAAAGTGATGACAGCTTACTAATTTCTGATCCACTGATGAAGCACTGTGGCTGTAAAATCCCCTCAAATATATTATTCCAGAACATAAGCACCAAAGAAATTTAGTTTTTTATATACACACTTGAGCTTTCAGTCCACAATTTTCCAGATCAAGTTACATGTTTAAAAGGTCTAGAGAGACAAACAGAGGTATATACGTGTGTGTGTGTGTGAGAGGACACAAAGCTGGAGGACATCTGTGGGTGGCAAGTGAAGGGGGTTTTGAAGCTAATTATCTATTTGGACAAAGATCAAACACCCCACAGTGGGATATTCATGCTCAATGTGTCCGCCCAACAGGTCTCTCATGGCAAGCCAAACTCTGCTGGTGACTGGCAGAAAAAAGACTGAATACCAGTGCATGAGCGGAAAATGATAATTACAAATTCATGTAAAAGTTTGAAGTACATAAATCAAAAATACTAAATGAGACACACAGAAAGGGGTAGAAAAATGATGGATGTGAAATGATTAATCACTTATGTGTTGTTTTATGCACTGTAATTTTAACAAACAGTTATAGGATATATTGAGGATTTTCTTCACAAAACCGCAGAAATTGACAAAAAATTATGTCAGCACTGACACTTTCAGTTGTTTGTAATTGTTTGGATCAAGAGTTTCTGTATTTGCTTTTAACAACACTTTCAAAAAGACACATTTCCAATCACACAAAGGAGTAACAAATAAAAAAGTTCACAATTTTTTTATCAAATAAACGTTGCAGATAAATGAGCAAATTCATTCTATTTTTAACCTACTCCTCTTCACAGATTTGATCTTTAAGAAGTAATACAAAATGCTGTGTCCAAAACATGCTCAGAGCTGTAGGTGTCTTAATAATAATTGTGAAGTATGTGGTGTGGACAGCTTTGTATACTTTCAATTATTAACAACAAAGGACCCAACAGTCAAGAAATGTGACACAGATTGGCACTCGGCAGAACAAGCGTGAAGAAGCTTGAAAAGATCTTTGAATGTAATGATGTGTCTTTGCTAACAAAGCGTAGAAATGTCCATGTCTTTCTGTGTTTTTTTAAGGGTGTGAAAGATGGACGACAAAAAAGCATGAGAGGAAAAGTATTGATGACGTTTCAGCTTGTGTGCTGACAGGAGACGTTTCAGAAAACCTTGGAATCCAAAGAAAACAAACAAATGGATCCATGACAACATTAAAGCTCAAGTTCCCATTCAAAGCACAGATAACAAAAGTGAAGCTCTTATTTTGGACATATTATGAGATTAGGAGAATATATAAGTAGAATCAATTCACTGGAAAAGGCAGTAAGGCTTGGATAAGGTGAAGTAAAAAGAGGCAGAGGTATAATAATAATAATGATGCAACTGTGCAACTGACAGTTTCTGTCCTACAATCAGCAAAAGACCTGCTATCTGACACAGCAATGGCTCTCAGGATGGCCACTTACACTACCTGACTGACCACAATAATGCATTTGCTCATGCATCTTTTATTATCCACACTGTGCCATGCAGTTTGTCTGCCTTAGTGTACATATTGTCTTCTATCATAATGTATTAGTGATGAGCATCAGTGCTGATATATGCCACATGTAGGCCTATGTCTTTATAAAGACTTCAAAGCCAGTGTAAAATAAGATGACAGCAGAAGAACCTGTTTCCTTGCCTCAACTGTCAAAATATCTGCTTTCTGAGTGCGGAGTGCTATTTGTGATGTGCAATACAGACTGACAGCCTCAGTGTGATTAGGAGATATGTCAGTACACACCAATAATGGCATTATGTACATAATAGAACAACTCCTGGATATTGTTTTACAGTTTTATTTTTTAGCTTTCGAGCTAGAACCAACAAACTTTGTCACCTACAGACCTCAAAAACCTGTGACATCATTTAAAGTCTATGTAGTTTATTCTATGAGAGAAATTAATGGCGTTTTTAAAATCTGCGGCTTTTACAGACTACAGTGGAGGGAAAAAAATTAAAAACGGGTGTATTTTGCCTAACATACTGTAGCGGAGTTGAGTTGGGGAGGGCTGTTCCCAGCATGCATTGCTCCCGCCATCTCTGTGTAAATGTGTTCTGTGTGTTATTTGGGGGTTATTGTGTGTGGTTGGGGGGTGGAATGTGTATTTGTGTGTATTTGGAGATGTTTATGTGTGTGTTGGGGTTGTTTTAGGGTTTGTTTGTGTGTTTTAGAGTAAAGTGCGAGACACGGTGGATCTGTGTACCTGGAGTGGGATTTCTCTGTTCTGGGAGTGAGTGGTGATGTGTGCTGTGATGCTCCTGCTTTCTGAGCTCAATAAAGGCTGCGGAGTTCTCTCCCTTTAAGTTAACCTGCTCTTGCGAGTGTTCCTTGCCTCCCTTAATGATCTCAGCTCGAAATCGTTACAATACATTTTATTCTTTAAAGTCACTAGAGTAATTGCATTCAGCTAAGTGTCAAAATATAAATTCTACAACATTCAAGCTAATAATTCTGAGCGTTGAATTGACATTATAAGACTGGCAACTTCACCAAAATGTCCCACAAAATCCAGCAAGCTTTGTGAAGTGTGGCAGCTGGTTTGGCAGCAGTATCCTACAGTGTGAGAAGCAGGTATATATGCTAAGGCATTTCAGTGTCTAGGGCATTCAGCCTGCTTGTTGTATGCATAAAGCCATATTCATATTTCAGTTGCAAAACAACTTTGCAATGCAGATGATTCTGGGACAACTGTGGTAAAAATGTACATAAGAGAAAAACAACTAAATATTGGAGCATTTATTTACCACTGATGACTTGCAAAAATGTATTTCTTTTTCCTATTTAAAAAATGCTCTCCCTAAAGGTACAGAAAAAAGACCACACCATTGTAAATTAACTGGACCTGTATGGTAACACTAATTGGCTACCAGGAGTAAGTAGAATGTGCTTTTGAGTGAACATCATGGTTAGCTTAGTCATCATGCAATGGGACGTTTTCTTAAAGAGATTATGAGAGCCATATTGGTGGTATTTTAAATGCCATCCGCCTGGAATTACTGAGGTAAAAACTGGACAAGCAGTTGGCACTGCACCAGAGCATTAAAGCTCATGGAACCCGAGCCAACTCAGTTCAACTCTTGGGGTGAGGCTGAGCTGATCCTTGCTGAAATGGATCTTGAACGAAGGAAAAGGCAATATAAAACTCAATTACCTCCCATTTCGACTTGGAGGGTACTTGTACAGTCTGAGAGTAAAAGGGTGGAGGCTAAAAGCCACCCTGGAGTTTATCTGTGCATATCAGTGATGCTCAGGTCCTGAGACTAACTTGAATAGTCTTAATTTTAGCCTTAATTTTTCCATGGTTGTTTTATGTTTCTGGCCATTGTCCTGTAGCAATGTGAAGCAATATGAAAAAAATTCTGAAATCATTCTGCTGCCAGTTTCCAAAGGTCTCCTAAAATGGACAAACTGTGTATAAAAGGTCCATAAATCTTACATTGTTCACCCAGAATGGATCCATATGTCCTTGAATTAAAACATACCCCTGCTATTGTTGTTCCATTTAAAAGCATGTCAGTGGCTAATTATTTATAGATTGCACTACATGTATAATCATACACTCAACAAAAATATAAACGCAACACCTTTGTTCCTGCTCCGATTTTTCATGAGATGGACTTAAAGATCTAA
>JBBMFX010000101.1:17028319-17038351 GCA_037832545.1 Rhabdalestes septentrionalis
GTCATCTGCTATAATCACAGCGCAGATTTCTGGCGGAAAAATGCACGATGCGCTCGCACAATATAGCAATGATGGGTACCGCCAGTGACGAAAGCACGTTGCACCGTGTGCATTATCGGGCCCATAGACTTTATCATCCATGTCTTCCTGCCCCGACAATGTTTACACTACCTGTTGTAGTACTGGAGCATCTCCATTTGCCTGGAGCAGAGCACTAAATGCCAGATCTGATGGTGCATCGTTTATGCTGCAGGAAGTGAGACAGTGATATTTGTAAAATAGCAAATAGCACCACTGGGACTCCAGTGTGGGTCCCAGCAGTAGAGCACAATTCTTCACTGTACACCACCTATAACTGAGTAAGGGGCACAGCTGCTTGTTTTTTACTATATTTTTAACGATTATTGCTGCAGTCTGGTTTAAGCACAGAATGCCCTGCACACTAATCTGTCTGGTACAGATTTTGTTTACATTGTTGATCTCCATTTCATGAATGTGAATGAGTTTTCTGTTGACCTAATTAAAAACAGCTATTAAATCTCCCTAGGTTTAGAAATGGCAACCCAAGAGTTGTCATCGCTGGAGGTATGTTAGGAGTGCTCTTTAATTAAAGATCCACACACACACACAAACACACAAACAGACAAATAAACAGATAATATTTTATGAGGTACTCACTTTCTGCTCATCCATGGACAACAAAAGGGATAGAAGTGGAGAAAGAAGTTAAATATCAAACAGAAAAATGGAAGAGATTACCTGTCTAACAATACAATACATTATAAATAACAGTTCTTAAATATGGCAGATGTACAGCTGAAGATGTGAGCACTGAATTTACAGTACTGTGCAAACATCTTATGTCCTCTGAGAAGATCAATGGAAAAGCTATTTATCTGGCCAATAGGGGTTTATTTCTAAAAAGAAATGTATTTGTTCTTATAACCATACTCATGTTTTTAAAAATTGTTATCTGTTTTTTCTGTTTATTTGTATTTGATCAAATCTTATACACTCAAAAGTAAAAGTAACCAAAATGGTTCTAATGCCATAAAATAGCAACTTATGATTCCCTTATAATTATCAGTGGAGGGTTCTTAAGGGAAACTGTGTGCATGAAGGAATTCAGAAAAAAAACACATAATGTAAAGGTCTAGGAGAAACCCTTAAATTAGTTTAAAAAAAACTTTTTTGAAGGTTTTATAAACCATTAAATTATTCTTCAAGCTCACACAACTTTTGCAATCAGGTTCATTAAGGGAACTGTCTTCTAACACACTCAAAAATGTTTCTATTGCTGCATTATTATTTCCAGAAAATCAAACAGATAACCAGTGAAAATAAGATGGCAGAAAGAAATAAAAACAGAATTATTTAGGCTTACATGTTTGGAGATGTTTGAACTTCTTGTGTCCACATTGTACCTGAAACAGAGGACAGAGGTCCAAATTGAACGAACAAGCAATATCTCAGTTACGCTAGATATAAAGACATGGAGGAGTAATGTTCTCATAAAAACCCAAGCAAACTTTATTTTCTGCAGAATTATAATTAGTCTCAGGAAAGGTCTCACAGAGGCAATTCAGGAGTAATTACAGAGAGAGAAGAAAATGATACCCATTAGGTTGTGTGTGTGTCGTGGGAAGTGAGGTTGAAATGAGGAGCAGAGGGTCCACAGATTGCACTCATTTCTTTTCTTTGAACATGCTCCATTTTCCTCCAGGCCACAGGCTCCCACAGGGAGCCCTTAGGAGCTGACATGAATGAGACTCTGCAATGATTTTTGTTCATGTTTGACAAAAAGAATCCTCTGTCTCCCGCTCTAGCTCTCTCGATCTCTTCTCACTGTCTGCTCTCACATCTTCTGGAGCATCTTATTCAACAGCACTGATTGATCTCTGAGCTCAAACAATGCATGCGCACACACACACACACACACACACACACACACACACACACACACACACATGCATACATACACTAAGGGTGTACAATATATCAGTGGAAAAAAACCTATTTACTGATAACAATAATTATTTAAAAAATAATAATAACAACAACAACAATAATAATAATAATAACAGCAACAACAACAATAATAATAATAATAATAATTATTATTATTATTATTATTATTATTATTATTTATTTATTTATTTATTTTATTCATAGAGTGCTTTAAAAACGCAGCTTTACATGGAGATACAATTATAGAATTACATCAGCACATTTACATATATTCTGAAGTTTAAAAAAAACATATTTAAAACTTATATAGAAGGACAGGAGAAGTAAAAATGGATGTACCAGAGGAACACATGGATATGGAAGGAGAAGGAATAAAAAAATGTACTTAGAGGCTGTAGGCAGATTTGAATAGATGGGTTTTGATAAACAGAGAAATACCATATTCCATTCCTGCATGTTGCAAAAATATTGAAACAGACAATGTGCACTAGTATTTACCTGAAGAGTTACTTCTGTTTAACATGTGCATTACAAATGAGTTTGGCAAAAAGGAAAAATACAGGAAACCATGATTCATTATTTGTCTTTGGATAAATAAAAAAAATGCACAAACTGTTATGATGCAGTTACACAAACAAACACACAAGCATGAACTTTATTGCTTACTGTTTTGGGAGCCTGCAGGGCCTTACAGAACAACAAATCCCTGATCTTCTCAGTATAAATGCGCCCTCTGTGTTGTATGAAAGTTAGGATACACCGGCCACATGTAAAATGTTCTGGAGATTGGTGTTTTAATAGGTTTGAACACCTACACTGAAGTGCATATTAACAAATAAACAGTGGACCACCAGAAATCCTGGGTTTTTGTCTGATAACAAGTAAAACTTGGTTTAGTAAATTGCTGGAGAAAACTGACTCAAAACTTTACTTAACAGGACATGAGTTCTCCTCCTCCACAATGTTACATGCTCTATATATTACAGAAGATTATCTTATACTATGAAATGAAAAATATCTTTGGCACTAATGGAGGCATATGTGTCAGATTGAATTGCTGCCAAATTTCTGAACAACAGAAAAAACTGACATTGAAAACTTGTGTGATAATCTTTACCTTTTCATGATTTATTGGTTAATTCTGCACTTTATATAAATTCAAATCAAGCCATTCCCTATAATAATTAAATGAGCAAATTAATTACATGGTATCATCTTGACAGCAATACATGCAGCAGAGGACAGCTTTGAAACAAACTAATTAAGTGCCATAAAACAATAACTCAGCACTCAGGGACAACAATGCTCTTGACCCAAATGAGAGTAATCAACCACGTCAGGGCACTGATAACCAACAAAATATTTTTTTGTCCCTCTTAAGGATAGAAAAAAGTTAGCAATAGCAGCTAAAATCATACTTAGAGATTTACCTGCCCCACAGAAAAAAATCAAATTTCAACTGAAAAAAAAAAACAGTAATGGCCTCAACAATTTATTCATGACTGATAATTAACATTGTTCACAGATCTTTCTTTAAAAAAAAAACATATTTCTTTAAATGGAGTATTTTTTTCAGAATCAAAATGTATTTGAATGCTTATTTTTCTCTCCCCATGTCTCTTTGGTCAGGCTGGAACTGGCCATGCAGATGGACATGTGAAGGCTCCACTCATCTGAGGCAGCATGTGACAGGCCTGGACCTCAAAGGGGTGCATGATGGATGGGCAAGAGGAGCAACAGCTCCCCAGGACAGGGCTCGGGGGCTAAAGGGATAGGACTTGAAACAGGGCAAGAATTCTCAATGTGGATGTGTGAAAATTCACCTGTTCACTCCTGTTATATGAGGAGAAAGAAATGATGTTTATAAAGTCACCAGAGTCAACATCTATCTGACTTTTTCATTTGTTGGGCTAAATCCTACTGAAGCAACATCACTGTAATCTGCCCCATCTAGACTGGATATTCTCTTCCTCGCTTTTACTTATCTCCTTCTCATCCTACCTTTCTCTACCTTCATTCCCCACTTTCACCTCAATATTTCCATGGTCATTTAACTGAATGCCTATTTCCTTATTTTTTCTCATTTCTTCTCTTTAAATTTCTCTTTCCCTCTCTGTCTTTTCTCTCAAATTCTCTCCTTCTCTTCTGTCTCTCAATTTCTATTTTCTCTCTTTCTTTCTCTCATTTTCCTTTCACTGTTTCTCTCTGCTACCTTTTCACAATCTCTACTTTTCACTCTTTAGTTTTCTCTCATTCACTCTGCATTTCGATTTCGCTCTTCTCATCTCTCTATTTCATTTTCTCCGACACACACTTTCCTCTCTTTTTCAACTACATGTTCTTTCCTCTCTCTCTCTTTGCCCCTCTCTCTCCTCCATTTGCAGCAAATGAGCTCCTCTGGTTTGTGCCTGTATCAAAATGAAATTATGGCACAGTGCAAGGGCCTGCAAGCATTGCTGAAATGAGATTTAGCACACAAGGATGATAAACTCACTCAAAAATTTAATGGTGCTCATTTACATACAGTGATGACAAAATGTTGCAGAGGAGGGCCCTGTAATTCAGAAAAAAGACTTCCATTAAAAAACATCCTGTTACACATACCCGCCAAAATGCCCAGGCGAATAATCACTTTAAACAAGGCACAGTGCGCACATTGCAGTGTTCTTCTGCTCCAATCTAAAGTGGTGCTACAGTGGAATGAGTAATTTAATTACTTTTGCAACTGAGTTTGTTTATGGTTGAGCACAGGGCCCTTACGTTCAGTTTTCTTTCCTAATCACAGTGATAAAAAAACAGTTTTTCCTCTCAGCATGGAGTCTGTGCTTCATATCTCCTGCAGATGTGACTGACTCACTCCTATCAGGCCAGTTGTGGCCATGCTGTCAGATGGAGTCTCAGTCCAGCCTGATTGAAGCACTGAAATATTGCTTTGATATGATCTTTGAAAAGAAGAAGGCAAAATAACTTCCATTTAAAGGACATACAGATCGATTTTGGAATATAATACTGGATCTGAAGAGTGGTACAATTTAGACTTTATAAAGTATATATGAAATATTAACAACTAAACATTTCAAATGAAAGATCTTATCAAATAAAATATTGATAGTAGATAAGTATTTTCAGCTCATCTATAGAGTATCTTCAGCTCTAATCTTTTATTACTGTCTTAAGTTTATCTCTGAGATACAGAAATCCTATGGAAATGTCCATATATCTATAGTTCTTCTTCATGAGGGTAACTGAAAAGCATATGAGGGTTGTCCATGGGCGTTGACGCCATTCAACCAGAGGGGGACGTGTCCCTCTCACACTTCATAATTATTGGTTTGGACCCCCCACATTTAACATAAATAATTTGTTCACCCAGCACTGTTGAATCATGCCTACATGCAAATCTCGTCCTTTTACAAGGTGGGTGTTTTTGGAAAATGCTTATGAATCTTGAATCTTTTGCGAAAGAATCCACTCCACTAAATCGATAGAAGAACGCTGGAAATCCAAGCAGCCTGTCTCTGCACTGACGATTCTTTTCACTTACATGTGTGGAGTGGGAGGAAAACCCGGAGCTGATTTGCAGTGGTGTGTGTTCTTAAATCAGTTAAGTGGAATGGATTCCTTTGCGAAAGATTCAAGATGCAAGAGCGCTTTCCCAAAACACCCACCTCGTAAAAGGACGAGATTTGCATGCAGGCATCAACCCCGCCCCCAGACAAACTACGCCCCCCTGAATGAGCCATCGGCAAAATAGAAAGTTACCATTAAGGCCACAACTGATAATGTAAGAAAAATTGTAAATACAGTGCATATGACCATTTTTCATCTCATACTGGCAACACATTTGTAAAACAAATTCACATTTATCCTTTTGAAATATTTCTAGTCTGTCTTTAATAAATCTATATTTAATAAAAGAAAAAAAATGTAGTCTAAAGTTGGTTAAATTCTTTGTAGATTAAAACAACAAAACTGTACAATGCCTCAGAAGCTGAAGACCAAATCACTTACTTTTATTATAATGAAATAGTCTGATATCCTGTGTAAAACCTTCACAATGTACTACATACTTTTCATATATGCAACTGTAAAAACAGGCTGCTTTGTATTCGCCATACTTTTGTATTTGCCACACCGACACTGCACAGTCTGTGAGAACTGAAGGTATAGAGAACAACAGTTACTCATTGTTGGTAAGAAATTCATGATTCACTGAATCCTTCCAAGGTCAAATCAAGTCAAAGCATGTGCTATTTTTTGGGAATTTTCAATATTTTTTTTCTCACGTCACTCAGGTTTGAGCTTCAGGTGTTACAGTCTAGTGGAGTGATATTTGTTTTCCAATTAGAAACTATTAGAAAATATTAAGCCTATTTGTGTAGGTTAAGAGTGGCTTACTTTACTACAGCTTATAATAAACTACATCAGTTATTAACACAGATCATTTAACAGGAAAAAAAAATAGTGTTTAAAGTGTTTGTAATGTATACTTTAAGTTTCTACTAACAGAAGGTACTTGTGTTGGGAACAGATATATTTTTACAGACTTACTGGATGAATAGAGGGAAGACTGTTTTACTTTGTCTGGTTTATGTACATATACCTGGATTATCTGCAACAGTTTCAGGTATAACTTGCCTCAGCACTATTTATTGTGTTCTCTGTTCTTTGTTTGAATGAAAAACAAATGCTAAAATGATAAACGATAACAGAAATGACTCCATTAAACCTTTCAAGTCCCTTTATAATGTGATATTATTGTGATCACAGACTAATGTCAGGTTGAGCATCTATAACTTTTTTTACTACGAATTGTCACTGAGTTTATTTTTGGATTTTAATTGTACAGTCTGTCAAATTTAGTAAATCGGATTTGCACTGCCTTCTCAACAACAATCATCTTGTTTTCTCCACTCCACTTCAAACTAAGAGCGTGCAGAGTCACACAAAATATAATGTATTTACAGTAAAATAGCATGATTAAGATGATTGAATACTATGTGACTAATTCATTAAATGCTTAAATCTCTAACATCCACTATTTTTATCATAATTTTATCATAATTCATAATGTTGTTTTGTGATTGATGGAGAGTCCCATTTTTGACAAATACTGTATATATAATTTTATACCTATATATGATACAAAATCATATAAACTGATAATACATTCCTTTGTGTGCAAACAACAGTCAATTTAGAGCATTTTGTTTTCTTTTACTGCACATGGAGTGATAGTTAATAGTTACAGCAAAATAAAAATAGCCATAATCATTCAGTATATTTATAACTAGTAGAGGTTAAAGTATGTTTGTGTCTTAGAATAGCTTCATTGGACTGTAGTTTATTAGGATGCATATACGAGATCTAAATGTCTAGCCACTATAACAACTCTCATCACCAATTTTAGCTAAGTAGCTTATAAAATTATAAATATTTCCAACATTTTAAGTCTACTTCTAAATTGCACAGGTTAACATATGAGAGTTTATTAATAAATTGATATTTAGAGTAATTTCAAAATTTAGAGAACATATTCTCTGGTAAATAATTTGTATTTATTATATATGCATTCATGTCAAAAATATAACGTTCCACTCAGTTAGTAAAGGGTTGAGAGAAAACCAACCGAGATTTTTTATTACACTGACACATCATTAAAGCTGAATTTTTCTGTTTTGTTTGGTTCATTTGAACACATTTCATGCACATTATATTTATTTACCATGTCTGCACTGCAGGAGTGTGAGCTAATCTACTCAAATCTCAGCATGCAAGCCTTGCCTTTGAATAGCAATCAGATCAGCAGTACAGCTATACCTGTAATATCTCTGTTCATGCTTATAGAAAAATGAGGGGGGAGGTGCTCAGAGTAACATCAGCACAGTTCATGTAAAAACCATCATCTATCAGTTCTTAAAGGCATACCTCATTAAGAATGTACGATCAACATTTTCAACATGTGTTGTAAAAGATGGCTTTTTTATTATCTTTGTTCAAATATGTATGTCACATTGCACAGTTGCTATTTTTCAGTTGACTTCCTTTGGCAAGAGTTGTGTTGCTTTAACACATTTTATTTATGTCCAGACTACTGGCACATTTAAATCACATGTATATAAAACACCTTTTTCTTAGTGCCAAAGCACAATGATAGTAGATGTGATTTTAGCTTCTGGTAAAATAATTAGTGCAAAAAACATCAACTAAATCCTGCATTATCATATCAGCGCTAAGCATCTCTTCAATCGATTTGGTTATTTTAAGCAATTATCTGCCAGTGTAACAACACATATATTATCATTCAGTTCCAATTTCTGGGGTACTGGTTTTTAGCAGGTACTTAAAACAATTCAGTGGCAACCTTGAGTACTGGACCAATGACCAAAATAAAAAAAATAGTTCCAGTTTCTGGTGCCAAAGTTTCCAGTCAGAAGAGAAACATCCTACGTTTTACCAGCATATTAATATACCACAGTTACTCATCAATCATGAGTCAGTCAGACTGAAGAGAGTAGGGCAGGAAGTCCTAGAATGGATGATGTTCATTCCAGGGTCTATCAATAACTGAAATTTTTATTCTGTGCTTTATTGATTAGACAGTCTTGCCTCTGTAAGACATGTGTGATGATGATGACACATGTCTCCACTCTTGCCTGGTGGCACTAATGTAAGAGAGGGCGCTCAATATTACATATCCTCTTGCACTAAAAACAAACATGGACAAATGAGAGTCACAGAATGAATCTTAATTCATAGACATTAAGTACACAAGTATAAAACGACTACACATCTAAGAACATTGTGGAAGACAGTGAAATCCAGTAAATGGAAGAGGTGCAGGGAGCATTTCTTTGTGCTCTATGGGTGCTGAGTATCAATAATTCAGCCTCTTAATGATTTTCAGTGAGGATTAGCTTAGCATCAACACTACACTATGGGGGCTCTCCAAATACTATGACTCAACAATCACCACCAGCCAAGGCATGACTCAAATATACCATCTCCTACGCTGATGTAGCTTTTAACTGCACTGTAGCACCACTGGCTCTAATTAAATAGCAGCTAAACGTTTCCCAAAAAGGGTATAAAATGCATGGTGTGTAATGAAGCAGCCTGATGTATTGGAAAAAAGCATACAAAGGACGTGAATGGTGGCTGAACAATAGATAAAGTTTATGCCCTTATTAAAGAGTTAGGATTATACACATTGCCAAGATGGCACATTTATCATGTTACTATCATTAAGGGCTCAAATAGTTCCTCTAAAAGCTCTCTCTTTGCCTCTTTCTCTCACACACACACACATGCATACATGCACACCCACCCACACACACTCACGCATGCACACCCACACACACACACAGTAGACCCCCTGCCCACATGGTTAAAGAGACAGATGATGCCATGCTCCATCTGTTTATTGACATCCAGATGGCTGGGGACCTGAGCTCCCCACTGACCGCACCTCAAGGCCAGGTACGTGGGTGTCTTTTCAAACAAATACATTGAATATATCAAATTCAGCCCTCCAGAATAAAGCCAAGTCCTGTTTAAAGCAACACACAGAGAGTGCATCTGCAGACTTTATCTATGATTGCATTACACTGACAACAGTTCTCCAGAAAAGAATATTTTGTCTGATCAGTGCAGCATGATATTAGCAAAGCACAAGAAAAAATCCTCAAAAAAATCAAATCTATCCTGGCACGGGCAGACTTGTGAAGACAGCTGTAAAAATGACAGCTTTATCCCTCTGCACACATAACTCTAGCCCTTTCTAACATTGCCTTTTTTTTACACACACCCTGCAAACACTAACTTCTTCCCAGAGAGAAGAGAGCTGTGTCAAAGTTGCTATTGATTATAGCGTGTGAAAAATAAAGCAGGACCGAGAAATAGACTGTAGTGAAGGTGGGGGAAAATAGAAATAGGATTCAAGATACAGAGGGGCGACAGATAAAGGGAAATACACACACTTTAGAGGGAGAGAGACAGACAGACAGACAGACAGACAGACAGACAGACAGACAGACAGACAGACAGAGAGAGAGAGAGAGAGAG
>JBBMFX010000101.1:17046059-17064595 GCA_037832545.1 Rhabdalestes septentrionalis
TTTGACGCCCATCCACTTCCATTAAATGACTACCAGACTGCCACGGCTAAAGCTAAAAATCTGTGTTTGTGTTCTGCGGAAAAACAACGTCACCTACATCTTGGATGCCCTGGGGGTAAGCAAATAAACATCAATTTTTCATTTTTGGGTGAACTATCCCTTTAAACACTAAAATGCAACTGGTTCCACTAGAACTTCCACTAGCCAGCCCATAGAAGCAAGACTAGCCATACAGTTTGCTAGCTGTCGACACAGCTGACACAGCTTGAGCTCAAATGAACAAACATTATTCTCCACTGCACTCTAAACACATTAGAACTCCACTCATAACCTCAGTTGTTTTTGTAAGACACATGATTTTCTTCTTTCTGTTATGTACGTGCATTTGCTTTAATCCAACAGATGCAAACACACTTAGATGCAAACACACTTATATTCGCACTCTGTTTGTAGGGAAATAAAAATGATTGTGAAAGAAAACCATGAAAAATAATTGCAATCAACACAAAAAATTGTGATCAAGCAATTATGTAATGATGTAGTAATTATGGGAGTCTTATTCAAATTAATAAATTTAAGAAATCAACAAGAACCCTCAACAAGTAACTTGAAACACTAATAATGTCTTAGAAAATATAAATATTAGAACACTGTAGACATATGCACACACACATACACATACACTCAGGTACACAACGACAGGTATTACCAATAAAAGAAGAAATGCACCAGAAAAATTGCACATTTTCCCCAGTAGAAATAGTTCCACCCTAACAATTGCAAGTCATACATGCCACTGAAACTGCTTTGTTGTGATACTGTGTTAGACTAACAAATTATGCGTTTTATATTTAAAATGTTTACTGCAGGGATTTTTTTTATTATTTCATAAGGATTACGCAGATATTTTAGCTTCTGTAAGCAAGGTGAGTCTTGGACTAGTTTGTCAGGACATACCAGATATTAGATATCAGATCAGATGCTTAATCAGACCTAGACCTGTAAAATCTGGAGGCCAGGTCAACATCTCAAACTGAAAATGTGTGTGTTCTGATACCTTTCTAGCCAGCATTAATGGTTTCAGCAATTTGAGCTACAGTAGCTCTGCTGTGGGATCTTCCTTGGACCACTTTTAATTAGCCAAACTGCATACCAGGATCACCCCACAAGACTCGCTGTTTTGGAGATGCTCTGACCCAGTTGTCTAGGCATTACAACTTTTCTTTTCACTGGCTGCAAAACATGTCCCACATCTTGACAGTGTAACCCTTTCATTCGTTTTAATGCTGTGTTATTGTTGTGGCTAATTTACTGCATTGAGACAAGAATTATTTCACCAAATCATCATTACCAGTTGTTTGAGTGGTAATCAATAATTGGAGCACAGGTAAACCAAGGATATTTCAGTTTCATTCCGCCGGCCACCAGAACACTGAATGTGCATAATTGTCTAGTCCCTGCCTTACATTGTACCAGTGTACTTTAAACTTTATGCTTCGCATACCTCTCGTATTATGCTCTGGACTTTCAACAGTCCCTGCACTTTACCTTCTGTTTACTGTCACAACAGTCACATGTATGTCCTGTTACTTGATAAGCTGAAGATTTAACTCCATTTGGTTCAGTTTGGTAATTGCCTCAAGTGCAACATCATACTTGTGAAATATTTGCACCCCATTCCCACTATACAGTTACACTGCTGTATTGTATTGTTTCTGTCATTATGCTGCTAACTGCCTCTGGTGCAATGGTGCAACGCTAGTCACTCTTTAAAGTTTATGATCAATTTCCACTATACTGTTACAGTGATGTATTGTCTATTTATTGTTTTGTTTCTGTAATAACTTGCACTTTCTTGAATGTTGCTATATGTTGTTATACGTTGCACAGTATCCCACCGAGAAAGGTGGTCTCATCACACTAGTTACATGTACACATCTGCTTTTCTGCCATGTGTGGGAGGGTATCAGCAGTTAACAGGCGAGGATCAGATTAATAACATTTACATTAAATTCAACAATTATTAACATGCCATTAAACATTTCAGAAATAATGGAAGAAGCTAAAGAGTAGAAGTTGATTAGAGGTGTCGTTCTGGGCAATAATAGGACTAGGAGCTAAAGGGCAATTCCATAGACTTTCCATATTTTCTGCATAGTTAGAAAAAAAACATTAAAAGCAGACATCTGAAGCCTTTAAAGCATGATATTTAAACAATAAGCATATTATTACACTAACAAAGTTGCCTGGTGTCTGAGATTTTGGTCTATGCAGTTATGGTACATGCAGGGAATTCCTGTTACATGTTTTCCAGACATATCATTATTTTACCCTTTTCAAACCTGCTCATAAAAACTCATGACAATAAAGAACCTTGAACCTCCTACTGCAAAATGAGATTGTTCAGTTCAAGAAGAATTAATGTCATACTCATGAACATGCTTTATGACACTGAAAGCATCACTGATATATTGACCATTACCTTAGTAGACCCTTTTATTTGCCAGTTTTGTCTGCTAGGTTCACATGCTATCTGAGAACATACTGGCTGATGACACATCACAGATCAGCTTTGAAACTCAGATTTTGGCACTTACTTCTAGAAAGCCCAAAAATTCATGTGTTTATGAGCACTATCCAAAGGTACCATATCAAGAGAATAAAGCAAGTTGGGTATGACGAGGATGAGAGAATATAAAGCTATCCAGGTCTGTGGAGATTCACTAATCAATTTTGTCTAAGATGTGAATATGTTCTTGTAAAAAAAATTGCGATTAAATTAGCGTTAATAATAATTAAGAAATTGAGGGAGGCTGAGGCCGAGTGAGGCTGTTCAGAGAGCCAGTGTGTTCACACAGAAATTCTGATGAAAGAGCAAGACTAATTGGGCTCCTATTAGCCAGAGTGGAGAGAGAGCTTTAATTACTTTTGTACTGGGGAGTTTGCTGGAGAAGCCAAGACTCCTTGGGCACTCTTGCCGCTTAGCTTAATGTAATAATACAGAGACAAACACACACAGGGATCCACTCTGCCATGGTTCCGCACATCACTGTCTCTTTTCCAGGCCAAAGGCCACACAGAGCTACAGCAATATAAAAGCACTTGATCTTCCAAAAATATGCTGCTTCACTGCAAAAAGCACCAATCTCTCAAACACACACAAACAGCACAAATCTCACCACAAATACACACAAAAACACTTACAACTGCAGCTCAGGCTCATATCACCATTTCACACAGTCAACTTCAAAATTACAACCTCACACAAGCTGATAGCTGATATAAAACTACTACCATAACATTTACAAGTTTTTTTATCACATACATACTATCAACTTCATCAGGTTCTATGAATGTTTTCATGACTTACAGACATTTATAAAACGAACAACTATCCTCAATTCCAGCATTTGTTTCTATGTGTCCCAGTCATCCTCCATCAAATATTATTTTTAACAAATACAGTGATAAGAGAATAAAAAAATCCTACAAATATGTTAATGACATGCGATGTCTCTACTAAATTTCAGATTCTGTTACCAGGCTGCCAGTATTGTACAGATCCGTACAGTGCTGATTACATTATGACACACTTACCCCTATCCTACCTGGCTGCAATTAGAGAGCTTGTGTTCCAAACCTATAAAGCTGGCATGCTTGGTCCACCCCCCCCATTAATCATCCCTACACATACACTAGGAAAGCAATGGTTACAACCCCTCTAAGGATTTAGAGTTTAGGAGCAATTTTAGCTTTCAAACATACTTTCTTTGTCTCTGCCCCACTAAGACTTTTGGGTATATGGGATAAACAGTGTATGGGTAGCTTTATAAATGGTTGTAATACAGTGCACAGCAACATTTACTGCCTTTTGTAGTATAGTTTAGGTGTTCTTAAGAAGGCTATAATAAGGTACAGCAGTCAACATGCATTATTGTTACTCTGGCTACTGTCATTTGGTGAAACCACATTTATTCTGATGTTGTTAGAGCTTTTTTAGCGTAACTTATTCACAATAAAGTTTGCACTGCAGTACTTTTATACTCAACATACTAGGGCAAAATCTTTACAGCCAGGAAACCCTTCCATTGTGATAATAGATCCATGGACCTCTATACTGCCTTCAAAATATATTCTAAACATATTAGCCAAATATTTAGCTGTTTAAATATCTATCAGAAGGCTCGTAGTATTTAAGTTAGGACTGGAAGATCAGATGGTATTTTAACAAAAATGTCATTAAAAGGGAGGAATGCAAAAGTTTAAACCATATAAAATCTCAAATGTTCGTCTCCATCCTCACTGTTTTAGAATTTTCCACATTAATCTACAATATCCCCTCATTCATGAAATTCTAGAATGTTTCTCCTTTATTCACCCTGTTCTGCAATATGCCCTCAATCAAAGTGCTTTAGAATATTCTCACGCAAACACATTCTTTAGAACATTCTCTTTCATTCACAGTTCTCATTTAATGTGTTAGAATATTCTCTCCATCATGCATGCTGTTCTAGACTATTCAGGCACACTGTTCTAAAATATTCTCCTCCTGTCACAATATTCTTGAAAGTTTTAGAATATTCCTCCTCACTCACACTGTTCCAGAACTCTTTGCCTTATTCACATTTTAATAAAACCTTCTGCCTAATTCTCAGTGTTCTAAAAGGTTTGCCTTAATTCCCATTGTTCAATATTGTCCTTTCAATTGCACGTTTTAGAACATCATTCCTCATCCACACTGTTCTAAAAAAGTTGCTCTTTGTTCGCACTGTTTGAAAATGTCCAGCTTCTTTCCCGGTTTTACTCTGTTCTAGAAGGTTCTGCTCTGCTGACATGGTTCTAGAATATTTTTCTCATTTACTCAGCTCTGGAATGTGTGGCCATATTAACAGTGAATAGTTCACATTAATTTGTCTTGACAATTCTTATTCCAAAGCAGCATAAATCTGACGGCTGACATTATACTGAATTTTGTTGGGGAACATTAGATCAAGAATGTGACAGGGCTCATATTCTCCTGTATTTGGATGCTGAGAATTCCTCAGGGTCGGGAGTCAGGAGTCAAGTGCTCTCTTGCCTCATGTGTTCTAATGTCTATGAAACAGTTTTATATTACAGTAGGTGTGTGTGGATGGGTCAGGGAAAATACCAACTTTTCAATTATAATTTGAAGAGCACACAGACATCAGAGACAATGAAACACATTCCAGATTTAAGGAACGGACTAACATGAGTTTGTTTGAGATCGTGCCTTTATATATTTTAGTCTATCTTACAACCGAAGAACAGTTATACATGTGGGCTATAGGGCAAAAATACAACATCATAATTTCTAAATCTGAAACAAATTAAGTGAATAAATAGCAGTAATGGAACCAAAGGTATTGCAAGTTATTATAAAAACCAATGATTTATGGAGGAACAGGAAGGTAAAATATGTGAAACTAATAACATGAATTCATGGGTTTATCATCTACTGTATGTTACTGTACAGTTTGTTTCATTACTTCATAACTTAATATTTACAAGTTCTGATTATCACTATATATCATTATGCAGGTTCTGATTATCATTAAATATCATAATGCAGGTTCTGATTATATATCATTAGTGTAATAAATAAAAAGTACAACTATTACTTCAAGCTATGCCTCCATTTTATTACACAACATCATAATATGTTTCAAGCTGTTTAATCACAGTTTGTCAATGTTTGTCTGCTGACTGCTTGAGACGCAGATGCGATACCTTCCAGTAATGGTATCCACAGAAACCAGAGAAATCAAACTGATTTCATAATCCTTATATGAAATTGTGCTCCACGATTTGAATTTTGTGGGTGATGTTTCTTCTTCTCTCAGACTAATGAGGAAACTTCCGAGGAATACAGTCTCAGAATAAAAAATGTAACCAGCTAAAAGCTTCAACTCATCATTAAAATATGGAAGCCCATTCCTATCTGACAGAGAGGGAAAAACTTGCCTATGTTTATTTTCTCCTTTGTTTCCCACCACACTAAAATGACTTAGTATCACAAAATAATGACGTAAATTACCATGATAATGACAACAGCCAGCTGGATAACACAGCTCTTCTATTCCTGGCCCTGTTCAAGGTAAGCGGGCTGGTGTCTGTATGGTTGCATGTCAGACTGCTAGGCAATTCTCTGTCTCAGTGTGTTGAAGTGCTTTGGGCAGTGCTGCATGACCAAAAATTGGGAAAAAAGATGTCGTGACAGCCTTCACTCAAGTCAAAGAGAAGTGTGCTGGGCTCCACACTGCTAGAGTGCTGATGGTGACATGTGAAAGCAGAGAGAGACCTACTATTGCATGGGGAATTCACTATGTCTAAGTCAAGAGAAAACTGAGACCAGACATTCAAAATCATTGGCAAGTTTAACCTCCACATTTTCAGGCACATACCCTCCCTGTGTGAAATTAAGTGTTTGCTCTTTAAATGACACAGATAGTCATTTCTTCTGCCTCCACATGCTGCCCTTCCAATCACCAGAAAGGTCACAGGCTCAAATCAGTACGCTAATGCTGATCATGCTGCTCTTTTAAACAGAAAGAGGCTCCTCAATGAGCTGAGATATTGACTGTGGAGCCACAAACAACCACACAAACACACACACTCACTTACTTACTCCACACTACTACAGCAACAATTGCTGCAAAGAGCTAATTGATGCAGAACTAGTTAATGATTAGTTGTCCTGAGGGGTGCATTGATTTGGCATTTTAACAAGAAACACCACCACAGCCCTTGGACAGATATTCAGGGTAAATTGAATTAAAGTGTGCTGATGAACTACCAGTGCACATCCGCATATGCGTACTGGTTTTATCAAAATAATTCACATATAAAGAAGTGTCTAAAATAGACTTACTGCTTACCTGGATCAGATTTAGAAAAAGTGTCCATGTCCAACAAATTCCTGTAAAAAAAATAACAAGAAGAGAATACAAATTATACATTGTCAAGTGAGAGAATCAGTTTTTAAGAAGAGGTTGATCAATATATCGATTTGTTAATTAACATACATGACAGGCTGAATCGACTTGAAGGGCCACCATGTTAAAGATGTGGTGAGATAAGTCTCTCTGCAGGTTTGATAATAACAGACATCTGGGCAGATCTAAGCTGCTGCTGGCTCGGTCAAGCAGGAAAATTGGTTCTTTACGCATTAGATATCCAGGGAAAATTGACAATGCAGCAATGCAACACTTAAAACAGCTTTCAGAACAAAACATATAAAATGCAAACTTTCTTGAATAAGGAAAACAAGTACTTCTTCAATTTAATGTTTTTTTTAAGTAAAAATTATATATATACAAATGCGCAGGCAGTATGTTCAATAGCGAGTGTCCCTGTTAAAGTGACACACCCTACTGAACATACTGTGAGGCAGTCGAGTGAATTGGTGAAGCGGTCGAACAACAAAATAAGAGCGAGTTTCAAAAAAGTGTGTTAATGTATGATAAAATAGGCCTAATTATTAAATAAATAATGTGTTTACAAGATAATAAAATTTTAGCGTGCTTAGCACTACTATATGTATATACACATATATTTGTGTCTGTGCATGTGTGTTAAATAAAGATAAAATGTTACTCAAAACAAAAAAAATAAGTTATAGAAAGTGAATTGCTATATATATTTACATTTAAATTTACATTTACATTTTGGGCATTTTGCAGATGCTATTATTTAGAACGATTTACACAAATGCTTCCTTCAACACTCTGCTACTCTGGAGCTAAGATCCTACCAGAAACAATCAGTCCTGATACCCTGAAGTAAAAATACACAATAGACCACTAAGACATAACACAGTTGGCATTGGACAGTCAGAGACTCTGCTTATTGAGCAGCCAGTGGAATATTGTTTAATCACTCTGAGTGTCTTAACGCTGATTCTTGAATGATTGAACCAAGCCATATTTGAAATTCAAAAGACTCGAGGCAGGGCTTTAATTTTGACCAACAGCATCAAGCAGGGACAGGCTGGTCAAGGTAAGAATGTTTTTCAGCGTCATGTAGTTGTCAAAAAATGACTCTTTGAGCAATCCGACAGAGTGATACCATAGAGCACATATTCTAGATTCTAGAGTAGTGTTTCTCAACCCTGGTCCTGAAGCCACCCTGACCTGCACATTCGAGTGTTTAAGCTGCTTCCTTCACACCTAATCAACAAATTATCGACCCCTTACTGAGCCAATGGTAGGTGTGTTAGAGCAGGGAAAGCACAAAATTGCAGAGGACTATGAGTGAAGAAGTGTTTCACGAGTGTAAAGAACCTTTTTAAGGGCTTAAATATTTTATATGAACATTCATTAATATAAGAGATCCTCCTTGAACATTTACCTTAAGTGGATAGTTGTTTTACTTTAAAAGGTTTCTTCATTTTGGGAAAACAAATGGAATTAATAGCATTATATTAACTGTTTTTAAATGTATTGATGATGGTTAGTTTTACACCAACAATGCCCATAAAATTAAACCAGCCCTGCAAAGATTCCTGTAAGCATCTTTAATGGCAGCAGGTATGGACTGCCACATGTTAAATACAGAGGCTCTTGGTTAGAAAACGGTAGCCACCTCCTGTTTCAGTGTAGTGACATTAATTCCATCATGTGGCCACACCTTAGCCATTAATGGGTGACTAAAGAACAAAGGGTAAGAATATTACATAATTACACCTCTGTTACATAATAGCAATAATTTGCAACCACCTATATTTTAAATGGATTGAGTTACACCAATATGTGTACAAAACAACCTCGAATTATCAAAGACCAGCAAATTAGAGAACACGTCAATCAGCTAAACGCTGTGAAAACAATACTGGCTCACACTAATCTAAATAAAAGCACCCGTGCCAGCAGCCAAGAATAACTAAAATGTCTCGACCTCTTATGATAATAAGAGGTTTGAAAAAGGTACACCCAGGGCAAAAACAAACACACACACACTCTCTGGGGCCCCCATAACCCAGCAGGGAACTGCCTTCATGCACGGAGGCAGGTGCTGAGAGGATGGAGAGAGTGAGACAGAACGAGGGAGACCGGGGGCATTCATATTCAACTCCTCTCGGCTACAGAACCCTCAGAGCTGCTTTCATGTCCTAAATATTAAACACAACAGGCCAAGCTTTTGATTCATGAACAGTAATGCGTCTAGGTGAAGTGCAGGATCATTCGTAAGGTTTGTAAGAAGTTAATGTGAGTGTGAGTGTGTGTGTGAGTGTGTGTGAGTGTGTGTGTGTGCGTTTTGTGGCTCTGGGGTATCAGCTACGCTCAATGTGTGTCTAACAGGATCTCCATACATAAAGCTATGGTGGAAGTCAGGTTTCACATAAAGCAACAAACATGCTCCCCTGCCTCCCTCTGAAAAATAAAGGTCCCAGAAATGGTCCTTTGGAGCAATGTCATAGGAGAAGCAAAACCTTTAGTAAACGTTTCTTTAAAGAGCCATTGTCATAAAGAAGATGTGTAAGTGAGAAGGACCTGTCTAAAGTGCTCCCTGTAAAAAGAAGCTCCATGTTGTGTTTTCTACACCATTGTTTTACAAGATCAATCTGTGCAAGCCAAGAGCCATTTAAAAACAGTTCTTTTTGTGCACAAAACAAAAAAAAACACACACACACTCCTCAGACAAATAAAAACACTTTGGTGGAAGATAAGTATGATGAGTGGACGAAAGGTGGAAAATCCAAGTGAAGAAGTAGAAAGATAAAGGCTGTGACAGGTAAAGATAGGGATTTCAGGTAGAAAAAAGAACAGAAAATAGGCATTATAAAGCGTTAAAATTGCCTGTCCAGATTGCTGCCAATTTCATCCTGGGCACAAAATCTTCCTCAGTTGACATTTTTATAGGTGTAGTTCCAGATCCAACATCAATAGAACTGTATAAGTATGGTGCATGCATAAATGCATGCTAAATAGAAGTTCAGTTTGGATATACACTGTTAAAACGGTTATAAACTTGTCCATGCTGTGACTACAAACAGATTGTAAAAGTCTTATTCAACCTAATAAATTTAGATTCATAAACCTAATTTATTTTTAGAGTTCCCATTTTAAAGGATATAATGGAAGTGTCATAATATCAAATATGTGGTGATGTCTTTACCACCAATAAAGACCATTTAACCTATCTTCAGAGATTTCATTTGTAATATGTATACAATTGCAAAATGGGGCTTTAACATACTATATGTATCACTCCGCAATGCACACAGTTTCAAAAATATGTTTAAGGCCAAAAGTATGTTTCATAACTACTGTAAAACAATATCCTGAGTCATCAGCTAGTGTATTCATTACCATCTTGTGTAAGAGCTGGGTGTGAGGGACCTTCAGAAGCATTAAATGTTTCAGGCTTCTGGTTCCTATCACCACTGCTGGTGAGAATTCTGACTCTGTAAGCCACACACCAATCTAACATTAACATTGTAAAAATGTCACTACAAAAACTTTTTCATAAATTACAACAGAATCTTGAATGTTATTTTAAATCTTCAAAAAAAATTAACAGAGAAAATGTAAATATATGTTCTAAATTTGCTTGTAGTGTAATTTGGGATTCTATTATCACCACTTAAAAATACTATAAAAGGATAACATTTTTCAAATTGTCTTCACAAGTTGGTAGAATCTGTATTTGACAACCCAGTATCTTATAGTCATGTGGAAGACCTGAGAAGGCCATAAAGAATGGCACACTGAGGAAAGCCAAAATCCTGCATAAAGACAATTGGAGATTTGATCCCCAATCAGAAAACTTTCCCATGTAAAAATAAAAGTCCTTGAGGAAATCACTCACAGTCTGTGAGTCTGTGAGCTGGCTAAATGTAAAAATGTAACTGACACAAATGTGTAAATACTGATCTGAATTTAGTATACTTTCAACATTTTGTTTCCACATTTAACAAGATGAGTAATAAGAGACCAAGATAAACAAATATTGACACATCAGTGAGGGCAGTGGATTTGGAACATCGGGTCGACTTTCAGTGAGGCAGACTTTCTAGTACAATGATTAAGATGCCTATTCAATGCATATTGAGTATGATTTTGCTCAAAATATACTTACAAAACAAATAGCATTTAAAGGTAATAACTCTAATGTGTCAAGAATAACTCAACTGCCTGCTGGTTGAATGAGATCCTGGCCAATATTATATAAAGCTTGTCCAAGCTCACAATATTTACAACAAAAGAAACCTTCTGTGTAGGAAGTGTCAGTGGGTACAGTCTTTAAATTAAGTGGAGGTCCTTTAAATGCATTTCATGTCCATATTTCAGGGGGCAAAAAGTGGCATTGCTCCAAAGATTTTTTTTTTCAGCGATAGTTTTAAGAAAGTAGGACATGTGGGTTTGATTGAGGTTCAAAATTGAGTATGATTTAATTAAAATATACACTTTTGTGACAGCACCCAAATTTGCTTACACTGGGCTACAGAGTATGGGAATAATCTGTACAGAGCACAGACTGTGAGTAAACAACGGAGCTTCCACATACAGCCTCAATTTCAGCTCTGAATGGCAAAATCGATTCTCACACTCCAGAGGAAAATTACTAACTTTCATACAAAAATGCACTTCTTCTCCCCTCGACTGAAAAGTCTTATTCTAGGAGGGTTGTGCAATGTGTCCCAGCATCAGTTCCTTTTGAGGTGGAAATTGAGGCTAGTGTGTATTCAGATTACACAGTAGTTTGAATTCAAATAAGCCCAGCCCCTGTATGGCATTTTCCTTTTGATTTGGTTCAGAAATGAACAAATACCCACACACAGCAATTTCACATTTGATTACATTCAATGTTATCTTATAAATAAAATGCATTTTTAATTTTGGTACTAAATCAGTCGATTCGATGACTTGCCATCAGTTACCATAGGTCATTAAAGGAAACAACTGTTTCAACAAATATACACTAACAAGGTTCCAATACATTCTAGGATTGTGTGGGTAGAGGCGCTTCTAAATTGGAGCTTTACGTAGAACCTAACAGAGTAACACATCTGCTCCTGTACTCACACATCTCACTGTAGCACACAAGATTATTTCTGCTCCTGTATGTAAATCATCGTCCTAATCCTGACAGTTGGCGTGTGAGGGCTGTCTGTGTGTTTGTTACAAACATTCATCTTTAGATTCAAAATGATCAAGCTATTCCATTCATTTCTCTCTCTCCTCCAATCTAGACATGGAGTAAGATGAAGCTGGGAGAGATGGACAGAAAGAGAAAGAGAGAGAGATGGGGGGGTAGACAAAATAGAGAGAGAGAATAAAATGGAGAAAATAAGACCAAAATATATATCGAGAGAAAGAAAGCTAGATAGAGAAAGAAAGAGGGAGAACAAGATTTCTCTTAGTGTTCTGTATGTGTGTAGGTAATAACAGTCCTCTGGTTCCCTTTATCCACCAGGCACATGTGTACACATCTGTACTGAGTCCCTGTGAGACTGAGTGAGGGATTGGAAATGTATCTGCTGGACTGAAACTGGTGGAAACATCTGTTTTGCTGCGCCAGATATGAGGCAACATACGCAGACTCTCCAGGGAGCCGATATAAAAATACAGTGTTCATGTACAAAACTTGAGGAATGTAACCTAATTTGCAATCCATTGCAAGTTTTTACACTTCCATTTTGGCCATATAGGCTTGTGTGTTTGTGTGTGGGCAAGTACGGTTCAGCAATGATACTCCAGCCTGTGACACATGATGAAATTTCGTCGTTCTGAGAAGCTGTCACTTTGTTTGTTTAGCTATGTGGCTTTGTGGCCAATCTTCAAATGATGAAAAAATTCAAATACAGTAAGACCTTTCTGCCCCCCACAGATAGACCGTCCCACACACACTCGTGCATAAACCCACACCTGAGGCCCATTGCTGGCTGGGTTTCATGGGAAATTCAGCAGGAGCTGTGTATGCATCCGTGTCCACATCCTTCCTACAATCCTCTGGAAAGCTCAGATACCTGACCTAGCACTCCGGCTTGGACATGCTTGGATCATGGATAGTGCGTTATATGGGACTATGGGTGATAAATCTATGCTCGTGTTATTTACTAAAATAACCTCTATACTGTATAATATAATGCATAACATAATTTGTTTTGGCTCATTTAGAAATAATAGACTATAAGCATCAGGTAATCAGAACACCAATCCCAAGTATGCGATAGAGGGCTACAAAGTCCCCCATCAGTGGGCTGTGTGTCTGTGGAGCCATGAAGCTGCATTCTCTTGTGTGATGGAGCTCCAATCCAAAACCTCTGGTATGTGCTGGAGTACTGTTTGTAATACATCAGTACATGACCTCTAGTGCAATCAGATCCTCGCAGCAATGTTCTGACACCTACTTGAAAGCCTTCTAAAAAGAGGAGAGGCTGTTAACTGCAGCAAAAGGGGGGCAAACCATCTACAAACACTCTTAATTTCTGGAAAAATAAACGCAGGATGAGAAGGGGTGTGCAAATTTTGCATGTATGGTGCACCTGAACTGATCCTACAGAAAAACAACTAACAACAAACTAGAAACAGCACACATCCTTCTCTTTCAATGTGTGTGTTGCTTTGTTCACCCTCAAATCGTCGCACGTGTGGCGGAGCGCGAGGAGCCAGACAAGGAGCCACGGTGAATGTACGTTCAGACTCGTAACAATACAATACTTTTATCATTTTAAAAACGGATTCTTATCGTTATGAATTCACATTATCAGCTAGTATCAATTTAACAGTAAGCTACGATTGCATTTTCATTTATCACGAGGCTTAACTTGGCTTCTTATTGGGCATTTTCGGATCCACCTTAAAAGGTACAGCACTTTCCACTCAGGCGCGAGGAGCGAGTCCAGACCGACTGCTGTACTATTTTTTAAGGTGGAACGGAAACGCCTGAATAACAAGACAACTTCTACGTTTTATTCTTTTCTGCAGCTTGGCACAAGCACCTCCTGTTTTTGAATGTTAGTTTTACCTCGCTGAAAGAGTTAGCACTATTGGAAAAATGTGTTAATATGTGATGGGCTCACCTGCAGGAGACAGTAACTTCAATCTTAGTTGCCGGTACTGTGGAGTGGAGAGGGTCGAAGTCTCCGATAGAGGCCATGCTGCTGCCGCTTTTCTGGGTTTTTTTCCCTTAAGAAAAATGAAGTTTTTACTTTTCCATCCGAGACCAGGTCCGTCCAGAGCGCCTCTCCATCCGCACGGGCACCACACACACTCTCACATTCTCACACACATACAGCGTAGAAGGGGGTAAGAGGGAGAAGTGAGAGGAGGATGGCGCTCGAGCCGCTGCTGTTTCACCTGCGTGACGCGCATTCACGCACGAGCCGCATCCATGTGAGGCGCAACGCTCGCGCCGAGCTCAGAGCGCAGAAAGAGCGCCAGACAGACGCAGAACCACACCCCCGCCAATAGGGGGCGACAGATCCCGTGGGAAAAAAATCTACCTTACCTGGAGAAGGATTGATACCAAATTACGCACAATACCGATCCTGAGGATCCCTTTGAGAATCGAAGATTGCCAGAGCCACTACGCTCTATTTTACATTTCCATTAAATATGGAACCCCGCAGTGTTAGTTTTTATTCTACGGATCGATATCAAAACACCAAAACTACTGATCTTGATTATCCATTTGAGAACATATAAGCATTGCTTTTTATTTGTAGAAAGATCTTTATATTAGATATTTTTGCAATCCTGTAGTTAACATCAGTATAGTTTAGGAAATACTTTTCCTTTCCCTTCTCAGTTACTGTCAAGGGATATACTGATATTTCACATCACAAGCTAATTCTAATGAAGTGCCATTTAAGATAGGTCTGCAATGGCAATATTTACTGTTTTTACTTTACGCTGGAAGGAAGATAAGAGCACTGTTGTGCATGAACACACCACACAGAAATGTACTCTGTAAAGGGACCCACATGAAGGTCAAATGGGGTTCTCTAGTAACGGTACATTCATTTTCCCCATCAGGATTGGGCACTTTTATCATTTTTTAAAGTAGAAATGTGAGAGAAGAAGTGAATTGGTATTAGGATATAAGCTTTGGTAAGACATTGTATAGTATCTGGCCACATCCCCACATTTTAGTGGTTCCCAAGATCACAAGATTTCCTCTTAAGAAAGAGTAAAGTTTGTTTGTTCACAGACCAAGACAAAAGGAAACACACGAAAACAGTTTTTAAATCAATTCCTTTTATTTTCACCGGAAGCACACAATCTTCTGTGTCCCATGACTCCCTGGCTTCAGTATGGAGAATATTGTTAACAAATCAATAAAATTAAAAGGAAAACCAAAGCCTGTACAAACAAAAAGGGTAGATCACTCTCCACTGACAGTTATGAAAGGATGAGTGCAAATGAGCATTTCCTTAACATGATACAGAAAAAAAGAAACAGATTATAATCAAAAGTATAATCTTCAAGTTAAAATATCAAACCATTCATTCGGCACATTGAAAGCGGAGACTTAACTTTTCTGTCAGACGAGAGAAAACAAGGGAAGAAAATAAAAGGTGCAAGTTCATGCAAAGTGCTTGACTCCTATCGTAATCATTTAATGCTGGATGCCCATTTTTGTGTGCACAACGAATGTGCACTCGTGGGGTAGATCTATTAAAAACAGATAAGATCTAGAAAAAAACTCTTTCTGAGCAGTGTGACTGCTCAGAGTGAACGATAAGGAAATTCAAACAAATATTTCTGCAAAAATTTGAACAACCAAAAAGAAAAACAAACATGTAAAGTAGTAATGGCCAGATCTGCAACATACCAAAAAAGTGATCTCAGGTATTTGATCTAAAGAGTCAATGAAGGGGGGGAAACCCTGGCATTTGAATCAAAAAAGATACTAAACCACAAACAAAATAAAATAAAATAAAATCTAGCCCCATATCAACAAAAAGAAAGGCACAACACATGGTCCTGAGGTTAAAAAAAGGCCATTTAAACCATTTGGCATTAAGAATACAAATACCCTGACACCCTACAAAAATTGTTTTAAATGCTGAATTTCTAGTGCTGCTTTTGTTTCGTATTCACCCACTTTCCATTCTTGGACTAAAAGATTTGTCAGAACATGTAAAATGATCAAAGCAGATGTGAGGATAAGCTCTGCAGTGGCTGTCAGGTGGAAAAATGTATTACCTTCATGATGTAATCTAATGTCGGTTCCATGAGCCAAAACAACGATATCGGCTAGATTAAGGGCTAGACAAGAACTAAGAAACATTAAGCAGAAATAGTTCAGAGGAAATAATGAGCAATTCAGTTGAACTGTGTTTACAGGTATGATCTTGTGATCACACTGGGAACAAACTGCAGCTCCTGTAGTGCTTGTGTGTCTACTGTATATTGTTGTGTTTGATGAAGCATAACTATCAAAACTATCAATAGGCAGGCATCATTTGCCAACATCACTACATTATATAAAAAAAAGGCATAATTTCAAATTAACTAACAGAATTCTATTCCATAACCAATGACAGAGCCAGACCAGATTTTCTGAATAAAAAGCAGTTTTGAACTGCAGACTCGTCTTTTATTGGAGGTTCTGTGATAAAAGCATGCCCACGTTCAGTACTATCAGAGAGGGCGAGGTCTTCCAAGCCAGATTCATCTGATTTTTTTTCCACTCTTCAGAACCTTTCTAATTAGTCTCACGTTTTAGGTATTCAAGCTTTTTTAAATCTTAAGACAAAAACAGAATGTAACAAAAATTAAACAGAAGTTATACTAAACCTAATTATTTATGGTATATCCCCCCCAAAAAGAGAGCAATTTCCATGCTCTCAAGTGCCATTTCAAAACAAGTATCAGGGCTGAAACAGCAGCTTTTTTTTCCACTTCTTTCCAAAGGAAAAGAGAAGTTAGTCCTCTTACAGTTACACAGCAATAGGTAGCCATTTGCTTTCAGTTTGACATTGTTTTAATTTAGCTTCTTTTTCCTTCACAGCCTAGGAGGTCCACACAGAAAGGACAATTAAAAGTTTGTTCAATAGCCCATTTTCTTGGGGCATATACATGGCTACAGCAATATGAAGAAAAGAAAGCTATTTCCCTTTTTTTTTTTTTATTAATACATCTTGCCCTCAAGTCCTCCTCATAAAACTGGAAGTCAAGACAGAAAAGAAATAAATTGCAGAAAAATTATGTTTAAATGTTAATTTACTAGAGGCATCCTGACAGCCACATCAGGGATGCAATAACAAAGTAAAACAAATAAGTAAAAGTTATAAAAGGAAATAAAAGGTAGGCCCAGTGTTAAGGTTTGGCACTTTTCTTTGCCTTTGCCCAGGACAAATGATGTCTACACAGAAGGATGGAGGGAAACAAGAGGAATGGAATAAGAGAAAAGTGGGTAGGTGGCAGTGAAGTGATGGAAGGTAGTGGGTGCTATAGGTTACTTTGGAGGCTGTGTGTGAAAGACAGTGTGTGTGTGGGGGAACAGTTTGGTGCTTCTAGTTTCAAACAGATGATTTTTTACAAGAGGGATTTAAATATAAAATCAATGTTAGACTTAAATGCAGTGGACGATGATGCAGTGGACGATGAAAGAGTGGAGTGAGAGAGACTGTAAACAAAAGAGAAAAAGAAACTGGAGTTGAGAAAGACACAGAACAGGGAGCCCATTAAGGATGGAAAGACAGGGGAAAAAGTGAGGACAGAAAGACAGGGGGGGCTGGACTCAGACGATGCTGTTAGTGCCTCGGAGGCCGACCCCCCGAGCGAACTGCTCCAGTAGCCCAGTGATCGCACCGGACGAACTAGGAGAGGAAGACTTCAGGCCTACTGTAGCGCTATAGGCCGCCAAAAACAATTCCCTTACTGCTTCCAACCGGGCCTGCCTCTCAGATCCAGACACACACCTATTAGCGGAGAGGGAAAGGGAGGTTGAGTAAAAGAGGGAGGGTGAGGGGGGGGGAGAGAGAGAGAGTTTCAACACTTTAAAATTGGAATAAAAAAAGAATGAAAGCAGCAGTTTCTTTTCCATTATAAACTCATTTCCATCAAAGTAACTTTATTACATAGCTCTTAATGTGGTTATGAAAAAGATTGAGCAAATTCTATAATTAACAAAATAATTGCGTGCATCTCTTCATCATTGCTTTGTCCCCATCTACTCTGTTATGAAAAGAGACAGATGGATTTCATTTGTATAAGATGACTGTGTGTGCTGTAGAGAAGACACACTCAATGTGCCTGTCTCATTGAGCAGAAAGATAATCTTCAGCAATTCAGAGAAAACAGAAGACACAATTGAAGGACAGTAAGACAGGGAGATACTGCAATATGACTGCTGCTCTGTTGTTTTTTCAGCTGGCCTTGCCACTCCATTCCAAAAGACCTTTCATACTGAGCATGAAAACAAATCCACTCCCTCAAACCCAAGACCAGTGGAAAAGTATTCCCTCATTCACACACACACACACGCGCACGCGCACGCGCACACACACACACACACACACACACACACACACACACACACACACACACACACACACACACACA
>JBBMFX010000101.1:17079753-17100431 GCA_037832545.1 Rhabdalestes septentrionalis
CACACACACACACACACACACACACACACACACACATACACACACACACACACACACACACTCAGAAAAGACAGTCATTATCATTGGATTTTCTATTCCACTGTTGTCAGCCACAGGAGTGCCCTGAAGAGGGACTCATCCATCGTGTGACTCCCCTGGGACAGTTCTCTTGGCTGGGGCAGAAACAGTCTCTGTGGGCCACCAACCCCCCTTTCACAGCAGCTTTCCTGCTGTTCAAACATTCTGGAGATAGCAGTGCATGAATTTGCAGCGCTAGTACACATCAAAGGGGGACAGGGCACACAACACACTGAAAATAGGTTACTGATTTAACCCCTTAAACCCTAAGGAGCCTGTTATGTGGATCCACACTTCATCCACACTTCTCTTACCTTACTTTGGTAATACTTACTGAATATCAATAGTAATTGCTCGGTAATATGACTAAAAGTCATAGCCTAGCACATTGCACAATGACTATAATGCTGTAATGCAAAATGTCATATTGAATCTAAAGGTTTAACCCTTCTAATGTCCTAAAGTCTCCAAAAGTTACATATTCAGTGTATTTTGACAAACTTGACATCAGAGATCATAATCATGGATTTCCATATAAATTCTCCCAATATAATTTCAAGCAGAACCATTCTTTCAAAGCTGTTCATAGGGATTCTAGTGAAATATACCAAAGAGAGAATGCGCCAGCCCGGGGGCTTATGGGTAGGAGGAGTGTGTGGTGGCACCAGCTTCAGCTTTGCGTCATAACAACCACTGTGAGATATGCCGAGTCTTTAAAAAAATCGACTCTCACTTCAAAATGATTTAAATGGTAATTAGACGAGAAAATACACTCACATGCAGCGGCTTCAGTCTCACAGCGGTACGCTATTTAGTCTTTGGTGTTAAGTGCCAAATGATTAGGCCTCACTGAGTGATTTGATAAGGTGCTACTAGGATGTGTGTTTGGGCCCTTATAAAGAATTCACTTTGACATCATGTGTCTGATTTTACATGTGCTTATAAAAGTTAATTACAACATGTATCTTGGCATTGTGAGCATAAACGTGTGGATGTTACGCCTCTAATCAAGGCTCTAAGTGAACCTGTGTGTGTGTGCATGCATACATTCTATTCCATTCTGTGCTGTTCTATGCTATTTAATAATGAAAACACATTCCACTTACCAGTAGTTTGCTTGATTTTTTAACTGCTCACCTGTTATTCCAATTCATTTTCAATCCTTTTGAACCTCATTAAATGGATAAACGATCAGGGCACAGAGGCTTGTAAATGCTCACTTATTGTATACTGATCTTTTAAAAATTCAGATGAGTAAAAACATTGCACTAAATTGTACTGTGTTTGTTTAAGTGAAGTGGGGGAAACAAAAAAAAAGGCCGTATGTTTTGCTTTACAGCCCTTGTGTTTAGCTGTTGTCTCCGCCTTGAGAGTGTCATGATGGAAGTTTGTTTAAGATCAAGTCACTCTCTCTCTCTCTCTCCATTCTATGTCTAAAACTAATCAGTAGTGGCATGCTCTCTCTAGGCTCCATGTTGCAGCATCCCAAATTCAAGTATCCTCCTCAGAACTCCTCATTTGACAGGGCAGCAAAAGACAAAGTCTGTCCCTCTTGATTATCTCTAAAAAAGGGCAGAAATAAAAATGTCCTCCTTTTCCTTTTCATTAATCTCCTGGTGAAATTAAATTGGGCTTGTTGGGTGTTGTGCTCTCTTAGACCTTTAAAATCACATCTTTTATAATAAAGTTTTAGGTATCTAACATCGCATTACAATCTAGCTTTGCATACCACATTCAATACACACTACAGATTACACAATATTGCATTCTATATACTCAGAACACTTTATTGATCCCAGACATTCTATGCATATGCAGGCTCAAACGCTTTTCGCGCAGGTGTACACAGACGGTGTAAAGCCTGTGCCAAAATAACCACTGCTCTCATTATCGCATCCCTCACAAGTACTTTTAATGTCTCTGCCTCCCATGGAGAACTTCATTCTGGTTACACACAGTGCTTGAAGTGGGCTGGAATGCAGCGGAACGCAGATCCGGAACTTCTGTATTTTCGTCTTTTGGGTTCCGCCACTTTTTTCTGCGTTCCGGTACTTACTGAAACTGATCCAACAGTGGCCCGAGAATATGTCGGAGTTCCTGCACTTATTTTTTCCCACTTCAAGCACTGGTTATACAGGATCCTGCCTGGTGGAATATTCTCTGACTGACAGATGACTACATCCTGTGCATTTTTTAGCTATTTTACTGTGATCATTGTTATTATTTTTAAGATCTGTATCTATTCATAAAACATCCAGGGCTGTAGCTTGTCATGCCCAGGCCTAAAGACACCCCTGGCTGAAAGGCAAGAAATAAACAAAACAAACACAGATCTAATCTGATGAAGCTAAAGCTAAATGTAGGTGTGATATTAAGCATTTATTGATCTCTCTTTAAAAAAGTATGCCATTTCAAGTTCATTTAGTGTGATCAATATATGTTATTAATTTTATGACTGTAATGTTAAACCACCTGTCAATATTATATAATTCCCGCTCATACTATCAAGGCAGCTCTGAACACCCCACAAATCCTGCTGCTTTTGAGATGCAGTCATCTAGCCATCACAGTGTGACCCTTGTCAAAGTCACTCATATCGTGATGCACTCCCATTTTTCCTGTTTCCAGCATCAACCTCAAGAATTGACTGTTCACTTGTTGTCTAATACATATCCCAACCCTTGATAGGTTCCACTGATAAGAGATAATCAGTGATTTTCATTTCACCTGTTAGTGGTTTGAATGTAGGATTGTTGGATTATTGGTTTACATACAAACAGATACTCTAATCTGTATCTTGAAGACGTGCATTATGAATCCCAGCTGATGATGCATACATTAAGCTCTCTTGGTAACTTCAAACCACAGCTCATTAAAAGTAGTTTTTGCCAAACTGGATATATAGCATCAACGTCCCATAAAGTGACATTTCATTGTAACCAGAATGAATAAGCAAATATAGCTTTCCTAAGTATCATACACCACACTTTGGGATCGTTTTTTGCAGATCAAGTGAAAAACAATGCTGCACGTTTGAAAAGGATGCAGGTGCAGCACTGATAGAGGGAGCAGTTTTGGCTGATTGAGGATATTTGGTATATGTGTGTGTGTTAGGGTAGCAGTTGCGTTCATCGATGCAGACTGTGGGTTTGTGCTTTAGGGGCGGAGCTGCTGCTGTGTCAGTCCTTTACACCACACTCTTCTGTACGGCACTGAGCACCACTGTCAGCAATAATACGTTTTCTTTACAGACATGCTGTTCTGTGCCCTCTCTCTTTGTACAGCCAATGAAGCATACAGTGATGCAGAAAGAATTGTTTGGTATCACATTATTTAACTTTTTTTCTCTCTTTAAAGCCATACAAAATCATATGATTAAATTTAAGTTTCAAAGCGCACCATAGACTACCCAGTCTACACAGGCTACATATAGAAACTCATAATGGTTGTGATGTCACAGCGAGGAACACATTTACGTAATTACCTCTTATTTATCCTAAAGCTGTTCATCCTGCCAGTTTACACAGAAGTGACAAAGAATGTTGTCACTGCATTTGGTCTGTAGTTCACCTATTGTAGTGAAGATATAGGAGAAGATCATTGTAGCCAATCATGATACCCAGACACCCAAAAAAGTGTATGAAGATTATTTTTCTTCACATTTCTGAGGATTTCTGAATAAACTTAGCAGTTTTTTCCAGACTGTTTTTATAAATGGGGCAAAATACAGGACATTTGTTTAAAACTGTTTGATTTATATATATCCCATTCTTTAGGTGCAGTTACATAAACAGCTGTTTTTTTATTTCTAGGGGATATACAGAGGATTGAAAATGGCTTGTGTATACAAACTTACACAAACAAACAAATGAATTTAATGAAACAATGTGAAGGATGTGGTTCCCTTCATCCCAAAATCTTCAAATCTAAAAGCACCGAATAGAAGTTCTGTAAAGAGGACCATATCACACCCCTGGATCAACTTAATATGAAGTGTCAAATTAATCCCAGTGGGGATGCTCAGAAATGACAGTATTAGTCCTCCACTACTAAGTTACTGGTTCTGATAGGCAAAAACAGTTCTGTTCATAGTTCTCTATGAATAGATCACAGAAACTTTATATTTACTCTGGACACAACAAAATCTCTATTTGAGAAGGTAAAATCTCTTGTTGAAAGTTAGAAATCTCACGGATTTCTAGCTTTCAACTAGTTATTTTATAATATGTGAGGTAAATAAAAATAATACCTGCAATTGTTAACTTGAACCCCTTTGATAGTAATTAACGTGCAATCAGATTAATCCTTTATTGTTGAAAACATGAGTGATATATAGTTTTTTTTGTATCCCACTCATCTAAGGATCTCCCTGTCCATTTCTTTCTCTTTACAGCTGTGTGTCTGGTGTTGGGTTGCATGATATTCCCGGATGGCTGGGACGCGGAGGTGATCCGGGACATGTGTGGAGAGGAGACAGGGAAGTACACGCTGGGAAACTGCTCGGTGCGCTGGGCCTACATCTTGGCCATCATCGGCATCCTGGATGCACTCTTCCTCTCCTTCCTCGCCTTCGTTCTCGGAAATCGTCAGAGCGACTTCCTGCAAGATGAAGTCAAGGCTGACAATAAAGGTGAGAGGTGGTCAACAGAAATGACCTCATGCTGTGTTCTATATGCAGCATTGTGAAGACAGTGATAAGACTTGGCAGGTTCAGAAGAACAACTGCAACAGAAATATAGGAATGAATTTACTCTAGGCTAGACGTGAAGCGATTGTGTTTGGCATCTTTAAGGCAACAGTAATCCAGCTCTATAAACAGAACTAAAGAATAAATAATATCATTAAACACAAAAGGCCATGTTTTCATATCCAGGGATCTACATTTGCAAAGGAAAGTGAACACTGAAAGCACTTCACTTGAACAAGATCAACAAATTTATGTATGTGCGTCATTTCCCCTGGTTCCTAATGTGCATGCTAACAAACCCCATGACTGACAAGTTGGACCGACAACAAAGAAAGTGTCTCAGAACACAGCAGGGAGATTTGTGCTGCTGCACAGATACCACTGGAAGAGTAGGAGTGTCTGTTTACTTGGTCTACGAGCAGCATGGCATGGGCTACTTAAGGCTAAGAAAAAAAACAACTTAATAATAGTGAAAAACAAGAGAACATTTTTTTCTAAAAAATCCACAAAGATTATCATACTAGTTTGTCTAAAGAGAAGCCTTAAACTACATTATCAAAAGACAGGAAAACTTCAACAAATAGGATTCTAGGAATACAGAACACACAAAGCCCTGGGAACATAGAACACATAGAACTTTGGGAATACACAGGACTTTTAAAAACAAAAACAAAACAGGCAGTGCTACTCCAGGTTCTGAACATGTGCCCATTTTAGCAATGGCCTTGCCATTTTGCCAAGGGGAATCCCGGATACCAATACAGTATTAACACAGATTGACTGCTCATCACTATATTCCCAGGGATCCCAGGGTTCCCAGGGTTCCCAGTGTTGCCAGTGTTCCCAGTGACCCTGGGAACATAGAACACATAGGACCCTAGAAACACAAAATAGTTAAGGCATAACTACAGTTATAACTACATTAATCAGCATCACTAATGTATCAAGGAAGGTGTTGCCCATCCAGGAAATTGTCTTCCAGTGGCTGTCTTTCAAGGAGAAGGGATACCCCCTCTATTGCAAACAAAATGGCAACCACACAAATGTTAGTCTCAGTAAAATGATGGGGTTTGTTCCGTAGTGCCTCCATCTTGTCTTGTTTACTTCTCTCAGCCGACTGATGTTCATGTTTGAGGCTGGTGTAGAGGATGTGGGTTGGGGGCGGGGGGGTTGACTCTCTCATGAAAGCGTAAGAGGGCACATGTTCATAAATATTTCATCTCCTCTCTTGAGCAAGAGTCCTGTGGTAGACTGCTCCTCACTTCTATTGTAGTGACAAGCAGATTTCATCATGCTGCGAGCTTTTCGATCACCGCACCGCAGTAATTCAGACGCCTTTTGAGCATGAGAGGCAAGATCATGAGGTTTGTGCCACATTAGGAGGCATTAAGTGAGGGATGTGTTTGCTCGAATCCCAGTAAATCATTCATAATAGGCTTTGTTTCCATCTTGATAAACAGCATTACAATGTGAAAAGGCGGGGTGGAGGGATAAAGAAGCAGAAGGCAGAGAGTGAGTGAAGGGAGTACAGAGAACAAGTAAGAATGTGCCAAGCTGAAAAAAAAGAAAAGAAAGATAGAAAAAGAGGAGAATAAGAAAAAAAATCACCACCCAATTCCTTCATTGCCTTCTGATTCTATTGAGGAAGTTGCCATGGTTACGTGTTAGATTCCGGCAGGATAAGAAGGGCTGCTGCCCTCTCCCCAGCGACTCGGCACTCTGCAGCTGTGCATTCTCTTTCTCATGCACACGCACACACACACACACACACACACACACACACACAAAAAATGCTCATGCACACACACACACGCGCGCACACACACACACACGCATGCACATACATCATCACTCCCCTCGCTAGTTGCTAATTCTATTTCATCAGAGGGGTTTTAAGGGGGAGGGGAACAGTGGGTAAGGTGGAGAGAGGGAAAGCAGGAGGGGGAAGGCTGGCACTTTCTGTGTGTGCCGTGTGTATGTGCACAGCATCTGTAATAGCCAGGGAATCTGTGTTGCAGCATCAATAAGAACCTGGTGGCGGGTTGCCAAGCCACCCCAGCTTCTATTTGTTCTCTCTCACTTTAATCCACTCTGCTGTAACCTCACCGTTTTCTCTCCCTCCAAAAAGCCCTTCGAATTTCATCAAATCTCCCTTCCTGAGCACAGCATCACTGCTGTTTCAGGTGACTCCTTCATACTTTCCACCTCACACCCCTCTTCTACATTCTCAACATGCACACAAACACAAAGTCACAAACACACCCTGCTCCATCACAATGCTAAATCCTAGTCATGTCCTGTCAGTATTAGGGAAAGTGAGCCGAGACCATTAGCATCATGCTAATTGGTAGCCGCTTTCCTGTCCTTGTTAGAGTTTACGGAGCCTAGAGTGGATCCTGGGGCTGCTGGACATGAGTCACAACTATCATCGATCCTACCATAACACTTGGACATAAAGGGCAGACGAGAAATGATTCTATACTTTTTTTCATGTACCTGCAGACCAACTAGATCAATTTTCCTGGCATTCAGCACTGTCATTAATTCAGGTAGAATCAGTGTTTTGAATAAAAAAAAATTTTTTAAGAATAAAAGTTTTCTCATGGAGATGCAGGTCTACCAGACTACTTTTTAGGATTCCGAGTTTTTTTGAGGAGATTCCAAATGTCTTTTGGCCCATTCTTTCTTCTGCCTCCCACACTCCACGGCTCCTACTGATTCCCAGTTCCACTCTGGGTTTGGACGGCACTCCGCTGGCTCTGTAAATCCAAACGGAATTGGGAAACTAGGATGGAATAGACTCCCACCACTGGGACCTAAGCCATCTGATTTATGAATGGAAGAAACGGGCTACACTGCATGAAGTGTCTTTCCAAGGATATCATCTGTGTTCTTTACTACCCGAGCCAAAGACAAACTAACATCCCCAAAATCTCAATGAAATGGTTTATAAGACTCAGAATATGTTCGGCAAATCCTGTACCACTCCGGCAGCATCAACTGCAACATGAGTGCACACAAGTTTAACAGGCGTATAAAAATGCATTAATTTGTCACAATTGCAATGGCATATAGGGAAAAAATTACGTGGTCCGTATATATACTAATCAGTATTCAGTATATAGGTTTCAGGATAGTCTTTTCATTTTGGCCTTAAATTTGAGGCATGTTTAACTGAAAATCCCCATTCACTGTGTGAATATTTTCTTAAATCACTTTTAGATATTTTTAAACAACTGACTTGTGGTAAAATCTGAGACGCACGGAGTCATATCCTGTAGCACTGTAATCAGACTGGATCATTTAGAGGTCAGAACTTCACACCCCTACAATTTAATGCACAGCTCTCGTGCCAAAGGCAGCCCAAACTAAACAACACCTTCTATTCTGTCTTTACAGACTTTGCAGTATCCAGGGTAAGTCTTTCACTCTCCCTCCCCTGCTGATGTGGCTTCCGTGCTTGTGTGTTTGCTGTGTGCGGTGGTTTTGTGCTCCAAAACATCAGTGTTGTGGTGCTGTACTATCCTGACAGTGTGTACACTTATTTTGTCCAGATGGGTTAGCACCCTTGCTACACACTCCCCCTGCTGTATTAGCTCTCCTAAACTTGAGAGTGAACCTGAAACCTGGTGTCAAAGTGAATATGCACCTATTAGCCAATCCAGACAATGCCTCTCAGAAATGCTGCTGGCACAAACTGCTGGGGAGTGGTTGGAGTGAATGCTTGAGGCTTTTACGCAGCGCAGTCAGAGGTGTGCTCTGTGCTGAAGACCCTCGAGCGCTTCCCTCCCCCTCCCTTTTAGAAAATGCAAATGTCTCAGCCAGGGCGCACACGTCAGGTCAGAGAACACGTTCGGTTGATTTGCAACACGTTCCCAGCAGCCCTGTGGGTGGGAGCACACGTACTTTCGTCCACGTCTGTAAAAGCAGAGAGGACGGTAACAAGTGCGGAGGTGGGGGGGCCCTCAAGCTTAATTACTAGATGACAAACACGTAAATGCACAAACAAAAGAAATGTGACACAAACAGCAGGCAACAGACTGCATGAAAAATGCATGCTTAAAAGCTTCACTGGTGTGTGCGCAGACAGAAGAAAACATGTCCAGTGATTGCAGCGTGCAAGAACGTTACTCGTTTTTCCACTTTTTAAAAACGAAAACAAAACAGACAGTTCAGAACAGGCACCCAGTTTAGTAATGTTCAGTACTGTTTCAAACACACCCTTCTCAGCCGGACCCTGCCATTTTTTCTGAGGGAATCCCTGATGTTTTTACTACATTAGCACGGATTGAGTTTACTAGATGAGTCTGGGAAGGATGAACTGCAATAGAATTTACCCAGAAATCACTGAGATGTTTTCCCTTTTCAAACTTAAAATTTAAAGACAGATCAGCCAACATGCTTAATATTTCAAGCATACAATTAAATTTGATATGTTCAGACTGACATAAAATATTTCTGAATGGTTGAAACTACCTGCTGATTAATCTGAACACAACAGACGTTTCATACCCTAAAATTACATTGTTTTCACTGATTTAATAACACTCTGAACAGCAAAAGCATTTTATGTGAAAATTTACTAGAACACAATATATCACTGCTATTTAGGAGGTCTTTACAGCTTAATACAACAAAAAGAAAGGCAATACAGTACATCTGTGGTTTAAAAGCAGTGCTTACACTTAGTCAAAACAGTTATTCAAAATATGTATGTGTTACATTCGGACCATGCACTGCAAAGCTCACTGAGGGTAATCTAGCCATGGGTGAGTGCATTCTGAAAACAATTCTGCTTGCTGTCCCCTGGAATCTTTTTCCCACAGAGAGTTGTGGGTTGAATTTGGCATGAAAGTTCTGAAGGAGGACCCTGGTTTGTTGTAGGGTCCTTGCATATGCATGTCATGTGTCACATCTAGCGTGTACTGTTCATACTGGTGTGTAATAATAGTTATTTTTCCTTTCCAGCCACCACTGCATCTGGCCTCTACGCTCCGATTGGACGGTGTAAGATCAAACAACCAAACTAACTGATCGATTTATCAATCGATTTGCCTCCTCTAGATATATGCATGTGGTCCTAGCATGCAGTTTGTATCTGCCTTAGCTGAAGATGTGAATGTTCTTGTCTGGTCTGTTGCTTCTGAAACAATGGAGATTTCATTTTCCCTCCTGTGTGATTTCCCTTCAAATATGCCTCTCCCTAATTCCCTCCTCACCTTGTGTCTAAGAGGGAGCGATTTACTGTTATGAACTTAGCATGGTATGCCATCAACAACCAAACTCAATATAATTAAGGATTTGTAATTAGCTTAAGTATATTGAAGCTGGGATTACATAACATTGTCTGACTGTTATTGGGGTGGCAGTAAGAAGAAGGTGTAGACTTGGTAGTGGAGGATAATAGCATTCATTAACTAGGTTTTCAGCAACCTCATCACAGATGAGCATTCCACTCAAATTCATATCTCAATATGTCTGCAATGCTCTTTATGAGGACTGTAGTTATTTAGCCAGCATTTTCAGGGTTCTATGTTTATTGCAAAATGAGCTTGAAATGTGAGTCATGTCACTTGGCAGTTTGGGATAAGGGATTAAGAGCTAGTAAGTTTAATATTGCCATACAATTACTACAGTATCTCACAATGCATGAAATGATGAGGCGTTGGTAAGGTAACTACAGCCTCTCCTGACTGCCGGCCATTTCAGAGAGCTCTTCCTATTTCTGGTACAAACTTTTGATGCTGGCATATTCAATGCTGGTCACTGCTATGTATTCAAAATATGATTTATATATATGATCTATATATGATTTATAATATGATCTATATAGCAATAAAATGAACTTTGGAATGAAGTATTTATAAGATACTGTGGTATATGATAAGGAAGTATAAATCAGTAAGTAAGTATATAGGTCCACTGATGGACTCATGCCGCTGTTGCTAATTCTGTGTTAGTAGAGATAACTTTTCTTTGGCACTTTTGTTTGAGTAAACAGCACAAGTACTTCAGTGCTTCCTCAGCTACAGAGAGTTTTCAGAATATTGGCAACATTTTTTAAAACTCACCTCAGTAAAGATGAGTGTTCTGCTGCTGGCTGGGATGCTCTAGTAATGAAACCCAGGTAAGGATAGACAAACTGTCCAACATATTTAGCTAGAGTCTAGTAATTAATATCTTTAGACTGTCTATCTCAAGCCAACTCATAACGATCTCCTGCAAAGCAGAGAAACTGTGTCTGGGCACCTGGCCCAAAGCCTCCATAAACACACAGAGCAGGGGAGCAAAGAGGGATGGGTGGCCAGGTGGTATCACAGCGCTCTGCCGTATGTTTCCCTTTTCCTTTCGCTCTTTTTTTTTCATCTTTAAATGAGAGGAAGCTGGAGCTGGTCCCTGTCTGGTGGCTCAGTGGATTGGCTGGGCCAAGTGGGACATCTAATCGTGCAGAGGTACAGGTGTCATAAGCATGTCATTAATAGTGTTACGGCAGATTATTGCTGGTATAATCTCTCTCCGTGTTACTGCAATCTGCTTGCACTCCCGTGGCCCTCTTGGATTGATTTGTGTGCACGTAATCCAGTTTTCATTAAACTGGCCAGCACTTCTCGATGAGTCATCTGAAAGTGCTACAGCTATTATTAAACTCGCAGGGCAGACAAACAGTAAACGTCCGTCAGGCCTCAGTCCAGTAACTGAGGCGCATGCATATCTTTGGAGATGCCTTGAAATAATAAGAATGGTTGGCTTTTGATAAAAAATTCTATTTTAAGCACTTCCCAGGTGGTGGTCTGTTTTCTACAAAGTGTCCATTCATCCTGTGAAAAATCATCAAAGGTGACCGCCTCAAAATCCAAAAAGCACAGAACTTGGAAAGGCACCAAACTGCCCCCAGATTGTTAGGTTCTGTGTGGGGATGCCCAGCACATTATTGTTAAGTGTTGGCTGATTTTGTTCATTGAATTCAGTTGATATTATGGGTGTTAGATGGCAAAAACATTGAAATGTGTCTCACTGCAGTCATTTAGGACTGCACTGTAGAAACCCAAAGGAAATGCCTTTCTTCCACACAGTTCCAATGTACCTGTGACCTGTAATGAAAATATAGGGCAGGAAAGAGATACACAGGTCTTAATGCTTTACACTCTCCTCTGTATGCAATAGTTTGAAATTCAGATAGACACAGTTTACACAGAAGAAAAAGGCAAGGACAGTTGATGTCTGCAGTTTGCTCCTTTTGTTTTTTTCACTGGAGTTAATGGAGCTAAAGTTAATATAATCAGGCTAACAGGTAATGGAGCAACAGCCTTTTGTGAGCAAAACAACCTGTTATAATTTTTCTTATTATAATTTTAAGTCATTTTGCTTGCAGTTTAATAGCTTACATATTTCTCCTTAGTTTTTAAAGATTACTGGAAACGTTTACACCAGCAATAAGCTGCTTGATTAAACTGCACCACATGCTTTTAAGGAAGCACTGGTGTTATTAAGCAAGCACCAATTAACATGTAGTATGCTGCTATCTGCAAAAAACATTGCACAGACCAACAAAGTCCTGAGCTGTAAGTAAAGGGTGGTTCAAATAGCAATTGATGCAAGTGTGTGATGATGGGTACAAGTTTCCATTGTAAACCTCAAAAAAAGCTCATTTTTGGACATGAAACACACGTTTTTGCTGATCGACCACATAGGATCTATCAAGAAAATTTTATTTGTTGTCATGCCATTGCTTTGAGATGGGGGCGGATTGTGTTGCCAGAGTAAGTAGCTCAGGGTGTGTGTAAGATGCTCTGGACTGTAAGGAAGGCGGGCTGTGATGAGAAATGTGGCATCTGTTAGAGTTTAAAAGCATTTACCTGGAAAGACAGTAGACAGCAATTCAGTAATGACACTTCTCAGATGGATCATTGTTCTCTCTCAATATCACTTTATCTAACTCACTAAAGGGGGAGGAAGAGAGAGATTGCATATCTATCAGGATGGAAGAGCCAGGCCCATTCATCTGTAAGAATGTGTAATATAAGGAGGGGGGGATGGGGGGGGGGGTACGAATAAGCCAAAATGTGAGTGAGCAAGCAAGGCAAAGAGCAAGCGCAAGTGTGAGTAGGTTGCTGGACTGAGCTTGTATTTGTGAGAGCAGCTTTGTGATGTTAAAAGGAGGGAGATTTGAGCAGAGTGGCAAGTGGCCAATGCTGACATGGACACAAAAAACACAAGCAGACCTGCTTCATGCCGAAGACAGATAGCCCTGAGGTTTATGAAATTTTATGCGGATCTAGATCAAATTAATTATGTCAAATGAGACAATAGGAATGTGCATTTAATTTTCTCCAGTTGTTCAAACTTGGACTTGAAGGAACTTCTACTTAATCTATACATGGCACATCTTGACCATATGATTCTTGCATTTCCCTCTACATTAGAGGTGCCAATGCCTCTAAATGTTTTAACACTGCCATTTAAAATGTATTGTGTATGTAAGAGTTATATAATCAAAGAAACATACAAATCGCAAGCGGATTATTTGAAGATTCAAACTAGGACAATGCATTGACAATGTTGATTTACTAAAGATTGATTTACAAGGTAAACACACTGCTGAAGCCAGGAATGCTGCTACTATCAATAAAAAATGGCACTGAGGAAGTTCTTTTGCAGTGTTCGTGGGATACCTATTGAAGACTGAACAAGCTGCAAACAGGAAAACGAAATATTTAAAAAGTGACATAAAAGGGGGATACAGGAAAGAAGATCTGTTGTAACCACTGGCTCTATATATGAAATAACACATTTTTAGCAAATAAAACAAATGTAGTTACTTTGTGCATTTGCCAACCCTACTTAGAACAGAACTGATAGCTACCTGACAGAACCTACACTGAAGAAATATCCTCTAAACCAGGGGTTCCCAAACCAGTCCAGATAGGGCCACTGTGGGTGAAGGTTTTTGTTCCAACCAAAAAGAAGCCCAACTGACCAACTGATTACAGAGGTGGAATCAGGTGTGCCTCCTGCTTATTTGGAAGGAAAACCTGCACCCACAGCGGCCCTATCTGGACCGGTTTGGGGACCCCTGCTCTAAACAAACCTCTCACTGAAGGTCATGGGCAGTTGTTGATTTTATGTCAAACATGATTATTTGTAGAACAACTTCATACATTGTTTAATTAAAAATATTTGTATATTAAGGAGTACATTTTCTTATTTCATGATAGGACTCGTTTTCAAGGTTGGACACACTCTACATGAAAGCAGAAAAGTGAAAGCATTTCTTTTTTTTTTTATAAAAGGGAAGCTGGTGACATGTCTCCATCAATGTTTTGTCATTGCCCATTACATTCTTAACTCTTTTTTTTTTAGCACAATGAATACATTGCCATCTTTTATTATGATAATACTGCATACTTACCCTTTAGTAAATGTAAACCAAAAATCTGGATATTGCCCGTAAAGAAGCTTTCTCATTTCCCTCATCTCCTCCTCTCCATCAGGACAAAGATTTACATCAAACACGCTGTCCCCGGGAATTTGAAAAACAAACAGAAGCCTTTGCTCTTATGTAGCCTACTATGTGTGTCTCACTATCCCTGTATTGCAATATAATTGTATTTCACTGCATTTTCAAATCAAGTTTTAAGTAAACAGGTCATTAGTTCTTCGCATCTGTGATAATAACAGTATAATACAGATGAGGCACATGATTAGGAAAAAGATTTTCTGGCTATCGAGGAAATTATACCCAGGTCATGCATACACACACACCAACACACACATACACAAATTAATTGAGTAAAGAAGTGAATATAATGGACAGTTTTACATTTGTGTCTCTTAGATACTAAAGGTAAGAAATATGCTGTACAGAGAAAGACAGATTTTTTTTAAACAGAAAGAATTCATAAACTCTGAAGACAAGTCAAACCAGTAAAGCAGGTCAGCAAAATAGATGGAAAGAGGATGTGTGCTGTCTTTTTAGGTCAAATTCTAGCCCTTCTCCACCCCTGCAACTCTGAACTGACCCTGGTTGTGTCCCATAAACCCAAACCAAAACAGCATTATTTCGTCTTTGCCTCCCTTGTTGCATCTCTTTTCTCTGGAGTGCCTGGACTGGAGAATCCACTTCAGTGGTCACCTGTCAGTGTCAGAATTGTTGCATAATGACTGTATGTTGTAAAAGTGTCCCTTTGATGCTGATTGGCTGTCAGTAAAGATGCTCTGTTTCACACCAAAGTTTTTAGATGGGTGAGCCAGATCAGCACCAAGGGAATACTTCAGATACCCAACATCCACATTCACTCAGTTTCTGCTGTCCATAGAAAAATTGATTAGCAAAAATCTACTTTTCCCATTTTTCTCCTCACTCCTCACTTGTTTATGTGCTGTCTGACACTGTTTGACTCACTGTAAAATGAAGGTCTGATGACTTCTGGGAACTAAAAATATGTTCATATATATTTTGTAGTTCTTTTTTATTTGATGCATGCTGTAAAATCTACCGGAAGTACAAGAATACATTTATTTACCGTGTCATGCAGTGACAGAAACCACAAAAATAAATCATTTTCTTACCTAAGTGAGTGATGTAGTCTCCATGATCCTGGTTAACGGGATAGAATGTTTGCTACTTTAGCCTCAAAATCCAGTGCAAAACTTCAACCACCAATCATAACTTGGCTGACAGAAATTTGGGAGGAATGTTTGTAGTGAAAATAATGTAAATGTGACTCTTTTTACTATTCCTTTAAAGTAGAGGAGAATGTGGATTCGTCAGGCTGCTGAGATGCAGTCGAGGTGTGTTAGTTCACGGTTATACATCCTACCTCCTGATTAACTCTCTCCTTCTTGTTTGTATCTCTTTACAGATTGAGATCCGTGACACAAAGGATCCTCGCTTTGGAGTGCAGCGGTTCCACTGAAGAGACGCCACCTCCTCCTCTTCCTTCTCCTCCTCCTCCTTTCTACTGTCCCTTCTTTATCTCACCTGCCCCAATCCGTCTCTCCTTCTCCTCTCAGGTCTGCGTCTCTGACCTCAGTTAGGAAGCTGCTAGCTCAGCTCTTTGTAATATAGGACTGGCCTGGAGCACACTACAAGAAGAGAAACTATTCTAAACACACACACACACACACACACACACACACACGGTTCAAAATAATTCAAAATCAAAACAAAAAAAAACAGCTTTACAAAAACCAACAACTCTGGGAAAGTGATGAAACTTACACAGTATTATGACTATTATTATGATTATTATTATATATTATTACTATGACAAAAATGTTACGGTGATGATTATGCTTGCAACGGCAGTATTATGTTCAAATTTACATATTTTATCTAAAATGGGTGGGGGATCATTTCTAGCTTTAAGAAAATGTTATAATGAATTAATGCATATGTACAAGTGCTTGGGTGCTACTGGAGACACAGATGAAGAAAAACTCAAAGCCAAAAATCAAATAAAATGAACAAAAAAAAAAGAAAGAAACATTTTGTACAGCACAGATAATTTTGAAGATCGTCTTTTTTCTGGAAGATTTTGAACTCCCTCCTTTGTACATGTGGTCGGCAACAAGAGACTAGTACATGAGAAAAGAAGTAGTTCATTTGTAAATAATAAATTTCTATGGAGACAGGGTAGAGACATGACACATTTATCGGCCCAAACTATATTCCTTCTACGTCCTGGAGTGGATTTATCAAATCTATCATCTTTATCTCTTGATCGAACCTGAACTACCAGTTCTCAGAGATTATAGCTCCACATCTTGAGGAAACCTGCGTTATATGTGAAGATTACACACCTTAGGAACATTTCTTTTGGCATGGACCTTTCCCCAGAGCTGCATTTCATTCCATTTCTTTCCTTTTTTTTTATCATTTTGCCTTTTTTGATAAAGAGTGGGGGAAATGTTTGACTACAAACAATGGCTAGCAACAAGACATTTCTAGCCTTCTAGTCACAAGAAGTCCATGACATGTTATTTATTCTTGCTCGTTCCGATCTTGTTGCATTTGTTTTGTTCATTCGTTTGTTTTTGTTCTCTGTTTTATCCATTTGTTTCGAGGAAAAGCCCTGCATGCTGCATTTTACTCAGGCCCGACATGTGGAGCAATGACAGGTTGTAATTCACAATCACCCAGGCCCTATGAGCTGAGCATCGATGAGACTGTACACAGCGCAACAAGGCTGAGCATGATGGGCCATAATAGGATCTCAAGAAGCACCTGTTGGGCTCCGAGGGAATACAAATGAAGATATATAAGAAAGTTGACTTCTAAACTCATGTCAACCTGAAACATGTCTCTGTGTGCTATGCTACAACCGACCCCAAGAAAATGAGGATTTTAGTTACAGAGAAGTCCAAACCCTGCACCTAGGCCATCATGAATTCCACAGCTACATCTGGAAGGACATCAGTCATACTTTGGAAACATAGTGTGCTACATGAGGGAGGAAATGATGGAAAGCGCCAGTCCATCAGTGCTTTTTGGGTCACATCTGTGCAGTCATGTGATTGATTAGAATGAAATGACAGATTTACTGTCAGTTTTCCTAAAAGGGTCTGGCTGATTCCAGCTTGGTGGTTAAAGGGAGGTCCAGAATTGCCAAAACAGCCCTTAGCTCTGGGTTTCCTCACTGAGGGCATGACAAACACACGCATAGTATGTTTCAGCTGCTGTGTCGTGATTTGAAGGCCTTTGTTTCCTCAGTACCAGTTACAGCAATCCCTAGTTGGGTCTTCAAGCAGAAATGGAGATCATCAAGGCTAACTGTGCACTTACACAACACTCACACCATATAGATGTTTATATTCAACATGTGTTTATATTGCCATTGAAAAGGTTGCATTTTCATTGGTTTTCTAAGTTCTCCACAAATCACCCCTCCTCCAAAAACCCTTCATATGTGTTACCTTTTTTGTGCTCCTTGGGTAGAGTTTTGCTTGTACAGAGACTTTCCATTAACTCCACAAGAAAATGTTCCATCCTCGATGCTGGGAATCGCTTCTGGGGTCGTTTGAAAAGGACAACACACACAAACACTGCACTAAAAACCTGTGGGCGGGTCTGGCCAGCACTGTGCAGCTTTAAGGTCGGACAGCTTCTCGAGATATATCTGAACAAGGACGCCAAGCTGAAGAGTGAAATGTGAAGTTCCTCCATATGGTGCTTTACCCTTGGACCCCATCATCCATCAGAGGCCCCACCCCTCCAGCCTCACAAAGCAGACAGTCCCACACTGGAGAAGAGGGGAAGATGGATCCTGGGGAAATGGGTGAAAGGTAGAGGAATTTAAATGGTATGGATAAATGGAAAGAGCACAGAAAAAAGAGATGTACACAAAGCCTTGGGAGCAGAAGCAATGGTTCATTTGTGGACATGGCAAAAAGCCTCAGAAATCCCTACACTGTAAACCTTTTACCTTTTGCCCCACACTTTTTCTCTCTCTCTCTCTCTTGATCTCACTCTGTCACCCACAAGGACTTAAATGCAACTCTATGTTTCCTTGCTAATATATGAACGAACATAATAGTGTTTTTGGATTATGTTTGATTTCATGCCTTTTATGTTCAGAATTTTTGTGTACTTTTTCGCTGTTGTTTTTCGTTTTTGGAGGGTTAATGCAGTGGCATGAGTGGCCCTCAGCCTAAAACCTGGACCCCTGTACTGCACACTTCAGTGTTTTCTAGATTCTATCATACCTGATACAGCTCATAAAAACTGTTATGAGGGACTGAGGAGTTGGACCAGGTATGGTAAGACAGCAAAAACACTGGATTGCATTGTGGGACCTTCTTTATCTGAGAACCACGAAACTTCAGTATACTGTCCTCAGGAGTTTTTACTCAGCTTAAAAAAGGAAAAGAAAGACAAAATATACTGCTGTGGGAGAGAATGTCTTACATTTTCTGAAGGAAAAGTTCAAATACAGAAGAACTTTGTTTATTAGGGTAAAGGTCATATTTCACCTCATTGTGTGAAGTGCAGTAGTATGCACTCTTAAAAATGAGCAAAGAAAGGTTTTTGGGGGGTTGCTATTGAAATAATGCATATTATTCCTCAAAGCAGAGGTTCCTAACCCTTTTAACAGTCCAGACTGAAATGTAGCCCGTAAGGTTTTTCATGGAAAACTATAGTAGTAGGTGAATAATTAGTCTATGAAGTTCTGCCAATCAATCATCATGGCTCACCAATCATCAATCATTACTGCCCCTAGCTCATATTCACATTTACTTTGTGGTCAGGTGGCAAGAACAAAGTGAAGCTAAACTTTGAGTGTGCTGGACTGACTGCATTTTCCCGTTGATTCTCTTCTGAACATGTAGCGCCTTTGGACAGATCTACCAAAGATCTTCCGTGCTGTTTTATTTTTTCAGAACACATAGTGACCAACATGCACCCATGACGCAGTTAGAAATAGGACATGTGCATGTATGCATATATACATATATATATACAAATATACATATGTATATTTATATAATAATACAATGGATGTACCCATACTGATGTGTAACTATGTGGCTAGTTACCTCTGACCTAAAGAACATTTCAGTGACATGTTTTTAAAAGCAGGTTTTAGTTAAAGAACTGTACGTCCTAGAACTGTACGTCCAAGCCACGAACATTTAGGAATTTTAAAGAAAAAAAACAAGATAAAAGAATGTAGCGCACTGTGGATGACACATATCACTGAAATAAGAGTAAGGAATTTTTTTTTTCTCCGCATGGGGAATTGTGTTTTGGGTTCTGAAGTCATTGAGGACCATTGGTGGACATCCATAATCCAGTCTCGCATTAGGACTGCATGTATCCATAATACCTCCATGCACCTAACCATCCATTCACCTTTAGAGGGTGAAAGGAAATGGGAAATGAACAGTTCAGGCAGAAATGTAGAAATTCTTTTTTCTTCCTTTTTCTGGGGTCCTCCAAAAGTACACTGTGCTGCCCATACTGGACGTACCTTAATGCCAAAAATGGATTTCCTCTCAATGAATTCTTCCCATGCAACTAAATATGCTCAGTATTGACTCAGTATCTGTATTGATAGTATTTGGTTTGTTAAAAAAAAACGTAGTGTAATCTAGTATTGTTATTATATCTTTATCGTTTTTCCAAGATGGAAAATGTTTAAGAAAATTGTACTCACTGCCCCTTTCAAACCATAACCGACGATAGTAAGGCATTGTCAAAGCCCCATAACTGTCATGCGGTGCCACTATCCTTTCAATAAGAACCCTCCTTGAATTCAGTTTTGGTGTGCATTTGTATAAACACCAAGAGAGTTATTAACTTGGTGTTAATTATAATATCTGAGCTGTGCTCACTGGTAGTTAGCAGACATGCACTGTCACTTTTCTCTCACGCCTCTCAACGACTTTTGTCATTTTCTTTGTAATCTTTTCCTTTGAAAAAATTGTGCCAAACTGAAAGGAGCAGACTGCTGTGGACAGATACGATACCACTGATTTCTGCAGTATGTAATTTTTTTTTTCCTGTACATCCAAGTGTTGAATGCCTTTCTGTTGGAGTTTTTGCTTTTTGCTCTAGTGGTAAATGTTATTTTTTCTCTGATATTTCTGGGATGCTGCGATGTCTCTCAATAAAACAAACAAACATAAAAACGAGAATGTTTCTGCAAGATTGACATAGAAAGAGTGCAAAATGGCTGACATTGACACCACCACTTATACATTGTTGCCGTTGATGTTTTAAGAGATGAAAATCGAAATAAAAGAATTGAATATCAGATTTTGAGCTTTAAATTGTGCCATGACACTGGTAGTGTTCTGTGTGACTCGCAAAGTTCAAGTGCAGAGCACCTTATTGTTACTATCTATCTATCTATCTATCTATCTATCTATCTATCTATCTATCTATCTATCTATCTATCTATCTATCTATCTA
>JBBMFX010000101.1:17113908-17132468 GCA_037832545.1 Rhabdalestes septentrionalis
TTTTGGTGGTCCTGTGCCGTTTGAAGACTGGGTTCCTGTGTTCTTTTGGATTAACGTGCAAGTTTTCTGAGATGCTGAGAAGGGAGCAGTGAATGGAGCAGACTGCACCCTGTAAATCCTCGCCACCCACTGCTCTCATGGTCTCTGTGAGGGGGGTGGGGGAGACAACAAAATTCTTTTAGGATTACTTTTAAATCTGACCCTTTTTTTCAGGCACCGTCCTGTTGGCAGCACTCACTTCGTTTACAGCTGTAGTAACCTGTTGCCACACTTTTTGGTGCATTTCTTTTTGTTTGTCACCCCACTACTGTGATCAGCAAACAAAATGTCTTTTTGGTTTTCAACTTCCCCCACAAGCACATCAATTTTGGTCTCGGGAAAATTTCTCTTTTTACTTTTCCGTTCAGTTGCAACGACGCTTTCTCAGGTTCACGGCGGGGGCTTAAAATTTCATGAGGTGATTTGCATTTACCATGTATGGTTGAACGGGGACCTTCTTCAGAGGATGTGACAAGTGTTACTGCCACAAAGGCGGCCAAGTCTGCTTTCTGTAAATAACCACATGACGAAGACTAATTATTGTATTTACTTTTACAGTGATGGCGACTAAAATAATCAAGGACAAAATATGTTGGTGCCCAGTTTCACTTGAGTTAGGGGCTATGGGCCTCCATTAGCTGACAGAGGTCTCATTCATAACTAAAGCAGGCTCCAAGCACAGAGGGTCCTCGAGTTACAACAGTCACGACATGCGCTCACTCCCACTCGACTCCCGTCTTAACCTTGTACTTAGGGATTACGTGAGTGAACTAGTTTGGTTGCGCACGGCGGTAAAATACACGCGGCGTATGAGGGATGGAGATTTTTTTCCCCTGTTGCTTAGTTGTTTTTATGAGTTTATAATTTTGTTAGAATATGAACGTGATTAGGCTAGGGTCTATCTAGGGTCTATTTGGACTTCTTTCAAAATTCGGGATACACCACTGTCGAAAGAAACAAATATATCGTAATTCAAGCACCCCCTGTATTTAATGTCGAATCAACTACATTTGTGGTAAAGAGAAAATAAGATGTCTGATCCCAGATTGTTTTTAGAAAGTGTTTACCTTTGCTAGACCCACAAAGCCAACCTCCCGGCCAAACAAGTGCAAGCGTGTACTTGTGGCTACCGCGTGGTGTATCGAGGCAATCCAGCAGTGGACTGTCGCGCCTACAGCTGGAACTGGTGATGCCTGTCCTCAAACATTGCATTATCTTTAAACCAGCTGTTCTTCCACCACTTTAGAGCTGACCATCACCATGTCTGGCATTACTCTTGTCACATGGTCATAGGTGACAAAAATTTCCCTAAAACAACAAATGTGCCCACCTCAGTACTGATCTGGTGAAAAGAGTGATAATTCTGAATATTTTTTTTAAAGGAGAAGTTTGGTGCGAAATGGACCAGTGGTGTATTGAAACATTGTCGAGTAGCCCACCGTAATTAGGCTTTACTAGGTACTAGGTTAATGCTAGGGCATTGGGCATAAATTGGGGATAAATCGCTATTTTTACACCATGAACAAGGCTCAAAGTAGCTCTACACTTTGTTTTTTAAGGGCTCTGACATGTAGTTTATTAAAAAGATGGTTTATACAGACAGTACCTTCAAGAAACTTTCCAGTCGCCAAATTCTTGAAATTAAGGTGCAATAATTCGATTGACAAGCATGAAAGAAACTACAGCTGATTTGTCACGTGAATTCTCCCATTAGTTGTAGACTGGAGTTGGAGCAACAGGAGTTGACAAATCTTGCAAGGATGACAGAATATGAGGACATCGAGTTGCCCTACCCTACCTGTTAGTTCATGCTCGTCAGTCGATTTAATTTCAAGAAGGCAACCGAAAAATTATTTTTAATAAAAAACCTGTGCACTTTCAAAGTTCTCAATATCTTGTTTAAAATGTCAGGGCCTTCAGAATTTTAGAAATAAAGTTTGTAGCTACTTTGACCCTTGTTAATGGTGTAACAATAGCAATTTATCTGCACTGGCTACATGATGCCCCATGCCCTACCATTAACAGCCTAGTAGAGCCTTGAGGTTAGTATCAGCTAAAAGCGCAGTTTCGGAATGCAGGGAGCGAATGAAGGTGGGCTACTCGACAAAAGCTCATTTCGTTATCATGTTTCAATACACCCCAAGTTAGTTTCACACCAACATTCTCCTTCCAGCTTGCATGTAGCTTTTTTATGTCCGTGCATTCAATGTAGTTCTGATGGCCTCAGATGGCCCTGACTGTATTTGCCACATTTTACGTCTTTCATTAAAACTAAGGCCATTTTCAAAATACATGGTCATGAGTATTTTATTATCAAAATGCATTACATCTCTTCTGTTTTCTGTCTTTTGGAGGAGGGAAAGGGGTCCAAACTATGCCTTTGTGTGAAAATAAAATACAATAAAACAAAATATTTTAAAGGTTTCCTTTAAAAGTGTCCAGTTTTTTTTCTGAGACCTGGAAGAGAAGAGTTTTTACCCATATTCCAGGATGGAACTTTCAACTATTAACACCAACCAAAAAGGAAATATCATGCGGCAAATTTAGTGTACTATATTTTTCTTGGAACAGTATATAACACATTTTTTATGCAAGTACACATGATCATACATAAATGTTTTCTTGGTTGTTAACATCTTTCCTCTTTAATTAAGGTGCTGGTAAATTTGGGTCATATAGTCTTTGTTTTTCTTTTCTTCTGAAGTCTTCTTTGAAAGACAAACATTCATGTTAATCAGTGAGTACCCTTGTGTCTTTTCGTAAGTGGGGATAGGGAACTCTGACAGAAAAGATCAAAGGTCAAAATGTGTCCCAGAAGAAGATAAAATGATCTCTGCAAGGTCCTTTGGCCAAGGGAGGAAAAATAATCAAGGAACAACAACCCCTTTCATGAGAAACTGCAGATTTCATCTGTTTCCAGTCCACCCAACAGACTATAAAAACAAATACTACAGTTCCCATGATGCAACAGAGACATCCATTTCATTTCGTGTGATATTCAGTGCCACTCCAGTGGTCATCATGGCACATCTGACCTCGCTGTGTGAGACGAATATCAGACGACAGACAAAAGTACAGCATTCTGTCAGAAAACAGACACTTCTGAAAGCAGCACTTTGCGTTAAAAATACTTAGTATGAGACCCCAGCAGCTATCTTTTCGATTTTTGTCTGTCTTTTTTTTCCCCTAATCAAACCATTCAGCCACAGCTCCTCTCCTCCCTTGAGTGGCATACGGAATGCAAAGATTGGTCAAAGGGAGAGAAAAATAAATTCTCAACAATATGAAAAAAAAAATCCTGCAGGATTCAAAAACTGTTAAGGGAACAAATCCTAGAACGGAGTAAAAACAATATTTCTGCAGCTTACTTCTCAAAACAGTCTGTGCATTCCTAGTCACCAAAGTTTTTGCAACAATTACTAGAACCCCATTTAAAAAAAAATGAAAATAAAACCAGTCCCATATGACATCTGTATCTCAGAACAGGCAGATACAAGAAAACACGACACTGGGTTACAAACAACCCTAAAATCAATTAAAACAAAAAAAAAGAAAGAAAAACCAAAAAAAAACTGATCTAACTGCAGCACCATAAGATCTGTGGTTGTCAAGTATTACAGAGTGAGTCTACAGATGCAGAGGAAACCACCAACTAATCAAAAGAAAAGCAGAAGATTGATTTAATGAGACTTAAAAAGAGAACTGCTGAGGGTCAATGCTGACCCCTTTGTGTCTCCTAGAAAACTAGTGATTGACAACGGAAAGGAATGGAATGATTAAGATGAAGTGGGGCTAAGTAAATGGATTTTACCTACAAAGCCATTACGGATGAAACTACCAAATGATTTGCTGGAAAAAAATTCTGTTGTCAGTGACTGATCTGATGTTGATAAAAGATCAAATTGAGAAGCACCGAATGCTCTAACGGATCTAACAAAACCCAGCCCGGCTCCAGCATGGATTGTTTTTGTTTATGGACAGACATTAGATTCAATTTACCATCTACATTTTCCATGAAGTCTGTACATGTCTCAAGCACATGGGTAAATTTAAAATTACATATGATTTAAATCTTGATTCTTTCCTCCCAAACTTCTAGGTATTATTTAACTTCCACTGATTCCAAGATTATAATGAAGTCCACGTTAAACTACATGTAGAATGCAGAAATGCATTTTTTGGTTGAAAAAAAAAAAAAAAAGAAAAATCAGGAAAGCTGAAAGTATCAAAGGAAATGATCGTTACAAGAGTCCATACGTCTGTACATCAAATCCCCTCCCCTGACCCAGAGTTCTTCCACAGGCTTGGAGGTGAGGAAAGTGACAAACCCACACACACGCGCACGCGCATGCGCACACACACACACATACACACACAAAAAAAGTCTCACATACTCACACAAACATACTTAAGGTCCTATTAGGTCCCAGACTGTGTCCGTACCCCTGAGCCCTGCATCGGGGGCTGTTGTAAATGTCGCTGTGGGTAGTGCTGCGCTCCAGAAGCTGAGAGAAGCCTGGAACTAGCCTGCAGCACTGCCTGCCCAGGGCTGCCTGGCTTTAGGCTTCGCAATGTAGCTGGCTGTGCTAGTCTGGATCCATACGAAGGTTGGCTGCAAACAGCAGCGCCGCTGTCTGTTTTGGGGTGCCCCTGGCCTCTAGAAGACATGCTGAGAGACCCTGACAGAGTGCTGTTCAAAAGGCTGGCTTTCAGATGGCTGCCAGAATAGAGGTGTGTCATGTCTATTGCACCTCCTCCACCACCACTGTGGTGGTGCAGAGAAGCCCCTGTCAGTCTGGAGTCCACTGAGGAAGGAGGCGCTGATGAAGAGAGTGCGTCCTGGGGTAGAGCAGTCGGTGTGCCCAGCCGTGACTGGTGGTAGCCCTGAACTACTGACGAAGAGGAGGGTGAAGAGGAGGCGTTATAGGAGGGACAGAAGGGGGAGGAGGAGCTCTGCTGGTGGTACACAGGGCTTTCCAGGTGCTGATGGGATTCCGATAGATGAGGTGGCACCTACAAATATATGAAGATCAAGTCTCAACCTCAAATGCGGGTGTATAAAGAAAATGAAAATCTATTACTGAACAAAACCCCCTAAACCAGTGATTCTTATTCCTGGCCTTGGAACACTTTTTCCTCTGCTGTAACAATGTCAATCCCTCCATACTAACCCAAAGGGAAAGATGAAAATCACTTTCAACTCACTTTCACACTCCCTACCACTTCTAAAACATGCTTGTTAATTAGCTGACTAAATGGATTAGGGGCATTAGAACAGGTAAACCAAAACACACTGATAGGGGTATTACAGGATAAGGTTTGATAATCAGTGCCTTAAACTAAAACTAAAAACTAAAAACACTGCACCACCTGTGTTTAACGCATTCTTACGCATTTGTTTTACCTGGTGCGGGTGGACAGACTGGCTGTACCTCTGAGGGCTCCTCACGGGGGAAGCCAAAGGACATTGGAGCTCATATCTATCACCTTCCCCTCCATCTTTAAAAGCCAACACACATACACCATTTTAATTAAAACAACGATAACCATATTCCAGACTGTAAGCCCTCGATGATCATGTGATAGAAGCAAAGTTCTGTACCTGTATCCTTGTCTCGACTGTTACCCTGCTCACTTGCTCCACTTTCTGACCTTTTAAGCATCTTCAGATTGCCTCTCAGAACTCGCTCCAAAACTCCCTGCCCCTCTCGTAGCCTCTCGACAGATGTTGGCACCATCCTGAAATTATGACAGAAAAATCTGTTTAGAGCGCATGTGTATGTTATTTTTTGATTGTGTGTGCATGCATGTGATTGTGTATTCTCTTCTCACCACTGGCTGGACTCTGGTGCACGGGGCCCGGAGCTTTGTGAGTGGTTCCCCAAGTTGGAGCTGAGGTCTGGGGGACTGACCTCCTCAATCTGTGGGAATCCCTGATGGGCTGGAGAGGGGAAGGAGCTGTGTGGTGAGGCAATGGGCTGCAGCAGAGAGTGTGGCCCAACCGGAGACTCTGCACTGGGGAAGAGTGACCCAGGGCGGGTGGGGGTACCCATAGTTCCTCCAGGGTCATGATCCCGTGCCCCTTGCTTCCTCTTTCTGTACTCAAGTAAAGAGACCTAGAGAGAGGGAAATAAAATGTATGAAAAATTTAGACATGTATCAATACTGGCGTCATACAGTTGCATGGCACACTCACACACATATCCACATGCACAATAATACATTAAAACACAATATCCAGGATGTAACAGGTCACCATCAATTGGTTCAATGAGAATGACATGGTATGGCATGCAGAGGTAATCAGCAACGTTTCGGTCTAAGCAAAATAAATAAATGATTAAATAAAATGACCATCTGGTTACAAGCAATATTTCATTTATTCATTTATTATTAATTTGATCCATGGTTAGAAGTTGCTGCATGTCACAATATGAAACCTTTTTTGGCCCATACACACATTCACACAATATCAGCAGTCATGTGTTTCAGAACATTTGATTGAGATAATTTAAATGAACCTTTATAAACATGGAACCTTTTAAATGCCATTTCAAAAGGTACTAACAGCAAATGACAATTTTCAAGACATGAATGATGCACAAGTTGTGTATGTCTGTAAAAAACAATACGCAATGGTTTTATGCATGTTAAGGGGATTTAGGGCGGTACAGGGGAGAGAGGCGCACTGTATGCTAATGCAAAACAATATCCACATGCACACTTCTAGATGGAGGCCATGTATGTAATATTCACCATATTCTGCCCTGGCTTGAATTCGCCCCTTACAGTTAGTGCCTGGTAACCAGGCAAGCCTGACAGCTGACTAACGCCACTCCCCATGGCCCTCTGCCTTGAAAAAAGTGGAAAAGAGAAGACTTGGCAAAAACCAGGGGAAATTGTTTGGAATGCATGAGGTATGAGGGAACAGGAGGAGAAAAGAGGGCAGAGAACAAACCATGGTGTAGGAGTTTTCTCTTTTGGCTTCTTTCACAAAGAGAAAAGGACATTACTTTAACGATGAAGTACACATGAGGAATGCAACACCGAAGCAAAAATATCTGCTCTGACTGGGCTTAGGGACTATATTACCTACAGCATAATTTTGTTCTTTTTCATTTCTGTATAAGACTGTTCAACAATTCAGCTTAATTAAAAGCCTACTATCAAATCTATACTTTCTCACACCCAATTAAAACTGTTTAATGCTGTTGGATCATTCAATAGATATTAAGGAGTTCCATAGAGCTACCTGACACATTTTCACTGCGGAATCCGATTTTTTTGTTTGTTTTGTAATGATGAAATAATGCTAAAATGTCTGTTCTTTGTACTATGAATAATGCACCATTAGCAGGGAATAATAATACTTCATTGTAAATAACCTTTCCTCACTTAACAGGGAAGCCCTCTGTTGTGATGTAGGGAGTCCAGTTAAGCCTGCAGGCTTATAGTTTACTGGGGCGAGAGGCATAGCTTTGACCTTTCCACACATAAGTAATGGTGTTTACATAAATAGATGTGTAAACATCAGTCATTCCTAACTAATTCTGTTTGGCAAAATATCAAACCAACACATTTTCCACAAGTTTTGCATCGGCTTCCATTACTTGTTAACCATGTTAACCTCTTGGCTGTGTGACAAAAGAAAAGCAGAAAACCACAAACCATGTCTTGGTTAACTGATTTCTTATAGCTTTGAGGCTGAAATCCATAAATTAGATTTCTGGCTAAACAATGTCAGATATGGCAGATTCACAGACTAAAAGAAGACACCAAATGTAAACAACATAGCTGATCAACCAGTGCAGGTTTTGAGTGTAAAGTTTCTTTGTTTTTTTTTTTTTTTTTTTTACATCAGTCATAAGCTGTCATTATCTGCACCCACCCAATGTAAAACTATGATATCAAACTTCAGAAAGCAAACATTCCTTGGCTGACTAATTCCCTCTTCCTCTATAAAACTAAAGAGAAATTTATGTAAATGTTACTATTTATTTAAAAACAGAAGTTAACATATCAAATATTACATACAAGATGACATCTGGAGGTCGGTATACTTGCCTTCTTTTTCTGTGGTGGATTGCTGGTATGAGGTGGTGTACCACTGTCTGGATAGCTGCCCCCGAAGTGAGGCTCTGGAAAGGGCGAGAGAGAACCGGAGCCTGTCTCTGCCTGCAGAGCCTGGCCACTGACAGTGCTGAAGTAGGACTCGGCAGGAGAGAAACTGCCCTCTGATTGGGAGTGGCGGCGGTCAGTCACAGGGCCAGTGGTCAGATTAGCATTGAGGGGTGAGCAGGTGTAGATAAGGTTAAACTCAGTCCTAAAGACTTGTTCTCGAGCCTGAGCCTCATTTGGGCGTGAACCCAAGGAAGCATCACTGGCATTGGTTACGGGGGCTGGCGTGATGCTGTTCCCACCTCCAGACCCACTCAGAGTATCTGGGACAACCAGGGGGAAATCATCAGACACAGGTGCAGGACTGCCAAGGCTAGAGGTCATGGAAAGATCAGGGAACGTGGCGATCCGTGGAGCATCAAAGTCTTGCCGCAAACAGGGCTAGATAGAGTTGTGAAGAAGAGAGAAATCCAAGTATTTTTTGTTAATTGCATTCCTTTTAATACACCACTTTCTCAGTCATTTTGCAGTTCCGTTTACCATTCTGAACACACCAGATATCCTCTTTCTATTCATTGACTCATACAAATTATTTCAAAACACTACAAAAATCGTAAAGGTATAGGTTGCAGTCATTTAATTATGATCTTTTTATTTATGGATCAGCAACAAAACATGTACATACCCACACTAAGAGGGGGAGGGGAAAAACATAAAATATGGCATATGCAACCCCAGTGTGCTGAAATGATGGAAACAGAGTCGTTTCTTTTAGCCAAACTAGAGTCTTCATCCTTTAATTTTTTCCTCACTTTTTGTTGCACAACACAAGACATCAAAAGGTTGTCTTGCGTGCCCCTCATATACAATGCGTCAACAACTGATCTGGATTAAGACTTAACGATACCATTAAAACCTCTGATCCCATTTAAATAGTAACACTAGTAGATTTTCAGAATATCAAATTAAGCAAACAAACAGGACTGATAAGTAGAAGTGTAGAAAAGTTGCTCAACCTATGTTGTTCTCAGAAATTATCAAATGTATAATTAGAAAAGGCACACCTAAACTTTTGCATACATATATGGAAATAAATGTCTTACCTCTGGAGAAAGAGACTCTGGCCTGTATACTGGGGATGCCTCCGGAGATGAGATATTCTGTAGAAAAGAGTAGGTATTCAGCTCCACTACTATTTTTCAGTTTCTAAGCACAGCAGAAATATGTTATTAGTATGCCAACAAGCTAATGCAGCTTATAAGTTTCAAAGCAATACATAGGTACTAATGCAGGTACACTTTGGGTCATAATGGAACAGAGATGCTTCTAAGAGTGAGATAAAGGGAGAGTATTGAACAGCTTGTTTAACTGAACTTAAGTCAATGTGTTCACCTCAAATTGAAGAGGTGTGTTGCAGCGACTGGCAGGCAGGGATTGAAGCGGGGAAAATGGGAACGCAGCGCCGTTTTGCCGCTCCTCATCGGCTCCTAAATACAGTGAGCAGGAAGACAGGAGTGGGTGCAGCGAGCTCACGGATGGTTCAGAGGGTAGAGGCGGTGTGATAGGGGACAAAGGTCGCAGCAATAGGTCAGGGGGTGGGGCCACTGTCTCTGCCGCATACTTCGACTTCCTCTTTTTAAAGGGAGCTGTCAGTTCTGAAAAACGAAAAATGGAGTGAGAAAGTACATGCACTACCGAATAACAATTTATCTTGTGTATTTGTATATAAAACATAATACTCATATTTTACCAGGTCTGGACGTAAGGGAGGCCGTACTGCTGCTGTTACTTTGGTGTGAAGAGTTGGACTCAGTTCCATCTTCCATTGAAACAGATGACATGCTTTCATCTTGTGCCTGCTTTATCCACCTCTACTCAGATTGACAGAAAAAGCAGTAAGCATGCTGAATCTGACTAAAAACAACTGTTACTTCACCTTCTGAGATCAAAATATGCAGTCCCAATATAAAAAATTAAAAAGATATTCCAGATCACTTAAATTTACGGTAGATGACATTTAGGAAATGTTCGCTCAAAATTGCTATAAAAGGTCAACATTGCTAAAAGGGCCATGTTATAGCTTGCCCACCTTCTTGCAGGAGCCATAGGCAGGGTCAACAGTAAGTGGCCGACGACGTCGCTCTGGGTTGAATGGTGAGCCAAAGCGGATGTAGTGTTTGGGAGTGGTGCAGATGAGGGGTGAATGTGAGAGGCCTGGCAGCATGTTCAGTGTGGTGGCCAACACAGTGGGATCAGTTGTGATCCGCAGTGGCTGTTCAACAGGCTCCTCTGTACGCTCCGGTGCCTTATCATTTAGCCACTCTGTGACCAGGTACTGCCAACAGAAGAGGTCGATGTTAATAGCATGGCAAATAATAGCCAGATATTATGCTACTCTGTCACATTTTTACATGACACAAATATATTGGGAATAGGAATTATCTACATAGTCCATATTCAAAAATATGTCTGTTACAGACTGAATAATATAAAAGACCGAGGACAGTAAAGGCTATCTAAAACATAAATCCTTCTTTCTCGTAATATTTTAGAAATCATGTTGTGTGTGTGTGCAGAATGTCCAGTCAGTGAAGAGATCAAATAAATTAATTGTTTCAATCACTGATGTGATATCTTCACTGTCTGGACTTTCTTGGTCTGTTGAGTTTTAGTGGAACACTTTCTTTTTTACTATCTCCACAATAGATTCACCATCATGCTTAATTATTTGGCAAGACATCTGGTTACTGAAATGAGATCTCACCTTTTTGGTTTTGGGGTATCTCACACTGGCCTTGTTACCCACTGCTGCAGAAACTGTTCCAAAATTATCTGCATCCTGTAGCAGCCCTGGCCCCAAAGCCCCTTCACAGAACCCCTGATCCCCCAGGCCAGCTACACCACTGCCCTCCTCATTTCCAGCTGCTCCAGCCTCAGCTGCTTGCTGAGCAAGCAAAGCCTGCCGTTGTCTCCGTGCCCGCTGGGCGGAGCCTGAGCGGTAACGTGAGATGCGGCTCTTTGGCCGAGCTTTAGAGGAGCGGGCAGGAGGAGGTTTAGGGGTGGCAAGAGGCACCTGCAGGACCTTTTCTGTTTCCACTGATGCTGATGCTAGGTCCAGCTGAGATGAGGGGGAAAAAAAAATCAAAGTAAATATTTATACAATACATAAGCACAAGATAACAATCCTAAAATGCATCTCTTTATTCCAGTACAGTGTAAAAAGCTCATTCAATTAGTGAATAAAAAAATCAGAATATCAAAACAATCCAATCAAATAATGGTGAAGTTTGAGGTTCCCAATTTAATGAACAACATCCGTTAGCCTCAAGAAACAGAATTTTTTCCTTAACCAAATTCTAGAGTTGGTTCAATTTATTTCTGGTTTTCAGTTTCACCAGTGGAACTGTATTTTTTATCAGGCTACATCTCCAAGACATCATTTGTTAAATGTCAAACCTGACCTGTGGCAAGTCAAGGTATTTTGGATAATAAACAACTCTTGGAATAATGCGGGTGAGCTTCTGATAAATCAGGCCCATGCCATGTTTCCCGTGATTGGATTGTCATTATAAATGCACTCCCAGACTGAGTATCTAATCTGAGTTAACTGAGAAATTGTATTTTGGACTGTAAATGACAAAAACTCAAATGACTCACAGGAGTGAAAGATGTCCGGCGTGTGCTAACTCCTCCTGTAACTCCAGCGTTTAAACTATGGTTGGCCACAACCGGAAAGGATGTTCCACCCTCCTCAGACTCCACCCCTTCATTCTTGAGGTCGTCAGGTCCGCCTCGTTCCACACCTTGTGACACACGTTTCCTCCTTCTTTCCAAATTCTCAAACACATGCATGATGGCCTCAGCTTTCCGGTCCTCTCGTGACTGAAAGGAAGATCAAAGACAACAACAAAACATAAGTGATGCACAAATAAGAGCAAATAGTGAGAGGACAAATTAAGTGTGTATCATTCTTTAATCCCTCCTTACTCGTCTACTAGATATGAGGGCTCCAGTTTCATCCACCTCTTCTTGTCCCTCCTCCTGCTTTATGCCATCTGTCATACTCTCCTGTGAACAAAATCGTTATGGTAATGAAGACATTATGGTGACCATCACTACCACAGAATGGAAGAGAGTATATCATGACTTTCTAATAACTATTAAGTGCTTTCATATACACCAGGTTTTATTTTTCTCATACTTTGTCACTGGAGAGTGGCAAAGCTTACTTCCCATATTTCACAAACACAGCTTCCAAATTCTAGCACAAAGATTTCAATAAGGCACCTACTCACAAACAATACTGCAGATAATACCAGACCAACATTAAACTAGATGTTTCACAAAGCACCTGGGATTTACCACACCATCCTCAACACGCGCACGCGCACACACACACACACACACACACACTTACCTCTGTGTCACTAGCTCCCTGTGTCTCATCCAGGAGATGGTTGCTATCATCAGACACTCCCCCAATCACTCCACTCCCTTCTAACTCTCTCCGTCGGGCTCGTCTTCTGCGAGTTTCTGCCCCTGGCAGGGTAGGCAGTGGGTGCTGTGGTGGAGGCAGCATAGACTCTGATGGACTCTGGTTATGTTTTTGCACCGGGCAGTTCTGATTGCCTTTATGACAGGCACAGTCCACCTTATAGTTACTGCACAGAAAAATGACACAAAACAGTCAGCCCACATTTACTTAGACAAGCATAGCAATACCAGAAATAGTTATGGATTTAAAACTAACCAGCTGTTGAACTCGTAGTCAAAGCCTATTGTAACCTCTGAGTCTTTAAAGATTTGAGTAACAGCATAGATACACAGGTGAATCATCCCCTCTGCAATCATATGCCGTACCTGTTTTGACAAACGTTTGAGAAGCATAAGAGTGAGAACATGAAGTAGACACTTCGGACATAAACCCTTTTGTACGCTGTAATCTAATCTGAAAGTAATACTACTACTATCATCCTATATACAAACACTACTTTTGCTATTCTATCTGTATTAGTTAATCTGTATTACTAGTTGTTCCTCTACTGACCTCAGCATTGGGCGTGCAGGACCTCCTGATAAAGCGAGCATCATTGCCAAATGTCCGAGCATCCACGCACATTTCAACGTCATTAAATTTAGAATAGAACAGGACAAATGGGTACGGCCTGAAAAGTAAAAGCACACATGATAATTATAAGGCTTGAAAAGGCCAATGCCAGAAGCTATACTCTTTATATTTCTGAACATTACATGTCGATATTAAGACATGTTACGTAAATCAATAGGTGAGTACACACTCACTTTTTAAAGAAGTGTCCATTGACCTCAAACTGCTGCTTAAGCATGACTTTGCCCCGGTATTCTATTATGAGCGTATCAGGCTCCAAGTCACGTGCTGCTCGAAGGATTTTTCGGTGTTTCTGTACCCGCGTTACACGGCCCAACTGTAACTAAACACATACATGTTATTTTGTTGATCATATTTCTCCAAGACAAAGTCAAAGCCTTAACAAGTGATGTAGTGTCTATAACTTTTCGAATATATGCAGCACTGTACCTGCATCTGAGAGCTCAGCACTGTGTTGTTGCAGGCCAGCTCTGTGCGGTTGATGGTGTCCATGGTGAGTGTAGGTGGGCTTGGCGAGTTCTTACTGGCAGAGTGGTGGAGCTGGAGAAGAGTTTGAACATCAGCACTGTATTGGTTAGCCAGGGCCTCCTCATACTGGTCCGTCCACTGGCGGATCCGTGTCTCCCAGCCTTCAGCTGTGTTTTCATCCAACACATTTGCCTCGCTTGTGGAGTTCTAAGGAAAAGAGGGAGGATGAGCATTGTTTGGAGATTCTGGCAATTCTATTAGGTGTGAAGTTTGAAGGGATAAAAAAACAGCAAAGCTGTCAAATGAATGAGCCTTTATGGTAGAACATCCAAGTAAGTACAATTCCTAATTTAGAATAATGTCTCTAATTCACCCAATTACTGTTCCATCTGCTAGGGGCAGGTCATATGACTACATCACAATACATCATAAACAACATCACACTATATCACAAAATGTCTTTCAGATCATGAACTAGAAGATCTACAGCACCTAAGAAAATTAACATCGCTGTACTCATAGCTTTAGCTTTGGTTTACAATGCGGCTCCCTGGAGCAAAAAAACTAATTTTTGGGTAATGTGAATACTCTCTGCTCAGCTCTTACCTTCATTCTTAAGGATTTTCTTGATCCTTCTCTAAAGGCCTGAAAAAAAGGCCAGTATAATAAATATTGTGTAGCATTTTCCAATGTGAATACATATCTTTATTGACCTCACATCTCTCAAGAGTATGAATTTGTAGTGTATACCTTAACCTTCTTTGCTTTCGGGGTGGCTCGTGTTTTCTCTGTGCTCTTCTTCCTTTTCTTGGTTTTGCTGCGTTTGACTCTGTTGACAGTGAGGGTGATGCTGGTGGGTGTGTGCTGAGTGGCTGTGTAGGACACTGTGGCAGGAGAAACTTCATCTCCACTTTCTGTAGCGCTGCTCTCTCCTACTGTCAACATGTACATTGAGCAGACCATTGGAAAGGGCATACACACAAACCATCAAAGCTATACTTAAGCTTAGTGTGTGCGTGCATTCTCTCATACCAGACACATTATCCGCTTTCCTATGCTGCCCGTCCAGCCCTTTCCTCCTGTCCAGACCTCTGTAAACATCACACCAGTGAGAGACCATTAGCATTGCAGGTGCACTACAAAATTGTACTGAGCAACACTGAACAATCATATTTATGGCAATGATGTAACACAGAATAGTAAATAAAGTTAGTGACAAAAACTAGATTTAAAAATCAAGTTCAAGTTTATTAGCACAAACTTGGCATAAACCTCTCAACTTCTGTCACTTTTGTTTGAAGCACAAAGAAATTCAAAAGCACTAGCTGGCAGTAAGGATTCTATGCCACAGTGTTGAGTTTCTTCAAAGAAACTGAGCAGGTAAATGTTGGGAGTTAGTATATGTTGATCATCATTAGTGATGGTGAGTCTTACTAGCTGGAAATGCGTTACTACCAAGCAGATCAATCATGGTTGCAGACTGCATTTCTGCAGCGTGAACGTATTGGGGAAATTCACATCAGTCACTGCATACGTTACAGAGAACTCATATGTAAAAACTGACCCGCAGACACTTTGGTAGTACAACTATGGTGCAAATTTACAAAAATGATTTATTACAAGTTCCTCACTGAAATAAGCAGAGAATGTCTTTCAAAACTGTAGATTACAAATTTTTGAAAGCAGAAAACGGGACAATTATTGAATTATCTCTGCAAGGAATTGTCTTACTTTGTGGAATGCAAAAGCATTCCAACATTTTTGCTTTTAAAAAATTGTAGGTTTGTAAATTGCACATAAATGCAAATTGATATGCGGACATGTAATCAAGCTGACAGCGAAATGACAATAGCAACTTTGGTCTTGGAAGAAAAAAAAAAAGACACCCAGCAGTTTGCAGAAAAACAAATCCAAAGCGATATAGGCGAGTTAGGCACTCTCTCCTCACCTGCAGTTGTCGCACTTAATGAGGTAGCTGTCTGGCGTGAAGCGGCATTGGCACCAGCCAGCCGGCACGGCGCCCTCTTCCTCCTCTGATGAGCTCTCACTGTCAGCTGAGTTGTCAGGGTCATTGGCATGGAAACGGGCCCGGGGTCGGCCCAGGGTGCCGTTGAGCTCCAGACGGGGGATGATGGTCTGAGAGAGCGGGGAGGCGGGAGGGGTGGGAGGGGGCGGCGCTCCATAGTTATGATCCTGACAACACACAACGGAAGACTGTTGCATCTTCAAACAATGGTGTTCAGGCATGAGAGAGAGAAAGAAGAGAGAGGACAAGATAGAGACACAAAAAAGATGGTGGGGGGAAGGTGGGAATGAAAATACGTGGCATTCAAAAATCATGCAGGTTTCAGTTATCACAGTGAGATATTTGAACATGACTGTAAAATGATTGGTGTAAGAGAATTTTAATCTGAATGAGCTTCACAGATTGTTCTTTCCTTCATCAGTCTGTATTACAAGAATGCTGACTTAGGCTACAAACACTGAGGGGCAATTTCATAATAAAATAAAATGGAATAAGAAATATAATACTACTTCTGCAGCAAACTTTATTGTATTTTATGCAAACAACATAAGATTTCTCACTGAGAGTATAATGTTTACAGTTAAACGCGTCTCTGCTTTAAGGTCTATTCACACCAAGAGAACAAAAAGTACAAGTATATCCAATTTGCCTTTTACAGGAGCCTGAAACTGATAGCCTGAAGCGTAAAACTGCAGTAAACTTCATTTTCTCTGATCTGTTATGGCTGCAGTTCAAGCAAATGAGCATCGCAGTTGATTTCCATCTTTTTCTTAATATTTGCCACAGAGCAATACATCACATTGGACTGGATGTGGAGGTTAAAAAATAAAACCATCACATGCATTTAATCTAATGAAATAACAGGAGTTGTTTAGAATAGGCCATTGCGACGCCAAAGGCATAAATTATACAACCCTGTGACTAACAGGGCTGCACAATATATTATCTATAGGTTTACATACAAGGTATGTACGTTGTCAATTATTTGTATTTAAAACCTTTATAAATTCAGAAAAGTTGCAGGAGTTTTTTGATATGTGAAAATACACCATGGTTGCAGTATGTAGCTGTATCTTTGCAATGCTAGTGTTTTGTATACATTGTGCAGGTCAAGTGACAAACAGTCCTTAAAACAATTATGTGCAAGATTTTCATTTAAACTGCATGCAATGCAAGTAAAGTGATACTCACAGCATAGGGTAGGCCACGGTAGCCATGGTTCTGTGCGCTGCCACAACTGTGGTTAGAATATGTCTTCTCATTCACTGCAGGGCTCGCTTCCACTGACTCGGGACTGAGACAGAGACAAAAAGAGTGACTTTATGTAGTTAAAAAGAAACAACATTCAGAACAACAAATTTGAACCCCTGATTAGAGAAAAGCTATGAACATGCTAGCAATTTAACTTGGAAATCAACTATTTGCCCCTCTTCTTACCCCAGTACCTTTACAGAACCGGTCACTAGATGGCAGTACTACTCTAAATATATACACACACTTGAGATGAAGGAATGGTCATAGTTCTTATGTAACCTCCAACGCCTACCAAACAGGAACTCTTCTCTTTCTCAGAGCTACACTGCAAGCTGAAATTAACAGTATTCAGTTGTACAAAAGGCATGGAAGAAATTCGTTGTCGTGGCTGCATCACAAATGTCAGTATTTACAGAACAAAACAGTGTTGTAAAATGTCCAATTGAAATGAAACAGTAACAAGGATAATTTGATTATTTTCCATTAGCCACTATTGACTTTCTCTCTGATAATGTGAACATGGGTCAATGGAATTTCACTTACTGGAAAGCTAATATTTAATGCAGGTTAAATTTCTGTTGAAGAGCACAATGACGTAAGGCATCTTACAATGTTTACATTAACCGTTTACAGGAGAAAAATTAAGTTTTCCATTAAATTGCCCCTTTAACTGATTCCCTGCCATGTTTGCGCTGCCATTTTTGGTTACTGGCAATTAGCCAAGTTAATTATATATAGGCATGGCACAAACAGTTTAATGATTAAATCTGTGCTAAATGTGATAAACCTGCTATTTTGAGGTCTTACAAATGCCTGGAGAGTCCTCCTTAGTAACACAAAATTGTAAAACACTGGCTAAAATTCAGGCCACACTGTCTATGATGATATTTTTCTAAATATCAAGACTATCCCTCTTTTGTCCTGGACATGCCCTCACTTTCAAAGGGGAAACTATTATCTTGTAAAACCACATTTAAATATAGAGTAAGTATATAGAATTTTTTCAAAGCAATTTCAACAAATCAGGTCATCAGAATCATCGCCTAAACCTGTCAACAAGCTGGCATACATTTTGCAGACTGGCTGAAATATTATGCCTCAAACTTGGCTCTCTGCCTGTACACATACATGTGAGCCCTCTCAGGCACACCTCAACACACAGGGTAAGTACACATTTGCAAAACTCACTCTGATCCAGCGGCCATGTCTGTGTACGGTGTCTCAGGTGTGGTGACTCCCAGTGCGATTGCTATGCTCATGACTTCAAGCACAGCGCCGCAAGGGAGGGGGGAAAGGGGGAGGGAGGGGGGGCAGGGATAGAGGGGAGAGGAGGGGGAAGGAGGGAAATGGGGATCACGAGGTCCGGATGGCAGCGACGGACCACTCCAGAGGCGGGGTGCCGCAATGCCACTCACAGCACCTCACGCACATCAGGAGACCTAGAGAAAGAATATTAGAGAGAGAGAGAGAGAGAGAGAGAGAGAGAGAGAGAGAGAGAGAGAGAGAGAGAGAGAGAGAGAGAGAGAG
>JBBMFX010000101.1:17171428-17188150 GCA_037832545.1 Rhabdalestes septentrionalis
TTCTCATCTTTTTAAGTGGGAGAACTTGCACAATTGGTGGCTGACTAAATACTTTTTTGCCCCACTGTACATTGGCACTTAAAGTATTCATATTTAAAATTGTTTTAATCTATTGTGTAAGGAAACAAAACAACAAACCAAGCTGCATTTTAAAGCAGACCATTCCAAGACCATGTCCTTTTGGCATAGAATTCTTTCAAAAGGCAGTTGAAATGTTTCAGGTTATCATAATTTAGGCTGTATATATTTTTAGACGTTTAGACAGGTTAATATCCAGAATATATTTGTACAATTTTTTGAGTTCAGTGTACAGTGATTACAAACACTACTTTGTTTCAGCTGCTGCACTTTACAGCCTCCTTAGTTCAGTCTGGTTGGAATTCCCCTCCATTAACAAAACTCAACCAAACTTTTATTATAAATAATTCTGAATAATTTCAAATCCATCACACTGCTCTGATCTTATAATAATTCAATTGTTCATGATTTACTGAACCGGTTTCTGAAAAATTGAAATTGCACGGAATCATTGTAGGGACATTTCTACTAGATGAGTTTTGACACATACCCTCAGGAAAGCATAGAGGCATATAGACATCCAGTTTGTCAGGAGTTTCTCAACCACTGTCTCAGTCCTGTATGGAACAGGCAAGCATGACAGATCAAATAAAGTTAATTAGGTTCATGACAATAATATTACTGCTTTGGCATCTGTCTCCCACCCAGTCTCTCCTTCTTGCTTACCTTCTGAGCATCAGTTTAGGGTTCTTAGCAACATACTGCTCCACCAGGTCATTCAGTAGTGTTTTCAGGATGTCAGTGAAATACTCCAGTTTGCCATGCAGAGCTACAGTGAGCAGAGAGGCCACGTAAGCACGATCTCTGGGAGAGAATGTCCTCTGGCTCTCCAGAGTGTGGATGAACTGCCAATGAGAAGATTTTATTATCATACAGGGGAAAAACTTCAGATAAGGAATAAGTCATAACTGTCATGATATAAAGAAAACAATCTAAATATATCACTTATTTAAAGAAAGGGAGAAAAAACTTATGTTTGGTGAAATTTCCTTCTTTAATTCTGCAAAGGCTAATGTAAGTAAACAAATAAAGAAAGCAATAACTTGACAAAACTCGCATCCTGACAGAAATCACATCAAGCACTCTCAAACAGATTTGCTTCTATGGTTTTAGACACTGTATGTTATCCTATTACCTATAAAATGGAAAATAACCAACAATAAGCAGAAGAATCAATAAAAATTACGCAAAAATATATATGTTAATGTTATATGTTTGTTATATGCAAATAGTGATACAAATACTTTTGACTCTCAAACTCTTCTTCTCTGAGCACAAGTATGTCATTATATGTGTTACCTTGGTAAGGAACAGTTTGCTGTTGAGTAGGTTGGAGAGCTGGACAAGGCCCTGCTCCACCGTGGCCCGCCGACACTCCTGCACATCCAGATCTCTCCGCAGCGGCGACTCCCGATGACCAGGGAAAAAGATCCGCTCTGCGTACATCTTATAATCCAAGAAGGGGATCCCCGATCCCACCAGGTCACTCGACATGTCCATCATTTCAGTCATCAGGTCTGGAATAAAAGACAGTCAACAGCAAAAAAATAAAAATGATAATTTCTGTCTCCCTGAGAGAGATATATAGCAAGTTAAAAAATTAATACATCCTAGAAAAAATAAGCACCAGCTTGAAAAAAATATCTTACTCTTTTCACACCTGATGGAAAAATCTCCTGCTTGCCCCAGTTCCTTTGGGTCCAAAAGTGTATAATTGACTAGACCTCCACTCTTTCTATTTTATGACTTTATTTTTCTCTCTCACCTGTAAACTCTTTCTTGCAGCGGTCTCTCACGCTTGTCTCAAGATTCTCAAGCTGAATCTGAACCTTCTTGTAATCCCTCAGAGCCTGTTTACTCTTCCTCCTGAGAGAGACAGTGGACGGAGGAGGGTGCAAAGAGCAAAGGAGTGTTAGAAAGAGAGATTAAGTCAAGCCAAGGATAAGAAAGCAGCCTAATCTAAAACAACAGACCACTGGGAGAACTACTAGCACACAGAATTGACTCCAGATGTGGAAGAACTAGTATAAGTGACTGTAATTCACACAAAAGGGAAGCCTTCACCCTGCTCATAGGAAATGAGCTACTACAGAGCTAGACTGTCAGTTACATATGCAGACAGATTTCTAAATACAGACAGACCAGAATTCATATGATTATGATTTCATGTAAATGGTATAGCCAAATCATCCACCCCGACCCCACACAAAAACACACACCTGTATATAAGCACTATGATGACCACAATAAGGACCACGAGTGAGGCCACCACTCCAACACCGATCTGAGCCTCCATGGGAAAAGTGGAGGGGCTGAGAGTATCGTACTGTACCCGACCCAGAGAGAAGTTCAAATTCCCCATCTGCACCTGCAGCACACAACATACTCCTTTACTCACCTTCCAAAAACAAACATATACTTTCATTTGGCATTAATCAATACACATAATATTCCATTAATGCTAGAAGAATTTAGTTAGTGAGAACTTTATGAACTCACTGTGAACTCTGGCAGAGCATCAGCTCCCTCCCGCTTGCGTCCGTGGGCATGAGAGGGGGCAGGCTGCTGTGGTGGCGGCTCACAGTACAAGTGATTCCGCGTCAGAGTTTTAACTGCACACACACCTTCACCGATCAGAGCCACCACCTCTTCTTTAAAAATAGCCAAGTCCAGATTCTCTCCCTGCACAGACAGACAGACACAGAGAGAGACATGGGAAAGACAAGGAAGAAAGAAAGAGATAAATACTGTGATTTCTGGAATCTTCTGATATTATTTGTTATTTTATACAAAAGTATGTGTTAATATAACAAAACAATATATATCCCCCCAATTTGCATAATAACTCGAATCCTTTAATGTTGGACAATACACATGATTGATAGATTAGAATTATATTATATATTTATAATCAAATGACTTGGTTTTATTGGTAGAATTCTGAACTTTAATTGTAAAGTCCAACGGTCACTCACTTCTACAGATATCACTGATCCTGGTTTGTAGCGGAAGGGCTGGCTGAGGTCGTGACTGTTGAGACGGTGAAGGATGGGGTTATGCTCATAGATGAAAGGGGATTCGCTGACGGAACTGAAATCAAAGCGCAAATTTTCCAGGAGAAACTCCACTTGTATGTCAGCGTTAATCACCAGGGGGCTCACTGCAGGGGTCCGACATAGGAGGAGAGTGGAGGTGTTCACCTCACACCGTTCTTCAAACTAAAGGGAGAGAGCAAGAGGGGAAAAGGGCATTTTACTAACTGGTAAATAATCAGCACAGCCACAAAAAAGCAGCACTACAGTGGCAACTTCAGAAAATGTTTAGGAAAAAAATGTAAGAAAAAATGAACAAATACAGACATTTTACAGAAGTGGGTGTTTTTTGCAGACTAATGAACACTGGTGAAGTGTGCACACATAAATGTGTATGTGTCAGATGTGTGCATGTAACTCTGTGGAGACTAATTCCAATATAACAACAAATGAAAGAATATTGTGATACTGCCACTCCACTCACAATCTTGATAGAACACAAGGTGTTTCCTGGGCAGTCTGGCTCTGGGATGATCCGTCTGTGTCTCCACAGTAACCCTTGCTCGACCTCTGCATTTATAACGCTTCCTCTAGCTTGTCTTTTCCGTCTGCTCCCTCTTTTCCTACGTGAAATGGAGCCAGGGGGAAACACAGTCACTCGGATTCGCGGCTCCTGGACAACATCCAGGTTGTGTCCCATCACATGGATTACACGGCCACCGCTGTGCCAAGAGAGAGTCAGAGTTATGGTCAGCCGAAAAGTCAGATGCTGAGATTAATGCTATACACCCCCCCCCACACACACACACACCTGATAAAGCTTTTTGAGGGCACGGCCTGAGTGATGTTAGGGTTGGAGGTGTAGAAGAAGCCACTGCCATAGAGATGGCGCTGACTGTTGCCATAGCGTACGGTCACCCTGTGCTCTCCTGTTTTGTTGCTGCTGCCGGTCACACATTCAATCCTGCCCTCCTGTACATCTGACAAACTGAAGAGCAGCCGGAAATCAGACAGAGTGAAACCACAAAGAGAAGGAGAAACTTTACTCAATTTTGTGATTTTAAGATAAGATAAAGTAGGATTGATTTTATTGACTTTATTAATCCCACAAAGGGGAAATTTCTTTGAAAAAACAGCAGTAGGGAGAAATTTGAATATTAGCTTGTGTGTGTGTTGAGTGTTATTTACATGGTACAGGGGATATCGTTCAGCAGCACACTGATGTCACTGGCTCTGCCAGTTAGCAGTTTCTTGCCGGTGATGGTGAGGGAGGTTCCCCCGGCCTGAGGCCCTCTCTGCGGACTCACCCCCTCCAGCACTGGATTCTGCACACACAATCACACACACAGAATACGACGGCATTTAGAATGGAGAAAAGCTTTCCGGGCCAACATTAAAAGGCCTTAAACTGAAACTGCATGGCCACTGCATAATATATCTGACCTGGTAGCTGAATGTCTGACTGGACAAGCCAGACCCTATGCCAGTCACTTCCACAGAGACATGACCCGAGGTCTCCACTCCAATCTCCTCTGTAGTACACACAATTCTAAAGGGAAGAGCACACAAAGATTTCCACAGTTTTGAAAACGTCAGCTGCCCTTTGCATCATAAATGGACATAATTAAATATTCCAAAAACAACTTGTTAAAATCCTGAAATACATATATATTTTTTAAATGATGATAATACCTGGATGATATCTCATACAGGTGCGGTATAACAGTGCAGGAGACCCCAGACACAGTGACTGATCCCAAAATGTCCTGAGCTTTCTGGCCCAGGTTGGAGCCAGAAATGGTAAGAACGGTCCCTCCCTCTACCAGCCCTGACAGAGGCTCGATCTGAACACCACATAAAAAATAAAAAAAAGGTCAGTCACCATTCACAATGTAACATGCATGGTATTGTGTACTATTGTATCCCTGCTATGCAAACGAGTGACTTACAAATTGAATGACTGGAGCAGGGCAGGTGTCTGCAATGTGCTGCGAGCAGGACTCTCTGTGCACACAGCTGGACTGAGCCTCCCCACACCACACACACCCGTACTTCTGATCTGCTGTGTGACATCGGCTACAGTCCGAACGGCCCACCGAACAGTTGTACAAGGTCACTAAAAACATATAGAGAGGTCAGAATGCTAATAACACTGATAAACAGCAACAAGGACAGCAAGAGAACCTGATAGTTGTAAAACAAGACTGAAGCCTGGAGATTTGGTTGACTTGCACATTGTTTGACTTTTCCCTTCGTTGGGGATAGGGAAAAGCTGAACATTTTAGGCTTTGCTGAAAACAAAACCATCTTTGAGGGCTCAAACTACACTGTAATCTTCAGAACGTGTAGTAACAGAGCAGAGCAATCTCTACTCAACTAATCAGACTCAACATGCTTTCAGCACATTCTGAAATCATCTTTAGAATGTTGAGGCTCTCTCTCTGCCTCTCTTAACTGGGAGAACAGCGATGGTCCCAAAGTACTTTATTCCAATCCAGTTCCAACACAGAAAGCCACAAGTTAAAACCGGACCACTTGGCAGATGATTAAATGAAATGCTGTGTTATGTACTGCTGTCAGAGGACAGAAGCAGCAGTTAAAGACCATGCGCCATAACAGCGAGAGACTATAAATTCATCACTTCACCAGGACTCCATCCCACAAGAGCCTGCCACTGCTAACAGCCTCACAGCTACACTAATAACGACTTTCCCTTGGGAACACACACATGCACGCGGTGCAAAGCGAAAACACAGCTGTTGGGCTGCTCATCTGGAACCATCTGCTTCCTACTGCTACAGAAAACAATGCCGCAGGGCTGGAAGAGCAGCAAAGTGAGAAACACCAGCTTTAGCATGGCAAGACTTGCAGAACACAAACCAGGCTTCCTCTGTCTTTCACACCATGTAACCAAATACTATAGCCTGAAAGGCTCTCTGTGTCCAGACACACTGATGCTATGAGTTATAACTACAGCCTGAGGTGCCAGCCAAAATATACACTGATATTTAAGACAGCTGCCACTTTTAGAACGAAGGAAAAGATGAAGCCTATATATGTGTGCCCGCCCATGTGCACGATCACATGCGCACATAACACAGGCAGCGGTACGGAAGCAGACAAAGAATACTTTTTCCAAAATATTTTACGAACAAATTCACAAAAAAACAATATAACAAATCACATTCATTATTTTAATAAATGGGAGTATTCATAAAGCTATATATACTTTTCACAGCAACTGACTTAAATCCATATTTTTAGGCAATTTTCTCTTTAGCAGGTTTCATGACAAATGATGTTTGTTGGCATAAGCCTTGTCTTATTAAAGTTGTCTTATGAATGTTGTCAGTAAAATGATACAAAATATAACAAAGAATTTTTTTCAAAACATGAAGAAAATGTTTTTGTAGTATTCTTAATAAAAAGGCTAATAGAAAATGAATGACGGTTTAACATTTTTCAACTTAAAAAAGTGCAAAGTTTTCTTTAAGACAATTTTGTGAATATGGCCCAAAGAGTTAGTTGTAAACTGCTGCTCCAGACTTTAAATCAAACACCCCTTGCTTTGCGTTAATAAAAATTATAGTTTGATATATCCAGCATGTGTTAAACTTACTACAGTCATCTGACAAAGATTTGGTGGGTTGTAAACATACAGTTATGCGTCTTATGCCATCTGAGAAAACATATCATGCTATTGATCTAGGCAGCAATTATTTGTCCACACACACATACGCACACATACACTCATACACAAACCAAACCAATACTCACCATACAGGTCGTTAGCGCTGTCTACATGAAATGTGTTCCTCCTCTTCACATAAACCATGGCATTATACTCCTCCACCAAGGCTGTGTAAGAATACTGTAGGAGAAGTACAGGGTTCTGGGACCTTGACTTTGTTTAAATGCATATTACAAACTAATTTAACACTACTAAAATTCCAGTGCAAATCTGCATAACAGGTTTATTTGTTTTTTTGGTTTAAAACAAAAGTGTGTATGTTCATGTGTTTGCTTTACCTGGTGTTGCTGACAGGTAATGTCAAAGAAGGAAGGATTCATTTCATCCTTCTCCACATACGCGTCCACCACCACTGTCCGCCCCTCAATCACTAACACACATTCATACTCCAAGTCTTGGGCCTACAATAGACAGAGGCAAAATTGTATTGCACGAACATGATGAGAAAGTTTAGTCAATTCAATGTTAATCAATAAATGGAAAAAAAATTCAGTACAGAACATAGGACAAACAAAGACAATCACACGTACACTGTGAATATCACTTACATTATTGAAATTATTTAAAAGTATGTTATCTAAACAGAACTACAGACTTGTGTGTGTATCTTACTTGGTAGAGATGAAGATTCCGGGCTAACAGAGTGATCTTCCTCTCAGTCTTCACAGGCAACAGAGGGGAGCCTTGGACTTTCTCTACACACGGACATGCTGACGGGCCCAGAACAACTGATGAGCCCTCATCTCCCTGCTTGCACATGTTGAATAACAAACGCTAAGTGATCCAAAACGCCAGTTACTCATGTCAACAGATGATCATAAATCATCACACAATGAAACCTTAATATACTAATGAAATATGGTTAAAATTTACTGTCAAATTAAGCTTAAACCAAAGCACAACTACAACAAACAAAGCAATTTTTAAGCTGGTAACACATAATAAAGCAAAGGGGCATTGAGTAACTGAACTGAACTGAAAAGGTGAGGGTAAGAGAGGGTGTGTGAATGCAGAGGGGGTTTTTTTGTCCAGTGAGCCTCTTGCAAGAAGTTTCCACTAGTTTGGACTCACCGGTAAATAAAGGTCTGCCATGTCATACTGGTAGTCAAGATCAGAGTCCGTATCCAAAAGACGAGGGTAAGAGGGAGCGGCCTGGTTTGCTTCTCCGTCTCCTGATAGGACTGTTACTGCTGAAAAAGGTATGGTGTCATTCTCAGCCATATCCATATCTTCCACATCGCGCTCGACATCCTCCTGAGGGAGGGGGGGCGTTTGTGTCACAGTCTCCACCACTTTCTCATCTGAGTGAACAGGCTGGTCAGAAGGCAGGGCAGGGCGCTCTGTTAGTGCTAAAGGCAAGATGTCATCCATTTCTGAGTCTACCGCCACCGTATCTGGACTCTCTTGATGCAGAATTGGTTGTGTTTCTGTCGGAGGCTCCTCCAGTGGTGGGGATTCCTCTATGATCTGGGGGCTGCTGGGAAGGACTGGAGCTTCAGCTATTGGTTCCACAATCGGTGAGATCTCCTCAGGAAATGGCAACTCTTCAGCAGCTCCAAATGGTGACGGCGAGGGCAATACTTGTTGCTTCTCGGTTTCTGAAGTGACAAGAGGTGGTTCTGTTTCCAAGACATTGTCCAAACTGCTAACGGTGATCATGGCACTTTCACTAAGTGCCTCAGCCTCTGTTTCTGCAGCTACAAGGATCTCCTCTGAGGTGGCCTCCTCTAAGACGGGCAGCGTGGAGTCCACGAAGGTGGTGGTCGATGTCTGGGTAATGGGGGTGGGGAGAGGGGATCTGGTGGGAGTAGTAGTCGGCTCAGGGGTTGTGGGCAATGTGGTCGTTGTGGGTGGTGTAGTTGGAGCTGGGGTGGTGACTGGAGCAGAAGTAGCCCGTTCTGGTGTAGGCGTAGGTGTCATAGTCGTAGTAGTTGTGGCTTGAGTAGTTGAAGTGGTTGTTGTAGTGGTTGTTGTAGTCGTTGTTGTAGTGGTTGCAATGGTTGTGGTAGTTGGAGGTTCAGTCTGTGGTGTAGAGGTTGGGGGTGGGTTTGTCGGGGTTGGAAGGACAGTCGTGGTGGTCTTTGCAGGTGTGGTTAGAGGAGGGGAGGGTGTAGGGACATTGAACTGATAATGAAGAGTGGAGGGAGAGACCAGAACGAAAAGTCAAAATGATCAACATAAAAGGGAAAGAAATTAATCATAACAACTGAAAAAGCAGATTATCTCAGGTTAATAGATGGACTGAATATACTCATTAATATGGTGATTAACTGGCCATGTATACACTTCTACTTATAGACTATAGCTGATAAATTGCATTGTCATTAGCTATCTGGCTCTTTGTGAAATGAAAAGCAAATAAACTGAATTACATTATGAGGTATAACAGCAGTCAAACATTTGGACATCCATTTTTTCTAAGGGTTTATGTTGAAAACCTTGGAAAAAAGAGGCATCGTTTTATAATATGGCTGTTATAACACCAATAAAACATGCAACCATGATCTACTGCTTCCCGAATCTGTAATGATTTACATTATTTTAATTTGTTTCATTCAACAGTCATAAATGCATCAAATATTTATATTCACCAGATATAATGGCAATTTCCCACTCTTATTTCTATGCTATAACTCCTTGTTACGGATTTAAGGTATTCATGACCCAGTTAATATTCAAGAATAAAGTCATTTTTAAACTTAATACTCATAAGCCCTTTATAACAGTCACACGGTAAAATGGTACGAAAACAAATTATGATAGGCGGTACATGTGCTCAAACCTTGGACTAGCATTGCACTGCTAGTCCTGACAGAAATGACATTACTACTTAAACCTCTTTGAAAAGCCCTCTTAGTGATGATCTATACTTCTGTGAAATGTACAGAAATATTTCTGTGGAGAAGCAGACTCACGTTTTCATTGTAAATGATGACCCCTTGTTCACACACAGCTTTGTGGGTACAAACATGCTGCTGCACACACCAGTTACAGCCCCAACGGCTGGACACACAGCCACGACAACTGCCAACAGACAAAAAAGAAATCAGCCTAGTGTGCAAGCGCGCACACACACACCACAGAACAGACAGAGATGATGACAGGCTTGAAGGAAATGCTACTGAACTTAATTAAATTCCACTTCTCTGAAGGACAAGAAAAGGTGAATCATATTAGGCTTGGATTGCTGGGCTTAACCAAGTAACTGTGAGCAGGCGTCTTTTGATGAAGATCCTAGATTGGACATTACATGGACACAGAGTGCTCTGTGTGAGAGTGTGTGTGTTTGTGTGTGTGTGTGTGTGTGTGTGTGTGTGTGTGTGTGTGTGTGTGTGTGTGTGTGTAACTTACGGGGTACTCCCAGAGAGCTGTTTGACAACATTGCAGTCATAGAAGGTGAATTCCCGAGAGGTCACAATGACATCACCAAAGCGTAAAGACAGCGGGACTGATACAAAATCTGAGGGGATAAGAGCAAGAAAAAAAGGGGGGCAGGAGAGGGAAGGAGAGGAGAAGAGTAGAGAGAAGAAGAATAAAACATTCCGTTACTCTTTATACCGGTACCAGGTTCAGTGAACAATTTCTCAATCTATTTTTAAAAGCTTATAACTGACAAGTGAATTGAATTTGCAGGGCGTTCTATCCAAAATCATCACATTCTTCTAAAACAGAGAAATGGGGGGGGGGGGGACAGAGCAAGAGAGAGAGAGAGAGGGCAAGAGAGAGAGAAAGAAAGAAAGTAATTTCCCAAACAAGAGTCAAAACAGATATAATAGGATCCATCTGCACTGAGCACCAGACATAAACACTTCTGATCAACCTCCATTTAGGCCAGGATACACACATTCACACATAGGCATACATAAAAGGCATGCTCACTTATGCCTCCATGTATTCAATATGTGCCGTCTAATACCATATCTGATCTCATTTATCATGGTTCTACAAAAATACAAAGAAACCACACATTCCTGGCCTAGTATTTCACGGTGTACATGCCAGAACATACACACACAGCCAATACGACATTTACTACTGTGAAATTAAACTACAAAGCAAGGCAACATTCAAAATGGTATTAACAGACTCCACATGACACATGATAAAGGTATAAAATAAGAAAAAGAACATCCCATTAGAATCCTATAACATTTTTTAAACATTCTAGCCAGTCTACCAAATTTGAAAAATGTTGGAAGAGCTTTTTAGTGACAGGTGTTTTTTTTATTAGCTTCTTTAATATGTGCACCAGAAACCTCTGCCAAAGTTTAATAGTACCACAGAGGAAAGCAACCTCAAAATACATATACATGAACTGCAATGAGCTATAATCCTGTAAACAGCATGGTCTGACTATCAAATTCTTACTAAGGCCTTTGTCAATGGATTAATATGTGCAGTTTAAACTGATATTAGCCAGACTATTCAGGAGATTTCTGTGTTGACACACAATTGAAGCTTTTACCCAATTTTCTCCTTGTTTAGATATATTTTTTGGATTTCTTATTCAGAGAAACATGGCTCTCACATAACAAAAAAATGGCTCTCACATTAGTACGGCTAAATTCTAGTCTTAAATTTAAACTTCCAAGTTAGTAATGTCCTTTTCAACCTAAGCTAGATCTCCCAATAACATCATGCCTCTAAGCTGGGAGGGTGAACTTGCTGTTGTGCTGTTGCACAGCTTTGCATGCTTGGAGGAGAATGCTAACTGCCATTTTTGTTATGTCAGCTAATGCCTGTGCTGGCTACATTCACTTAGTGACTAGGGGAGATGTCCTATCCACCCAAAGACAGCATGGTTAATAAACGTCTTCTGAACTCCCTGCCGCGATCGGCGGTGTGAAATATCCCAGGCAAAAGGTTAGATGGCTGCACCACTCACGAGCTTCACAAAGCTTTCTGACACCAAGACAAGCATGTCAGATAAAAAGGCTCACTCTGGATAGGAAGATATGTCTCCCGTATCAAAATATCGTCAGAAAAAGTAAATGATGACTTACATAAATCAAAAAAGAAAAAAATAATTTAAAACTCGTAAGTGAGGAGCATCATAAAGTCAATGTGTTATAAACTCTGAATTCATAACAGTACATGTAAACAGGATTTTGAACGGACCATTGTCTTTTATTTAGCTTGTAAACACCCTGGTTCAACCCAATCTCTTAGTCTAACTAAGAATTTATTCTGGCTGTTGTTTGCATGTCAACATATTTATTGTGGCTCCCCATCATAAAAGTCTGGTAATATGAGCCAGTTCAGTTGCTCAAAAAACAGTCACATACTCAAATGGCTTACGAAACATTTTATGAAAAAAGAAAAACAAATTTCACTCTCAAACACAAATATACAATGCTGAGTACACACAACCACAACAGCCATGTGAACAACAGCCAGAAGCCCAATCTTAAAATCTCAAAAATATAATTCCACAGGAATGCTTTCATAGTTATGAGGACTGTGTGTGTGTGCGCGTGTGTGTGAACTTCTTTCAAATTCCAGAATGCTTATTTCCCCTTAAAAGCCCATAATAATAAAACATGACTTATGAAAACACAAAAAAGAAGTACAACAAACACATCTTCCATCATTCACATATGACAGCGCCAAAACACACAGCTCCATGAGCACCATCCAGACACACAACTATTAATAGATTCAAGTAGCTGCACACCATTACTGCAGGCCTAGTGACCATGATAAACAACACATCCATAACACACTCAACAGAAGACCAGTAGAAAACTAGGCTGATTCCTGAAGAGCAGATTAAAATAAAGTGGTCAAGTCCACACTATATCACTATGTACTAACATATTTGTTATCCCAAAATTCCCTTTTGCACTGATATCAGTTTAAATCTGCATTTGAGAAAGGCTACAGTCACAGTGCACAAATGAAGTAGACTCTCATAATTCTGCTTAGGCAACATTGCACAAGCAACTGGGCTGTAGGCTTCTACTACAACAAATGGATCAAATCACCCAAAACTCAGTAACTTAATATGCCATTATTTGGCACTCTCTTTTAAGTCCTGTCCCTGCCTGCTCCTGTGTAGTCCTGTGTTGTTCTGTTTTTGTTCTTTGTCTTTCTCCAGTATCCTAGAGGAATGTTGTTTCATTTCACTGTGTACTGTGTATATGGTTGAGATGTCAAACACCTTCTAGACAACACGACTTGGCTATCATATGCAATATAGTAAAAAAATGCTGAAAAGCATGGCAGAGGTCAGTTTAGTCAGTCTCTCTCACCTTGACCAGGAGGCCCACTGGGCACTCTAAGGGGGTCAGGGGAGGGGCAGGTGACCCCAGTGTCCGTGACGGTGGCTGGAGATGAGCTGTCCTTGAAGAAACAGGAGTACAATTCCCCAGTTTGAAGCCTCGGGAGACCCGGGATAGTAAGAGAAATCTGAGAGGAAGGAGGAACAATGCTTAAAATTGCTTTGAATTATGTCATCGTTTCACATTGCATTTGGTAAGCTTGGACCGGATTGGACCGGTTTGAACTAGAATAGGATTAAATTAATGGCATTATACTGAAGTAGGGTAAAGTAAACTAGAGTAAACAAGGCTGGAGTTAAGTAGATTGTCTTGGTCTGTGCATGATTTAGCTGGATTGAATAAGGTCGTTTTGAACAGACAATACCAACCATGCTCCAAAATCCCTTTTTCCATAAGAGCAGTGGTGCCGAACAATAATTACAGCTTCAGCCGGAAGCAAAATAAGTACGAACTGTAAACACAAGCTCTGCGTGAAGGTTAAGATTAAAATGTTCTCAATGGGGCATTCACTCATGTTAACTTTTTTTCCTTCGTATAAAGCATAATACACACAGTTCTGCCTTAAATGCACATATATTACAACACTCCATCTTTTTCTTGCCCTTCCCTTCTCCCACCCTCAATCTCCTACCGTTGAAGATTGATGGTCATTAGTACATTATCAGAGCTCTCATCTTCAGATATTACATCAAACTCACAATTAATGTTGTTATTCCTCCCTGTTAGACTGATATGCACTTCCGTGATAATCATCTGTCCCTCACTGTGACGGAGTTTAAAAATAACTAGATCATATTTACACTGCCAAAATTCCAGTCCACACACACAGACACACACAAATGGATACATACACATACATATGGACACATACACAAAGATATCAGGATGTCAATACTTGAAAGGCAGAACTCCGAAACAGGCATAAGACAAGGATTTTGTGTGTCTATATGTGTAACATACACTCTTGCTCTCCTCTCTGCTGATGTTGGATGGTGTAAGTGTTTGTACAATCAGACACTGCTGCTCCATGTCAAAACTCCACAGCCACTGATCAGCCTGCTCCCCACGGGCACATTCCTTCCGCTGATCACACCTGAGAGAGGGGGGAGAGAGAGAAAAGGGGGTGGTGTTTGTACTTTTACCAATTGTTGAATGTAGTATCACCAGGGGCAACAGAAGCATTTTTTAAGTGAGGGGGCCACGTGGGGACGGGGTTTGTGCATGGGGGCGGGGCTTGTGCGTGGGGGCGGAGTTGCTGCATGTGTGCAAATGTCATCCTTTTAGTTTGGAAAGCCCTGTTAAATCTTTCCTAAAAGAATCCACTCCACTTAATCGATAGAAGAACACACACCAATGGAAATCAGCTCGGGTTTTCCTTCAAATCACCACATGCAATTGAATGCACAGACAGGCTGCTTGGATTTCCAGTGGTGTGTGATCTATCAGTTTTGTGGAGTGGATTCTTTCGCGAAAGATTCAAGATTCAACAGCGCTGGTGACCTAATTATTTATGTTAAATGTGGGGGGGACACGTCCCCCTCTGGTTGAATGGCGACGACGCCCATCAGTATCACAAATACACAAGTTTTTCACAATTTCTGCATTATTAAATTGAGATAAATATAAATGTGAGATGTTCACAGTGTCAATTTGAATGACAAATATAGGTAAATTCAACATGCGTTTATTTTCTTTAATTCACATTTTTTTTCAAACTAGTGAATGTAAGGGTATGGAACTCCAGTTATGGAAAAATACTGAAGCTTCTATGCTTTGTGCAACTCTATATTGAAAACAGTTTTTAACAAATATATATTTAACAAAACTTAACAAACTCTCTTTATATAAGATTTGTGAGGTTACTGTTGTCTGTTTTTGTGCGTTTGTGCATATGTGCATAAAACAGATTTAAATGCTTTGCCAATACCGCTATTGTGTGTGTGTGAGAGAGAGAGAGAGCAAGAGTACACTGAATGGATGTATGCCACTCGGAGTGTGTAAAATCTCACCTTCCTTCCAGGACACACCAGCCACAGTAAGGATCATGAGCCGACAGACACGACTGACAGTCCATGTGCTGGTGACACTCAGCTACAGGCCTCTTCTCCAGCTATTCACACAAACACACACACAACTTAATTATATATCAATTCCAACTCAACGTACTTCTTCAGCTGCAAAAACACTCATTACCACACTCACTCCCTACTGACAATAAACACTCATTCACCCTGCTAGATAAATACACACCCATTCTGCAGCCCTGTTTTCTGTACTTCCAGTCATAACACACACTGACATCTTGGGTACTCACAGCATGACAAAACACAAACATGCATCCAGCTGTAGCTGCTTCTTTCTCCAGCTGAAACACTACTGCATTAATTTAAGCTCAAAATATGCAACCACTGATGACTCTCTGATTATGCATGAGATCAACAGTCCTGACTTTAGTATGAAGACGTTTATACACTTTTAACAGGCAATACTGCAATGCTTCAGACTCCACCACTTTACTGTAGGGGGCGATATTTAGACAGTAACTCACGGGTTTGGCCAGTTCGAGGTCTACAGAAGTTAACAGCATGAGTGTGGGAGGATGAAATGTCTGCTTCAGCAGAAGTAAACAGACCAGTCACTACATTTTCAGCTGATTCAAGCTGCCACCTTTTCAAGCTAATGTTTTTTCCTCAAATAACTGTTCAAGGAAAACTTCAAGAAAATAAAAGCAATAATTTTTACATTAGGATTTTTTGCAGCTTTGTTACCATAGTGCTGGTCATGATGTACAGGTGCTCCTCAGACTGATCCAGAATCAATTCACTGCTGATTGGTGTGTTGGGCTGGATGGGGATAATGGCATATTCCTCTACCTCACCACTAGGACCCAGAAACACCTGGAACACGCACACGCACAAGCACACAAAATAAGAAATATACACAGAATTTAAAGAAAATACTAAGAGCACAAGCTTCAGAGCTGGAACATTAAAAATGGGTTTCTCAATTTCTGCATAATTCAATCACTGGGGTGTAAACAACATCCTACAGAGGATCAGTTTACAGATACTTACCAAGTCAGATTTCTTTACAGTTGCCATGACAGGAGTGGAATACGAGTGTGTTTGTGAGCGTGCACGCATGTGTGTGTTTGTAAATATATTCACAGAGCAAAAGTCCTAAGCCACTCATCATTTCTTCACATTTCGCACTGCATTAACCTTGTTTTTGCAAAAAGACTGCAATAAGCATGATCATCCGGAATCATCAGCACCTGTTTTTCTCTGGTTTAAAACCTAACCTGGCTGTGTTATGCATGAAAGATTCAGACGTAGGTCACTGTGTGGCTTAACAACCAAAAACAAATATCAGCAGAAACTGGTCAGGTTCCGGGAATTTGATTGAAATCGAAAGCCTTTGAACGTACATCCATAAAACACACACACACTCTTACTGAGTCAAATTTCTATACAATGGTGATAAGCATGTGTCTCGGCTCCTCACTCACACTCTCTCACACTCTCTCTCTCACACTCTCTCTCTCACACTCTCTCTCTCACACTCTCTCTCTCACACTCTC
>JBBMFX010000101.1:17188250-17199189 GCA_037832545.1 Rhabdalestes septentrionalis
TCGCGCACACACGCGCACACACTCGCACACACTCGCACACACTCGCACACACGCGCACACACTCACACACACTCACACACACTCACACACACTCACACTCACACACACACGTATATATAGAGTATCAGTATGACTATCCTGGCATGTGAGGTCATCCAGTTTTAATAATGTGGGAAGTCATTTTGACAAAGGAATGTTGTGTGTCCCATTTCCATAGCGATACCAGTAAGAGACATCTGTACTGACTCCACTGTACAAAGAGAGTAGTCATAAACACACACACCAAACACACACACACACACACCAGGCTGAATTTAGCATGAGATATGCAGACGTTATAGTATACCGTGTCAGTGTCTTTTCAGAACTTCTGTTTTTGCAATGTTTTTCACTAAAGGGAAAGATGAGAGAACGACAGCTACAGTGCTCTTTCGATCCCACCTCAACTTTCACACTAACACTCCAGTGATAGGTATGAAGCTCAACACCCCTCCCCCCCAAAAAAAAGAACAGAACATTTCACATTCAAACTTTAACACATGCAAAAGGGGATACAAACAACCACCAAACATCTGTTTCTTTGTGACTCAAAAAGACTTTGTAACCTTTGGACCCAGTCATGCCTCTACTCTATTATAAATGCACAGACTGTCTATATTCACTTGTTTTCTCCCGGAGTATCTGGGACAGGTGCATGTCCACACTAGACCTAATAAAATATTTCAGCATGTGAAATTCTTGTAGGTGTTCTGTGTTGCACTGTTGGGTTTTATATTCCAGTGAAATAAATCATGCTATCATCATACCACAAACAACACTACCATTAATATTTACACATGGGAGAACATTTTCCTTAAAATTTATTTGTATTACTGCCACATCCAGCAAGATAAAATTTATAAGTCCCACAATGCACTTTATAAACACATATTACTTATTTACTTTAAGAAAAACACAACAAACGGTAAATCATCATGAGTGTATAAAATGTTACTTTTTTTGTGTTCTTTTTATATTCTTTTTATATTTAATAAATGAGACGGCACCATCATGCTGCTAAAAAAGAAGTATAACAGGGCAAAGCTCAGTCCTTCCTTTCTCTAATTCTCCAATTCATATTTTGATTTCATTAACAACAGGGTGTTGACACAGGACCAGCTTTGAATTTAATCTTTTCACTCTGGATACTATACACATTCAGATTTTCTGCATGAAGGATGTTTCTGAGACACTGCTGGACCCAGACGATTGTTGAACAAGCGTGGCTGCTCTACATGGCCAGGTGAACATTTTTGGGACTTTTTATGAAAACAACAGAACATAGGTTCTTTGTCAGCTGGCATTAACAAAAATGTATTTTGAAGGGAATATTCTTGCATGTGTAAATATTCATGGCAGTGCTGTTTTTGGAATGATGCCAAAGGCTACATGTTTTTGTTTTTTTTGCCTTCTCCTTGTTGTGATTTAAGCTCACCTTTCAGATCTTTAAGATTTAGGTAAGTGCTTTTAACATTAGATTGGAAAAGAACACCATCATAGTTATGTAAAACCCACTCTTCAAGAAAGACTAATATGCCTGAGAGGGAGCAACTTAGCATAAAATACACCACGTCCAAACATTTGCACATATCATTTCATGCAGTGTTTCTTCTGAAATCAAGGGTATTTGTGTGGAATTTACCACCCTTTGCTGCAGTAACAGACTATTTTTCTGGGAAGACTTTGCAGCAGATGTTTGTGGTGAGGATTTAGTGTCAGCCACAGAAGCACTGAAGTCAAGTACAGATGTTGCATTCTTTGTTCAAGATCACAAACATCACTCCAAATCTTTCCAAAGATACTGGATAAAACTTCGTCGCTCCAGAAAACCCGATTCCACTGTTCTACAACCCACCACCGGGGCATTTACACCCCTCTACCCAGTGCAATGCATTGTGTGTGGTTCCCTCTGGCTAATGTGCAGCCTGCTCCAGACCAACCTATTCTACTACCAATTATATTCTATGGAGTACAACACAATATCGCAATACAACACCTGCGTCAGCGATGACTCCACTTTAAAGTTCAATAACTTATGCTAGATGTCTAGATACTTTGGACAAGTACTGTAATCATTTTATGTTAAAACCTTTTGCTAGTATGCTATTTCTTACACATTTGCAAAGTATCGGCAAGGAAAAAAGGCTAGGTGATCTCAAACCTTTGACAGGCAATGGACATCAAATCACATCTAATATACACATCTACCAGCCACTAGATCTCTTACAACTGGCCTAGAAGGGACTTGAAAATACTTTTGTCAGCACACCATGAGCAAAAATAACAGCTCCAACGTTTTGTCAATTTTAAACAAGGGAGATGAGATAAGAATAAAGGAACTAAAGTGCAGGGCAGAGTAAACACAAAGAGAGCCATTTGTGGGGATGCATTAGCCACCTGACACATGGCTGATCCTAATAATATTTCTGGATCATCCAAGAGGGCTACAGAGGTCTCTCCAATACAGACTGCCTCTATTTTAGAATAGCAAAGGCCTCTTGGCAAGAGATCTAAAAGAACTAAGAAAGAGTGAGAGTGTGAGAGAGAAAGACAGAAAAAGAGAGAGCTAGAGAGAGAGAAACAGAGTGAGAGAAAAACAGAGAGAGATAGAAACAGAGAGAAAGAGACAGTAATACAGAGAGAGAGAAAGACAAGGAGAGAGAGAGTGAGTGAGCAGGAGAGAGAGAAAGAGAGAAAAAGAGAGAGCGAGACAAAGAAATTGAGTGAGAGAGTGTGCAAGAGAGAGAGAGAGACAGATAGAGACAGAGAGAGAAAGAGAGAGAAAGATAGAGAGAGGGTGTTAGTGAGTGGGTTTGTGTTTGCACAGGAACCTGGGCTGATTCAGAGATATGGGACACGAGTTCAAGGCCTTTTACACCACCCTCTTCACACACACACCTGCGTGTTTGTGTGGGAATGCTTTAAGGCAGACCAAAAAAAAAAAACTTCTCATGAATTACAGAAAAGAAGACAGATGTTAGACATTTGAGTCTGTGTGCAGACGCATGCATGCATGGCCATTCTGGCAGCATTATACTTAATCTTTCAAGTATTGGTCATAGATATGCTGATATTAGAGGCCTGCAATATGAAAATAGGCACTCTAACCAATCACTGCGTTTCTCATTGTGAGCTTCAACCATTTTTGGTTAAACTCTTCAGCAAGCCAATCTTCACACTGATTCACGGTTAAGCTTTTAAAACAAGGCACATCACAGTCGCCGTAATTATAATATATAATGCATAGCATCATATCAACAACACTCCTATTTTGTCCATATGATGCTGACTTAGCTGCTATGCATGTGTGTAATTTCCAAGCAAATTTCTCATCTTTTTGTAGATAACCACTAGTAACACTCAACTAGAGCTGTTTTTCTTCATTTTTTCATATACGTTTGGAAATTACTGCAATCAAATTAAAAAGAAAAAAATAAACACACCTATTACGCAGACCAAAATAAAACACAAAAGCTGACAGAATTAAAAAGGAAGGTGAGCAGGGAGAAACGGAAAACAAAAAAAAAATCAGTAAGTAAAGAAAGTCACCTTGTGTAAATTTCCCTTGGAGTCTCCGAGGAAGGCGATAGTGTGCCCCGCCCTTACGCTCACAGCCACTGCTGTAAGCCGGGCTGACGGACTGTCCAGTATGGGCTCGGCCTCCACTGGCACCCGGCTGGCCATTGGACTGGGGGTGTGGTCAGAACCACAGGGGTAAGCGTTCAGTGTGTTCTGGAGAGATTCGTGAAAGAGAGAAATATCCGTCTGGTTAGATATTTTTGTGAATCGCTATTGCGATGTTGACTAACCATTCATTAAATGCTTTCCTGTGTGGCCATGACCAATCTTAGACTTTCCAGATAAGTTTCTGTGGGTGTTTAGGCAGAGCACAGCATCCACATGAACCAGCAATCAAGTATCGTTCCATTGTGCTTTGCTATTGTGTTCTAATCTACAGTAGGTTACATTGTAACTGCATTATTATGTCTGGGTAATGCAGCAAGAACATTCACAAAAAAATTCAAAAAAGACTCAGTAATTACACATTTAAAAATACAGTCAACACCTTAAGTATAATTACTTGTGTTCTCGCTGCACATATTAACCGTAGTTCTCTCTCAAACATGCAGTTAGTCAGTGTTCTGTAAGTGCTGACAATCTCCACAGTATATAATGACCATATGGTAATTTATTACAATAAATATAAAGCCCAATTAATGAAGCAATATAATCATAATCTATAAGCTCCAGCATACTTGGTGTTTGAAATCTGAATTTTGGTTTTGTTCATTTGACCAATATATTGGACTGCTGGTACATGGTCAGATCCTGTACTCAACCTCAAAAGTGTGCAATACATTTTTCTTTGCAAAAGTCTTTCATGCAGATACTGATTTTGGAATATATTCCAATATATAATTACGGAAGTAAAATCAAACTGTTTAGGCTTTTCCTTTGAATTTCAGCTGAAGATATGTTCAGTATTTGGGCCTTTAACTGTCTTCTTTATTTTTCTACTATCACTTATTCAGTCCTCCGTCTGTAGGCCACAGATTTACAGTGCTCAGGCAGAAGGCTACAGACAGAGCTATGGTAGGCATCTGGCCCTGACATTCAAAGACTCTGGAAAGATTTGTTTCTCTTTTTACAGTCCACCAGTTCAGGGTCATTTGGAAATGGCCCACTGCCCATCCCTACAGTCTCTGTTTACAGACTCAGAACAGACACTAAAACAGGGAGATGCAGATGATATTAGAGGTGATCGGGATTTGGAGAGTAGTGCTTGAAAATATATGTGTAATCCCTTTCAAACTTTCATTGTTTTCTTCACAGCAGCCGTTTATTTCCCTTATTCTGTCTTGTTTAGTGTGATTCTGTCACTGAAGCAATATTATCGGCCCTCCTACTGAAAAAAGACACTCCTTGTTATTGATCCCATGGAATCCCATTAAAACATGAATGGGCCTGTCCAGTGCCACTGCCCCAGGCTACAGTGTAGCAAATGCTGGGACATCAGGGGTCAACTCTTGAATCACGACTTTTAGGAAGAATTCTTAAATACATATAAGATCAATCCACCCCCCTGCTGAGCAGGGATCAGTCCCATCTGTGCCCTCAACACACACAGAGTCCCAAAGCAACAGAGGCACTGTAAAACAAGCCATAAAACACATCCAATATAATCCACTTCACGTCGGTGTAATTACTTAAGCACTAAGAACTATTGGATTCATTACTTTAATTCAGTGCAATGGTTCGGTTCGCTTACTCTGTCCTGGATTCTGTGCAGAAAGAGGATTTAACAGTCATCAAAATTTATTGTGAATTGATTATTGATTACTGTCAGATATGTCCAATATCAGCTTCTTAGCAACTGTCAAAAATCAGCACAGATTTTGATTAATGTTAAGCAAATAGATTTTTTGTTTTTATACATTCACCACTCCACCCACTAGCTAGTACTCACTACTACACTCAATTGCAGCATGAGGACAAACTGTCCATCCAACGCTCATAAAAGTTTGTGTGCCAGAAGCCCACCAAAGGAACAGAGCAGTAGCAAATGTATGGTTATACTGTCAACTGTAAAAACCAGTGATGGGACAAATATTATAATTTTGCAAAAAAACACACTAAAAAACAGCTGTGCAATTTGGTCTATGTTGCAGTGCAAATTCTTCTCAAATTCTCTACACCTTAAATTCTCAAAACCCTCAAACAAGCTCAGAATCGGTCCTGGGAGTGGCCAACTTGGACAACAGCTTTATCTATACACTCATATTTTATCTTGAACAAGTTTTCTAGAGCCAAGGATGATTCATTTCATAGTACGGCATTGTTTCTGAAATACATTTCCAGCTAAAGTTCAGCTAAAGTTCTCATAAATCAGAAAGTAAATAAAACAACCTTAAAACTCCATTGCTTCAGCACTAGCTATGATCTGGTGTCCAGCAGCCACTTACCACTGGTAGGTTGGCACAGTTGGATTTGACCTCATACTCAATGTAAGCAGCCTCCTGCCCATCGGTGCGGCCCACTTCCGTGTAGCAGAGGTCACGGGTGGCGTTGATGCGTCCGTCTACGTCGCGCAGTGAGAACATGCACAGGGCCGATTCCTCACTGGGCCTGCTAGACGCAGCTGAACGGGTGGAGAACACGCCCAGCAGGATCTCCTCCTCCTCTGCCCCGGATCCCCGTGACTCGCCCACCCGTACAGCCTGTAGAAGGTTGTAGTTCTTTCCTGCTGCTGAACGGCAGCTCAGTGGCACCTCCACGTAGGAATAGTAGGCCGAGTCGTCCAGACACACGCGCGAAATATATGTGCGGTATTCCCGTGACTGGGACTTCAGGTCTCTGCGGTAGAACAGAAAGTAGACGTGGGAACGGTGGGCGAATGAGGCCACAAAATGATGGTCATATTCCGAAAGCCGTCCAGCCACAGCCAGCTTGGCAGTTTCCTCGTATGAAAAGAGTGGCTCAGTTGCCAGGTTACGAGTGGAGATGGGCGGCTGGCTGCTGGTGTAGCCGCGACCCACAAACAGCACCGGCTGCCTGCTGCCACCCGCTTGCACCACCAGACCCACAGTGGAAACATCTGGGTCGTTTGCTGCCACATATTGCGTGTCCACTGGTCTCTCCGCTGAAAAGATCACTGTCCCCACAGCGTCCAGGCTGCGCTTTTGGCATGTGCCCTGGTGGACGCTGCCGCAGCTGATCAGTTGCTGGCTATAGGGGTCTACCAAAAGGAGTTTGTTGTGGTTGCTGGTCCATCGGGCCTGGAAACAGAGATATGGTTATTCAAATATTTTATATAAAGAAATTGAAAAGTGACTGCATTTTTGATTGAGTACTGTAACATTCAGCATTAATAAACTTCATTTCAACATCAGTGTAGTTTATTCATAATCTATATACTGATGTATCAGATGTTTAAATAAAATTTTCAGCACATGGTGTTGAACCATGGAAGGTGAAAAAAATAAATAAAAAAAATTTTGTTCATTTTTTTCCTCCGCCTCAAACAACCCTCAGCTATCAGTGATAACACTGCTTTCCATCCTGTTCCTCGCTGCACATCGTGAAGAACCGATTTTCAAGTTTAAACATATAGCAAGATTCATTTTGCTGAAGATTCCAAAAGACAGGTTACACTTTCAAGACAGGTAGTTTTCAAACATTTCTGCCCATCGTTTAACAAGGAAAAAATGTTCATAATGCATTATGAAGCATCTACTACAAACTCCCTGCAGATTGTTTTTCAGTCTCAGTGGATTTGAAGCAGCTGTCACATCTGCTGCTACATCCACATTACATTCAGTGTTTGTCGGAGTGTGGCTGCATCAAAAAAGGCACTCTTGGGGGCCTTCTAGTGGCTAAGAGGCCTTTAGAAGGCAACTAGTTCCCTTGGGTATTCAGATCAGCCCCGTTATGAACACTGCAATTGTTGTTCATGTCAACATGTATTAACCTGCCTGAATATTCAGTTTCACCCATATCATGTTTAGAAAGATAAATATATTCCAAATTCTAATTCAGGTTGATTTTAAAGGCTTGTCCTTACCTGCGGGCAGTTGGTCTCACTGATAGGTGGCAGGCAGTCACGGCTGTCGGTCACAGGCCCCGTTTGTGTTTCATTCTCCAGCTCCAGGTTGGAGGACAGCTGGAAGAGGTGGTCACGGGCACCCAGGTAGACTCGGCCTGATACAGAATCAGGGTGCAGCGCCAGGTGCTCGAACCGTGTGTCATTGCGAAGGAATGATGGGTAACGACCGTGGTGGGTGGAACTTTGCGTGACCGCACAGCCAATCAGGACAGAGATGAAAGCATGTAACAAACGCACCATCCCGGGAGGCATAGCAACAATTCTGGGAAAGGGAGATGGAATGGTTAAAATCATAAGAGGACAAGCAAAAATCAATGTATGTTCAAACACAAAAGCACAGCGAGAGAAACGGCACCAAGTCCATAATCATTCCAAACCAGACAGTTAAATGGCTAAAAATATCCTGTGACCAGCGCCAGTCTGTTTTGACCAAATGGAGGAATAATCTGAGAGTGAATGAGTGGGTGAGAGGTAGAGAGAAAGGGAGTGAGAGAGAGAGATTGTAAACAGTTGGTCATCACCTCACCATTTGTTTGGTAATTGTGTGTTAAAAGGGCATGTCCCTTCTGTAGAGATCAGCTGCTCGGTGTGACACCCACACACACACACACACACACACACACACACACACACGCAAAGATAAACACACACTCATTCAATTAAACACACATCCCGATGGATTCCACCTAAAAGAGACCAAGATACAGAGAGAAAGAACATTTAAGAACATCTGCAAAAGGTTAAGGATTAAAGTAGCAAGGAAAAATAACCAGTGTGTTCTGCAAGCATCTGTGTGTTATTGCTGTAGTAACACACATGTACAGAAATGAGGTCTAGGCTTGCCTGTCTCACTGTGTTATGATGTGACACTGATATTAGGGAATCCATTTCATCTCACTTGTTCAGTTCTACCCCTTGATTTCCCCTCCCTCTCTCCTTTCTCATTCGTATGGAATGAGATTAACTAGTGCAGACGGAGCAGGGCATTTAGTGTGTGCCTGCCCTCATGAGAATTTGAATGAATAAGAGTGAGAGTGAATGGAACATTTTGTGAGAGGGTGAGTGAGTGTGTGTGTCCACAGAGAGACAGGGTGACCAAGAGAGGGACTTTTCCCAGACTCACAGCTCCATTGTGTTAGTATGTGTGTGTGTGTGTGTGTGTGCTTGTATATATATAAATACGTATGCATGTCCACATTTTTACACAGAAATTTGCAAGTGTATGATCTTCTAAGATTCCCAATGGTGTGTGTGTATTTGTGAATGTGCATTTGAAAGTGTGTGTATTTTCAAATCCTTGTATATCTGTAAAAGAATTCAGTGCACAGCCATATAGAATTTGGCAAGCTGCCAAACATTCATTCAGCTGCTGCCCGTGGAAGGGGAAAAAGGGGAAACACTCGACAGTCTGATTACCACTGTTATCATTCCTTTAATGACCTTAATTCATATCTGGCAGTGTATCTATTACTTCCACCAAAACAATGTTGCTTTCCTAGAGATAAACTTTATTCTTAGTTCCTAATGGCACTACAGAGTTCAGGCCTCAGTCTGGGTTCTCTGATGGATGGCCTTCTGTTTGGAAATGAAGGCTGTTATCAGAGTGATAAGGCACAAAGGACAGGTTGGAAATGGTAACAAATACAGAGCAGTCAGGCTGTAGAAGAAAGAAAGGAGGAGAGGAAAGGCAAGCAGAGCTAATGCATGGAGTGTGCAGTCCCAGTGTAACACTGGGGGAGGGGTGACAGAGTAAGACTGGGGGGCAGAAGAAATTAAGAGATTAGTGAGAGAAGGAAAATATGATAGAGCAAGCAAAGATTTCACAAGGGCACCAATAGCATGTAAAAGAGAATGAAAAGGGGACGAGAGTGAGAACACAAGAACAAAAAATGTACTAACATGGAAGTGTACAAAATAAAGCAGAGAGAGACGGAGACAGTCTAAGAGAGAGACAGAGAGAGAGAGGGACCAAGAGAGACAAAGAGAGAGCTAGACAAAGAGAGAGCTAGACAGAGAGTGAGAGAGAGAAAGAGAGACAGACAGAGAAACAGGGAAACAGAAAAGAGTGAGACAGAAAGAGAAAAAGAGAGACACACACAGACAGAAAGAGAGAGATGGAGAGACATCCCAGCAGCTGGGATAAACAGTGTCTCTGACAGTAAGTTCCGGAGGGATGGTAAAGTGTCTCTCCACTATGTGGCGGCTCGCTTTCCTCCACTAAGGGGAATTTTTTTGCAAGGTCGCCCATAACTCCGACACGGGTCAAGCGAGATTTGGCAGCCGCCTTGTACAGTTGTCACTTCCAATGACTGTAATAAAATCTGGAGTCAGTCGCGCCATGTCAGGAGTCCAAAAGCAACAGCAGGCAGCAGTCAGCCAGCCCAGTGCTCTGTGTGTAATCGGGGATGTGAAAATAAGGAGAAAACTGAGGAAGGATCGTGAGTGAAAAAGAGCTTAAGGGTGAAAAGAAGGCAAGTCAAATTAATTATACATCAATCAAAATCCCTGTGTTGGCATTAGTGTTTAATTAGTCTCAAAAAACACCAACACACACCCTGCCCTGCATCAGCATCAAACAGTTCACTAATCAGCAAACAACTCATTTTCTTACGCACTACACATTCCTCAACAAACCACAGACATTTCTTTTCATGCTATGGCTGTATGATATTTCCTTAAAGCTCAGGCTGGGTGATTCCTTTGGTAACACTTGCAGTTGAAGATAACGAGCTAATAAGTTAATAAGCTTCCAACAATGTATCCAAATTCATGAACTCACAGAGAACTGAAACCATTAACCTAACAAGAATCTAAACATCAACAGTATGTTAATGTGTTGATCACTATTAACATGTCTAATTCTATCCAGTGTAAGGTAATAATAGCTACTGCTTACCCCCACCCCAACACACACACACTTAAAGAAATGATGGTGAGGGCAAACAAATCACTAGCACCACATTAACAGTCAAATAAGCATTTTTTAAAGCACAGTTCTTCAAGTTACATTTCCTTCCATCAATCAAATCACACCCTTTCAAGTGCAATGGTCTGTGTGTGTGTGTGTGTGTGTGTGTGTGTATAAACATTTTAGCAGAGTAGCAGTGATTTGATTGTACCTGTACTTACTTCCTCTGTCACACACTAAGGGCAGGCAGGGGAGGGAACATGAGGCTCTAATCATTTTATATCCTCTTAAAAAAAATCCTTCCGTCCTCCTCTTCATCCGGGGAGGATTTCTTTACCATTAACTCATACCGGTTCTCAGGAAAAAGTGTGTGTGTGGGGGGGGAGATA
>JBBMFX010000101.1:17228870-17239493 GCA_037832545.1 Rhabdalestes septentrionalis
ACACACACACACACACACACACACACACACACACACACACACACACACACACACACACACACACACACACACCTTACGTCTAGCAGCAGCTGTGCTCCCACTGCTGTGTGCCAGCAGAGAAAGATGTGCACTCATCCTCCCTTTTCCTCTGCGTTCCTCTCTCCCTCTCTCCCCTGTTCTTACTCTCTGGCCTTTTTTACCTCTACTCCAACAAAGACACAAAGACGGGAGTTCGGCTTTTCCTCTTATTACCCCCTGCGGAGAAGGGGCCGAGTAACACACGCACACAGCCATCTACACAGTAGAATACACGTGAGTAGACACACACGCACACACAGAGTATATACTCCAACAGGTCTTACCAAATCTGCATAGCAGCTACTCACAATCATTAAACTTCAGGTTCCTGGATACAGCTTCTACTGACCCAAAGAGGGAGTGAAGAAAGAGGAACGAAGATAAGGAAGGAGTGTAGGAAAGGAGAAGTGGAAGAGACCCCACAGATATATATATATATGAATGAAAGATTGTGCCAACAGGATACACACACACACACGCGCACACACACAGCAAAATTCCCCAATGCCTTTTCAAGGTTTTTTTTAATGATACTTGTATGACATTGAATGCTTTAATAAATTAAAAGTAAAATACAATCACATTAATATAAATAAAGCAATTTGACACATTCTTTGTATTAAATACATTTTTTTTGTATTAAATACATTTCTTTTGTATTAAATAATGTATGGGTCCAAGGTGCCACAACAACATATCGTCACACCCCTAAACATATATAGTATATGTAAACACAAGTTCAAAAATGTAAATTTTTCAGAGTTATATGTTTCCCATAGAGCCCAAGAGAGGACTGAGATTTGAGCAGGAAGCTGGGTATTAACAGCAGCTCACACAGAATAGCACCTTTCCACAATCCCCTATGCTGGAAAACGATATTACCTAGGAAGTGATGTGAAGACACTTGATAAGCACATTTGCATGTTTTTTCATAAATGTTTCAGAACTGCGGATGCTTTTTAATAATTAGAGCTTAGTTTGGAGACCTCTGCAGAAATATCAAAGGAACCTGGGAGTTTGCAACGCTTGCATATCCTGCTTTTCATCAAAGTGCAGCCTCATTTGCATGATCTGAATAATGAAATTCATTCCAAGCTTAATTAAAACCCGATCAAATTCTGTGTGAAGATCTCTTAGAAATAACTGACTGGAATCAGTTCTTTAACTTATGGTACAAAATAAAAATAAAATTGTACAGAATAAAAATAAAACCTCTTGAAAGCATAAAGGAGATTTCAGAACTCCTGGGACTTACTTCAGATTCAAAGACAAACACACACACACACACACACACACACACACACACACATCTCACATGCCAGCCAGGAGCAGAACCTTTGAGTTGCCAGGATAAAGACTCTCTGAAAATGTCACTTAAATGCACTTGTCTTTTTCCCCCCACCTGACTCACATCTCCTCTCTCTCTCTCTCTCTAAAGATCACATCACTGCAGTGGGCTCTGAAATAGGCTTTTTACAGCTTGCCAGATTGTCCTGGTTACCATTCCTGAATGGTAGACCTTTCTTTCCACCCCAAAACATGGCAACAAAACCCCATGGGTTTATAAGATATTTCAACCACTGCTGAAATTAAGGATAGATAAAAAATAGAACTGACATGTCCCACCATTCTGCAGTGCAGTAGAATGCCATCATCATTCCACATACTTCCTTTAACATCTAAAATCTGGTAACATGTCAAGACTAGCAGGTTTAAGACAAGAGAACTGCAAATGTATGTGCAGTGCTGCAATCTTACAGTTAATATCCTTTCTTCTCTTTAACCCTTTAATGCGCAAGCAATTGGAACCCACTCTAATGAAAAACATGGGTCCCAAGTGACCCGCATTCATTTTCAATGTAATTCCAAGCATGGACATGGTTTTCTCTCTTACAACTTCTAAAAACAATACATTTAACCCTATAATATTTTATACATTGGTAAATTAGGTAGGGTTTAAAGCATAAACATTTATAATTTTTAATTTTGTATCTTATAAATAAACATATTTGGAATTCCTCCATTAATTTGCAGATATGGGTCCCAAGTGACCCGCATACATTTATAATGTAATTCCAAGCATGGATATGGTTTTCTCCCTTATAGCTTCAAAAATATTTGCAAGTGTTTCCAGTCAGGAAAACATTTAATGCGAACCACTGTTGACAATTGACTGTTGACACACACTTTAGAAGTTTACAGAGCTACTTCTGCAAAACTACATGTAAGTATTCATTTTCAGTTATAATATTACAGAATTATTACATAGTTGTTATTGAAGATAATTGTGTAGTATTGTACACAGATACATAGATGTACAGAGATTAACATAACTTGACCTTGACGAGTGAGAGAGGCTAAAGCTAGGTGACTGTGGTCATTTGTGATTCATGTAAGCACTGAGACAGCTGTCTAGGCACATTCTCTATGTTCTCTATTCTCTATATATTCTTCACAGTTTAAAAAAGTTAATAATCCAGTTCTCCATGGCTCTCTATAGTTACTGGTTTAGTCAGATTAGTATTAGAAATGATTTTTTTGCTGTTTGTATTTAAATGGTTCTAATAATATTCATTATTTTAGTCACAATCCCTTTGAGTGTTCAACCAAGGTATCGTTTCACCAAATGTATTCCAATTCATGGAGTAGCCATAGTGGGATGAACATAATTATTGCTGTTTGTTAAAAGCTGAAAATATAATGATACGTTTTGAAATTAAATGATTAATTAAACTGATTTCAAACAATACTGCAAAGAAAATCTGATTCTTGCTTAATTTTTGGTGCATAAAAAGTGTCATAATTCAAGGGGTAACCATAAATGAATGAAAACAATGACTGATGTTTGGAAAAAAACTAAATAAGTGATGGAAACTCAGTATATTAAATGACAAAATCAATATATATTTTTTAAACTAGCTAAGAAGCACTAACCCTTCAACAAAACTCCATAGAAAATGAATGCGGGTCACTTGGGACCCATGTTGTGCGCGAAAGGTTTAGAGATATAAATTTTAAAAAGTTTTGAAATGAACAAAAAGAAGTTAATTGAGGAATTCATGTTTTTGCTAAGATATAAAGCAAATTAAACTTTGCATTAAAGGGTTATGCAAAAGTTAATAAGGGATCTTGTTCTGACGCACCCACTTCAGGAAGGGCTTTTTAATTAGGCGATTAGTGTAATGGAGGTGTGTCAGATTGATGGAAAACCATTAAATATACCAACCAAAGATACTTTAGGATTTGGGAACCACTGCTCTAAATGACCGTAGGCACTAACATTGTGACTTAAATGGAAATAACTTATTGAAGCATAATCTAAACTGTCAACATCAAATAAACTCGTTTGCATGCTTTGAGGTTCAGTTTGTTCCTTTCACACATACCGCTAATATCCCAGCTCATCACAGGCATACATGGTAGCCTTCAGCCACTTCACATTTCACACACAGAAATTCAAGTATAACATGCATAAAGTAACAGCTCACCATCACTGCTTTGTGTTCAGTGACAGAGCATGTAGACTACAAACGTGCAAAGCTATTGGGCCTCTTCAAAGTGGAATATATGGGAACAAGTAAACCAAGGCAAAATTTGGAAAGAGCCGGTGAGTCACAACTCATTGCACTTAGGAGTACCATAGTGTCTGATACTGCAATCGGCCTGAATAATCCTCCAAACACCACTAGTTTCTGAAAAACACACAAGTGAGCAATTTTAATGATATCCATCATATGTTCACAGCATATATTCATCTTACCAATGTTCTTCAGCCAAAGTCTGCAGTTTAAATTTGAAGCATGACACAAACCGAAGAGTGGCTCAGGAACCAAGGATTAAACAAAAGAGTGAACAGCCCAAAAACATCTGTTCATGCTGGTGCATATATACACACACTTAGAAAACATAGATTTCCTTCTATGCAAGGAGCTACTGTCTAAATGTTTTGCTGTTCCTGATTACCATAATAAATACATAATCAAACTATGGATGGGATTGCTTGTTCTTTTTGTTTTTTTAAACAATGATTTGGTGAGACTGACATGTATATGTAGGCAACACTAAAATATTTCTGTTTTTGTATTAAATGACAGTGCAGCTTCCTGTAGAACACTGCCAAAATATTTTATTACAAAGAGAGCATCATTTATGCATGTGAAAGTACACTAATTCCTGTACATGGAGCTTCTCGTGGCGGTTTTCAAGCTAGTACATTTTGTCCTGGTCTGACACATAGGGGTCCTTTACAAAGCAGCAAAAGGAGCAAGAACTAAGATGAACAGATGCCGCTAACTAATACCAGCCCTGGGATCAGTTGCTCAGTCTCAAGATTACTACCGATTTCATTAGTGGGAGCTGATCTCGGCTGTGGATTCCATCTAAACAAAATAGCCAAATAAACCCAAGGACGCAGAACATGGTGTCCTGCTGCAGGTAAAAACCTAGAAGCTGTGGAGCTCCAGCATTTAGAGACTAGTTGAACCTTCACTGGATGTGTTTGGCAGCTTGTTTTCAAGGCCCTTGTACATATTGCGCTCTAAAACAGGCTTTAACAATTGACCTCTGTGTCTCTGTCTGTGATGAGGTGCATTACTTTCCCTCTGTGCATCTTACAGCCTGCTGCACTTTGTACCCCTGTGGTTCTCAGGCTCCTTTAAAGAGAGTGGGCACTGTGATAAGATTACACTACCAAAACCAGAGTAGTGTAATTAAATAGAGTAGTTAATCTAGATTTTAATCTGAGGACCACACAGAGAGGCCAGAACTCATTATGTCTATGCTATGGCACGTGTTATCTGCATCACTCCGAATGGAACTCAAAGTCTGATAACAGGTTGACACTAAACTGGACAAGTGACAGGACAAACTGAAAAAGAACAGAACAGAACTGAAAAGAGCAATAAACAAAAGGTGAATTACAGAACATTAATTCTGTGATCCATTCCATGTTAGATACATCCCCTCACAATATATTTCAGGCTGAAATCTTCCTTAAAATTTATGCTTGGTCAAAATAAATGTTGGTTAAATGAGTAAGACTAAAATATTGCTTCACTGGTTGAAACCACCATTACCCCTTATTGCAAATGTCCTTATGTTGATGTGGAATTCACTGCACTAGTAGTACCATTCACAGTAGTGGCGACTTTAATGCCCCAGAAATCTCTGTCACAGAAACTTCTTTCATAAAAAGATTATGAATACGCTGCCTGATGCCTGTATTATTCAATTCCATTCATGACAGTGCGGTTCACGAAGGACACTACTTGATGTTTGAATACAACATTCAAAGAAAATGATTTTGGATTCTCCTATGCTTTATCATTACCGACATTACATATAAAGACAACAGCAGATTCATTGGTCATTTGTCATCATTATAATCACAAGTTACACTGTGACGTCCCTTTGGAAATTTCAGTAACAACTGCATATGTTTGCAGAATTAGTTGAATGTCCATTTAAAATTACACAATTTAAAACTTGCAAACCACACTAAATGATCCATCATTGTATTGTTTTGTAAGTTTCATGCTCCAGATTTCACGGTCATAGACATTTGAATTTCTTCAACCACTTAAAAAGTTGTAAGGAGGATCAACTATTAAGTGTCTTCCCACTCACGGGACAAGGTGAATCCAGGACACAAACATACAGCTTGGATACAAGCTTGTAGTTTGAAACCAGTGGCATAAAGGGGGAAGTTTAGCCAACTTCACCCTCAGTTGTTGGATTGTTTAGGTGAGTGGTGATCATAGATGCAGGTTTTTGATAAAAATGGGTCCGAATTGATTAAATGATTTATGGGTTTTCTCATTGTTTACCCTTAGAGTATATTACACAATGCTAATGAGAGTCACAGCCAGTGTACCCTTATGTATTTCTGAGAACAGTCTTGGACCATGAGATTTTTGCACTTTTCCTATGCTAAGGTAAACAAAAATTTGGATTTTCTGGAGTCCCACTTAAGAACCACTACCCTAGCCGAAACATAATACCCAAAACACACTGTGCACACGGATATGACTAGGAAAGGGTCATCTACAAAAATTAATTAGATTCTGAACTAAAAAAATTTAGTATCAGACTTTTTTTTTTACTGGTCCCGAACAGAGACAAAGGCAAAAAAAATCTAAAATATAGCAGAAGTGAACATTTTAACCTAAATCAAACTCTCCAGAAATACTTTAAAAAAGCTTAGTACTAACTTCTCTATGCTCACATAGAGTGGTCAGTAAAAGAGGTATTTCTGACAACACAGTTTTTGCACATATTCCATTCTGTTGACTACCAATTGCTAAATAACAACATGTTTTCATTGAAAAAAAATTATTTACTCTACTTACCTTCTGTTTAATTAGACACAATTTTATTTGAGATAACACAATCCCACTTAGATATAGCTCTCCTGTTTACCCAGTGTTGTGATTAGGGCATCATTTCAAACACTGCACCAGTTTCATGCAGTAAGGTTTACTACACAGAGTCTAGCTTGCCTGTAGAATGAAACTGTGTTAGAAACAGAGCTTTAACAGGAATCTTAATCTCATGTTAAAAGAAGCCTAATCCTAAAGCAACATCTGGTTTCTAAGAGCCCTACTGACAAACTCCAAAGCAGCCCCTCCCTCCTTAACATCCTTTCTCGTGCCATCTCCTCAAAGATAAGGTGTTTGGATTCACACAAAGGTTGCCTGCCCTGAGAGCAAAGAGGGCCTCATTCCAGTTCTCAGCAAACAGGCACCAATTCAGCGACACTCTGGGGGTGTTAAAAGCTAGTAGTCCATCAGATAACAGATGTTAGTAATTAGATACTTGTGCGTATTGAGAGCAACAGGTGTGAAAACAGTTTATTTCACCACAGTCAAGCCCTTCTTAACTTAAAAGGGCTGACAGAAATGAATTCCTGACAAACACAAGATTGTTTTGGTTAAATACAGTTTTGTTTCTCTGTCCTTTCCACCTCCCCTGAAATCCGACAAACTGACAGGCTTGCATTTAGTTCAGAGGTCAGAACAGGTCGAGCCGTCAGAGGTCAAATGGTAAAGATATAATGGTAGCATTTATACAGGGGGTCAAAGGTCATTTAACAAGTCAAGTCCACTTTCCCACCCTTAGAGTCAGACATTGGCCAGATGTCAGAGGCAAACAAACATGATGATGAACATGAATGCAAAGCTAAGCACATACACTCATGCATGTATGCGCACACATACATTGAGGCTGTGTGCCTTATTTCTTTCAGTATCTATTATTACCTAGGAAATGACCATAACGAGTTGTAGGAGGCACCATTTTAAATGTGACACCTGCACCAAGGGAGACAATTTAAGAAAATATTCCCCTGCCTAAAATTGCAACTTCTCTGTCAATCTCTGAAGATACAAGGAGAACTGACAGCATTGACAAGCCTGTTAAAACAATATGCATTCTTATGTATGAGTAGTTTATTTTCACTCCTTTTCTGAACATAATTCTCCATGAGTGTCCAATCATTTTTTGTTTATTAACATAGCATATATAAAAAGTGTTGCATTTACAGTTCTACGGGTTCAACACCTATGATACACATCTGTTTAGAGAACTGTGCCAGACCACATTATCTATACCTAATGTAATATTATCAAATTCACTGACACACATGTCATCTGCGGCCTTTAATATAACCGTGGATAAGTTTGATTTGTGTATTCAAATTCTGCATCCACAGGTTTTCACAATGTATGTACTGTTTCCAGGGTGTTTAACTGTAATTGCGCTTCACTGTACATCACAAACTCAAGTAAAGCAATGCAATGTCAGCAAAAACAATCCTATAACAATAAGCTATACAAGCCCAGCAACACAGGATTGAGTGCTGATGTATAAGTCAATGTGTACATATGAAAATGAAGTTCAATGCATATATGAATAGCTCTTTCACAGACCAGAGAATCTTCTGATAATTTAAGGCACGTTTCTGAATTTCATGCACTCATCTGAGCATAAATAACCTAAACTGCCTTTTGGGAAAATAAAGCATAGAACATGCATATTTCACATTACTGAGGGAACGTATGGAAAATGGTGAGGAACGATGACCCAGTTTTGCCTAGGAATGAGCAGTGATCAGACAGAAGCCTGGGATTCCCTGGCTGAAGGCTTTTGTGTGCCGTTAAGCTGTCATTTCATTTCATTCCATTTCGCCCATGAGGATATCAGCCAAGGACCAGATGGTTATAGGTTTAGGAATGGACTTGAATTGAAAGAGAAAAGTATTGCTGCAACACCCTGGGTAATGACTTTCAATAGAGCATGAGAATGAGAATAAGCTGCATTTCCCAGACACTATTAACTAACAGTACTCTTGATCTCGTCTACTCATTTGTGAATCTCCCTACAGGCTTAATTTCAACTCACAGCAAAAAAATAAAAAATACCCCACCCCCATATCCTACAGTACACACACACAGCTCTACACACGGCTGGAGCTCTTGGTGATATGCTAATTCCTCTCCCTTCTCCTCCCAATCCCAAGATAATAACTTCTCCTGCAAATACACTCCCTGTTTCCGGAAGGGAGCCCTTGCACAGTCAAGTGCTCCAGTACTGAATATCTGATCACGTTCACCTGTATGAAAAAACGGTGCATGTGGCCTGATTATGAGGCGTACATCCTGCTCTTTGTTTCTAAATAACGTTACAACAAACCATTTGGGGTTTTATTATCCAGGCCACGCCCACCGGACGTCAGCACACCTGGGTCATTAAAACAGAACAAGTAGTCACAGGCTCCGCCCACAGTGGCCAGCACCGATCTCTATAATGAAAACAGCCAAAATCACCATTAATTACTCCTTTTTCGGTTCGAAAAAGGAGTCGAAAAAAAAACATATAAACGTGTCGAAATATGAACTGACACTATACAATGTCTCTGCTAGTGACGTTCTATAAACTTCCAGAAGAGTGAAAATATCCTGTAGTTACGTGTTTACTCTCGTAAAGAAAGATACGAGGCAGGTCCTTGTAAACACAATATTTTACAATATTTGTATCATAAAAGAGGACAAAATAAATCAAGTCACTCTGGTTTCTCACAGCAAATAAAAAGTTAGTTTAGTTTTGAAAGCTGAAGAGGTTTGTGTAAAAACATTAAAAAATAAACTTGTTTCTGCGGAGTCCGGGCTAACTTGGCAGTAAAGTTGAAAAGAACAGACCTTTACAAGGACGAAATGTGTTTCTCTGCAGACAACCCTCCCGACAGACCCTTCCAGAGAATCGGCAGTTTATTTTTCACAAAGCCGAAGAGAATCAAAGGTTAAAGTATATTTAAATACGAACTCGAGACTCACCTTCAAACCACCACCGGTTCAGCAGCTGCTGTAGCTCCACGGTCTGCTGCCTGGACCGCCTGCTTCAAACTAAATCACAGTCCTGGAGCTGGAAAGAGGAGCTGCCTGGCTGGGTGTTTGGTGGTCGCGGTGGTGTGGAGGTGGTGGTGAGGGGGTGGGGGTTGCCCACTGCCGGCTTATCCAATTCGTGAGCACTTCCAAATCCGAGTAAAAAATCGCGAACCTTTTCCCCTGGTTTAAAACCAGGACGCAAATTCCAGAGTTCAGCACGCTTAGCACTCTTTTCCCCTCACACTTTTTTCCTTACGCCTGATCGGCTCTTGACTGTTCTAAAAAGAGAGAAACAAGTGTCTCAACTCTTCAGGTAAAAAAGCAGCGCCCTACAAAACAAGTTAAACACTTCGAGACGACGGAACAGCAGCTGTTCCAGTGTTCGGTCCTATTCACACATGAGCCGGTGAAACAGGGAGGGGGGCTGATGAGGCTCAGTGGTTCTGATTGACCTCCGAAGGGCTGCCCTCGGTGCACGGAGCTCTTAAAGGGGGTTGGTCTTCAACAGCTTAGGCAGCCACTAGGCTGGTGGGCCCCACTAAAATGCCTCACTGGAAAATGCCTATTTTAAAGTAAAATATATGGAAGGGGAGCTTACATTAATCCCAAAAAGATCCAGATACTTCTAACTAGTCCATTTATTTTTGTCAGTACAAGGAGAAGCACTGCGTTAGCCTAACGTGACTTTCTCATATGCCAAGCACCAACATCGAAGGTATAAAGCCCCCAAGAATTGAACTGTCTTTCTCTGAGAAGATGGATCACCACTCTGTAACTTTTGAGGGGAGCTGTAGAAGTGTTTGTAATTTAGAACTACTGCAGCAAAGGGGTCACAAACTTCCTATGAATACACTTAAGTGAAGAAGAAATATTACATGGCCAGGTGCTTATGGACATGTAGTATGGAAGCAAAAAATACAGAGGGATTTTCTATCCTCTTTCTCACTCTTTAGACATAATAGAGACGATTCAGTGTGTATCATCACTAGCACTAAAATACTCAGTCCACCCGCATCTAAAAATCTCAGCTCCCACACTGATAGAAATCAGCGCCCCCCCCACCCCAAAAAAATCCCTCATAAAGAACAGAAGGTAGCCAAGCATGATCCAGCAACTTGTTTAACCAGAAAGCCCTTTGCTTTGGCTCTAAACAGACACCATCAGC
>JBBMFX010000101.1:17241105-17253174 GCA_037832545.1 Rhabdalestes septentrionalis
TCTCTCTCTCTCTCTCTCTCTCTCTCTCTCTCTCTCTCACACACACACACACACACACACACACACACACAAACTCATCTAAGTTTGATTATTCAGAATCCAAATCTTTACGGGGGTGAACCATGATACCAGTGGAGTAATGTTTCACCCCTGTATACTGTTTTTACATACCATTTGGTGAGATGCTGTGCAGTTCGGAACGCAGCCGTCATATTTAAGCCATTGAGTAACGTTCTGTCATTGTGTTCCTTCTGTAAACATGCAAATGTTTCCGAAATGTTTCTCTGTGTCACAAAAACCGAGAACTGAGGAATTCCTGAGTAGTGTATAGAACTACAGTGGAACACACCCGATTCTTAACACACCCGGTTTCATATATATTATATATATATATTATTAGCATTAATACAAATTTGTCTCTTTTTTGCCCTAGTCAAAATAAAGCCCTCCCCTTTAAATCGTGATCAACCCTTTAAGTCAGTCTGGCCGTGTCTGCCGGAGGAGGGAGTGTGTGTCTGTTGAATGTGTGTATGTTGTATGAGTGTGTCTGTGTGTGTTTGATGGTGTGAGGACTGGCTCCCTTGTCAAAATCACATTTTAAATGTTTAAATGCGCTGCGATGGGATTCTTGTGATTATGGATAAAGGGAGAATCCTGATTTTGTGTCTGGTGGTTCTGGGGTTTGGAGGAGAATGTGATGGTGAGTGGAAGATTGTTTACTTCTGTGATCTTTGGCTCCCTATTTATTTATTTCATCGCCTGAATCTGGCATTCCCTACAACAACATCATCATGGCGCTCGGGCTGGCTAGCGCGCTTGCTAAAATGCTAGCGAAGCATGGCTTACGCTCTCCTTTTGGGCTTAGTCTTGTTTTTACTTTCTTAATTTTCCACCGTATGTTTTCATTGCCTATAAAAGCTGGCTTAGGTTTATATCTAAATTCCCCAGAGTCCCAGAAGACGAGACTAGCTCGTTAGCTGTGTAGCTAAGCTACAGATCCTAGCTCTGTCTAAGCCCTTTGCTTAATTAAGAGTAATTCCTGTTTTGCTTAACTACCTCTATATCAATATAGCTGCAGTTTAATGTGTTATATTGCCGTGTATAATCAGCTTTTGTTGGTTATTTGAGTGACTTTCAGCTAGCGTCGAAGCTGAAGTTAGCTTAAGTCAAACTTTCCGTGCCACCTTAAATATTCAGCGCGCACAGTCCCGAACCTCGGGGCTCCAGAATGGAACTGATGACCCGTTTAAGATGGAACGGACAATTACAGTAACAAATCAGTTTCAGAGTCGTTGGCTAGTCAATGGTGCATAAAACAACGACAGGTTAACCATACAACTAAAAAGGAACATTTATCAGGTTAAACATTCTCATAAGCAAATTTTAAGCAATCTAGACAGGTGGGTTACCTGTTATCTAAAATATATCATTTGGATTGATATTTACAACACTGAAAATGTATCAGGTTTTTAAGTCTCACTAGCAAATATGAAAGAGTTTAGAAGGGTGGCTACTGCTAATTTAACATACACATTTTGAGATATAAATATCAATGTATACGTTTAATACACGGATCATGTTATTTTCCGTATCTTGCAGACTGGAGCTGTTCGAAACATTAGTCCTTTACAATTGTGCATTAGTCTCAGTGATCAGTTCAGCTGTTGTCCCTTCTCACAAACACAAGCTGCCTCACTCATCTGTGATCCTCACCGTGTAAAAAAAACAAGTAAAGTAAAACACTGAAGACCTGTGCAGGCCATCAAACAAAATTAGAGGCTACTGTCTTGGCAGAATGGGGTTGAGAAGAGCAGAGCAGGCCTGCATGTTCAGTATGCGTTTGCCTGTGAAAGACGATACGGTTTGAGATGCTAATAACATCAGATCTGGGCCATGGGACAGCCTGTGTCACTGAGTTCGCCTGTGAACACAGAGCTTGTAGTGGAGCCTGCACTGTGAAGAAAGTAGAGATGTAAGAGACTGGACAGTGGTCTGAGGAGGACATCCTGTTGGACAAAAACCCCTACACATCAAAACTACAACCTTATGTATTCTCCTATCGCTCTCTGCGCTACCTCCTGTCCTCCATTCCTCGTCCATACTGGCCATACAGATGTGAGCATCTGATAGCTTACACCAGTAATTATTTTCTGGTCAGACCAGGTCATGCTCTTCTCTACTCTCTGTCATAGCATCTTGGTCGAATACATTAAAAGCAATATTTACTGCCTTTATAGATTCTCTCCTCCACACGCTTTTCAACAGATTAGACTGTAAGAGAAAAAAGGCCAGTACACAAATAATTGTTGCACATATTGCAACGCTAATATGTACTCTCTGCACTCTATGTTTAATTTGCAGCCATACTTTTGTTTGACAGTAGTGCCTCAGATTGCCTAGCAAGCTTCTGCCTAACGTGGCTAGCAAAGCTGAGCTCAGTATTAAAGTAAAGTGGCCCCATATATTCAGTGGAAAATTATTTCGCTGCATTAACTCATTCATTAAACAAAGCAGTGGACATCCAATGGCTAACCATACCTTCCTTAGGGGCACCTCAGTGGTGCCATTGGCAGTCCTGGGATTCAAACCCAAGAACTTTCAATCACGGGAGCAACTCCCTAACCACTCGGCCACCAGCTGCCTAAGTATCTTATCGTACCAGCGTAAACACAGATTGTGTATTATGTGTTAATCTGAGTAATGGAGCGCAAAGCTGAACACACAGCTGGAGCGTGCTGATGATAATGACATTACAACATGCTAATATTACCTCACCAGAGGCTTTTATACACACTTTTTTTTTGCTTTATTTTTTTTTGCGTTTTGGTTTCTAGTGTGAAAATATTTAGATTGTAAAATTGTGATTATTACTTAATAGTAAGCTGGTTCTTATTGCAGTTTACCTTTTTACTTTAGTGTTCTCTCAATGGTGTCTTTTCTGCTTGTTGGCTAAAGTGTGCATTGACAGATATCGATTCCAGGTTAATATAAGCAAAAGGAGAATTGATTTGCAGGAAAATAAAACAAGCTTGTTGTAACAAATAGAACACAGTGTAATGACATGTTAGGATTGCTTCCTATGGGGTCATATTTTGTTTGTGTAGTTTCAGCATGATGGCCTACTATCAATCCCCTGTTGACACTATTGATCTGATTGGAAGTAGTCAGCAAGAGAAATTGTCCATGTGTTTTTGAATGCATCACTTGTGACCACCTGTTTTTGAATTTTGTGACTGGGTGAAGGGTTTTGTGTACATTTCATTTGGCCTCTTCTTGGGTTTGTTGTTTGACACAACTGTTGATTCATTGTATGAAATGAACAGAATGTAAAAACGTTTTGGAGTATGCAAACTCTTTGATATTTCAGAACACCTAATGAAGTTCACCCGGAGCTGTGATTGGGGAGAGGCTCATTTGCAAATTACAGCCTTCTGCAATATCAGAGTTGAAGAGATGGATCTCACAAAAACAATTACATATGAAAATACAGGCTGTTATAGCCACTTAGATCACATGGATCACTAAATCAACTTGTGGAGGTTTGAAACAACCAAGTGATGGTTTGAACTATACAGCTGCTTTCATCTTTGCTCTTATAATGCAGCTGATAATGTGGTTTGTCAGTGCTGTATAGGGAACACAGTCACTTTAGAGTACACAATGTTATGTGGTCATATGCGTCCTTGGCCACCTATGAAATTGGATCAAATTATTGAGTCATAATATGTCTCTGAGTCACATTGGATGCCGTTTATGCTTGTGCTGATCCCTGTCTACGTATAATTGGATGCAACCTAGTGCTAGGTCTTAAGATGCTCATCTAAAATAAAACTTTTAAAAGAAAATAGTGGATATGTATCTGTGTTTGGAGAGGAAAAAGTGGCATCCTAACAATTTGAAGTGTGCCCTTCACTAAACATTCTACATCTTATTTCTTTGATTCAAATTACTGTCATTGCTTGGCTGAAAGTCACATTACCGGTTGAGTGATGTGGTGTGGATGTAACCTGTTACCTGTCCCGGAATCTCAAATGGAGTTTCATGTTGCCACCGTAAATGAAGAGTTTGTCATCATTTGTGACGTCACAGTTAAGTGTAGACTGTTGGTAAGGCTGCATTTCACCCCATTGTAAATGACATTGTGTAATGGTTGCATGACTGAGAGAGAGAGGCGTGTACATGAGCGACTGAGAAAAACACCTGTACACTTCCTGTGAAAGACCTGTTTGGATGGGCACTGTCACATTGTTTCACTTCCTGTAATGAAGAAGCAGATTTACTTGATAATGCCTGAATTATTTGAAATTGTGAAAATGAATAGTGGAAGCTGAACGGCGTGAGGCTGTGCTAATACAGTGTTCGATTTCTCTTAGAGAGTGGGAGAAACGGAGGGAGATGAAGACATGCCTGTACATATGAAAACATTCCCTCCCACACAACTGAACAAGCCTACTTCAGACGCACGCACACACACATTCTCAAACAATGCCATACCTGTAGCGCCTGTCTTTGTTTCAGAAAGACTCATTTTCAGGCCAATATTCTAAAGATTGTTTGTTTATACAAAAAAAAGTATATACCAAAATGAGCAGACTGAATGTGTGTGTGGTGTTGGTGAATTGGTAGATTGTGGCAGGTAATTCATCACCTCCTCTCTCTCTCTCTCTCTCTCTCTCTCTGTGAACTTTAAACAGTGCTGACAGGGCAGAGGAGGGAATAATGTTTGTGATGGTGTGTGTGTGAGAGAGAGACAGAAAAAAAGAGAAGTGTAGTCACAGGTTTGAAGGCTTATTTAAAGATTAATCCAGGTGGCCCATTTTATTGTTAACCATTTTAAAACCAGTCTACCTTCTAAAAAGTAATAAGCTGTAGTAGCACGAGCTGAGGTGTAGGCCATGCATTTGTTGCCATTTATCCACACAACTGAGCTAGCCACATTCCATCTGCAAATAATAACTTGACTGTGCACTTGTCCTATCCACTGGCTGACGCTGACTTTGTCTGACAGCTAATTATTCGGCTGTTCCTTATTTTAAGTTTCTTTTGCATCTAAAGTGGTGCAGCAGTTACAGTATGGCCGACGGACGTAATGTAACCTTCACACACAACTTCATCCAATTTAAGAGGATCAATTACGATCTGTCTGTAACGATGTATGCAGTTGATCAGTGTCCTGGTGCCACAATATGATCAGAAAAGCCCTCGGAGAAATATAGTGACATAATTTATCACAATAACAGAACATATGGTCATTTTGCCCAGCTTTCACTTTTAACCATAGAAGTTTATTTTGCTTGCACCTCCTGCTTACACAGACACCAGTCTTTAGGTGGAGATCAGCTATTTTTCATGAAGCTCAAATCATGTGTATTCTAAATGAAAGAATACTGTGTCATCAAAATTGGTATAAATATTTTCAACACTTTTCATTGGTTAAGAATTTCAAAATTTTACAGACCCACATGGAGATTGATCAATAGTAACAATTTATTAAATAAAAACTAAAAAGACCAAAAGTGGAGTTACTGCCAGACAGCGACAGTATGCTGTCTTCAGGTTAAGTCACTCACAGCCTTTTTTTTAATGGGAAAAAAACAAAAAACAAATGCTGATGATAATCGACAGTTGTCAGCGTTTTCTGTGTTGGCTCTATTTACCACTGAACCTCCACCGTTTAAGGTAGAACAGAATAAGTACTTGAAAAGTAGCTTTCTTAGATACAGTTATAAATATGTGACAAAGCTAACTTTGTGTCTGTTGGTGTATTAAGTAAAGATCGTTGGGTTCCTTACAATTTTTAAAAATGTATATTGGGTCCTGTGTGTCTTCATTTGCCCTTCCCAGTGTATAAACTGTTTGTGTGTGTGTATGTGAGAACACTAAATGTGATTAATGTGGTTTGTCCCCCTTCTCCCATTCTCTTTCTACACACCAGTCGTTACAGTGTTTGGTATACCAGACAGGCCTGAGGGCCATACTGACAGGTGTGTGTGTGTGTGTGTGTGTGCGCGCTGGGGGGTGGGTGGGGGATGATCATGGTTGTGCGTGTAGGGAAATGCCAAAGTCTCTCCATGTCCTTTGAATATGAAAATGAAAAGCTGCAGTTATTAAACACTGAATGCAAGTGCCTGCATGTCTCAGACCAACAGCGGCAGGAAGCCATCAGGGCTGTAGGGAGTGGAGGGTGTAAGAGAGCATAAATGTGGCCACTCAAATGAGGCACTGCTTTAGTTAATACATTCCTTTGGTCTTAAAGAAACCTGAATACTTCTAAACAAATCTGTGTACAGCCACATGACAAGGTTCCGAGCTCTAAAATGTGATGTGCTTGGAATCCATACATTTTCATTACTGTTTAAAAGCAAATTCCCCCAGGAGGATTTTTATGGACTGTAGACACAAGTTTAGATATACACAGGAAAATGCCATCCTTTTTCAGTGGCTGGTTTTGAGGAAATGTAATCCTACTTTCATGACATTGTCATTTACCTGATGCATGTGTGTTTCACGATAGTTTTCAGAGTTTTGCGAATTTGCAGGTTTAAATTGTACCTAGATGAGCTTGGCATGACATCCCTAGTCATGACAGTTTTACGTCACCCATCAAGCTAAACAGTCACTTGCCTCTAAATTTCATTGTACTTGTATGAATAAGCAACAAATTTCCATGAAATAAGGATTAAATGATGGCATTAATATTGGAGTTTTGCCTAATTCTGTATACTTCTATAATAGAAGTATAATACTGTATAAGTATAATAGTATAATAGTATAATACTTCTATGGTACTGTATAATTCTATTATACTTCTGTATTAACCGTTGTTAAAAAAAATTAAGAATATTGTCTCAGCCTGTTTAGATGTAAAGAATAGACAAAATCTCAATTGCCATAAAGCCATGAAGGCTGCATTGCTAGTTGCCTTGCATTATACTCACTCTCTGTGGTTTACTTGTCTTGTGCGGTTTAGTTTTCCGTCTGTAAAGTTGAAAACGAGACATAAAATTGCAGCACACCAGCCTGAGGCTGAAAGTGGGCTTACTCGAATGTCTAGAATCGTCTTTAACCCCACTGACGTGAACCTGTTGACGTGAAAGTTAAAAGTGAAAGTTAAAATACGAATTTTCCAACATGCTTCAGAAGAATATTTCAGTCCCCCGCTTTGAAACGCACTCACTGAAACTGTGGTGGAAAGTGTGAATGTACACCTGTGACTACAGTAATCTTTCAGAGTGGATTTTTTCCAGCACCTCATTTCACAACAAGTTTTATGCCATCTCCATAATTTAACCAAACTGGAAATTTCACACCTAAAATGCAGCCTTTCTCAAAATCTCTGGCTCCTACATCGCAGTGTAAGTTCTAATGGCACCTCCCTTGTGAAGACCAGGTGTTGAAGATAACGTCTGCCTGTAATGGAACTTCCAGATGATTCTTATCAGTTCTTTTATTAAATGACACACACATTTATTGTCTCTCTCGCAGTCACTTTGTAGATGTCTGCAGTTAATATATGTTAATCAAATGTATTACATCTGGGGAAAATGATCCAAAAGACCTCCTGTCCAAAGTCTGGAGAAACAGTGTGTTTTCTTTGTGTCCTGTCCCTTTAGACACACAGGGCAAATAGTCCAGAGTGCAACTTGCTCTCACAGGCGTGGCCATGGGCTGTAACACCTAGACTCTAGATTTGACTCAAGATGACTTCAGCATGGTCTGGACGCTCAACAGTACTGTCTGGACTAGATTTTTAAAAGTGGTCTGGCTCAGCCATTATTAAATTATGTGCCTATTTACTAGGTTACTGTGTCTGTAAGCCCCCATTTTCCTGTCCCATATGCATCTATATGGCTCTTTGTCTAAAATCCCATATCTATAAGCATTCATTGTTTTACAGCACCAGAATTCAGACATGGCTGTTTTGCACAGGACAGATATGTTCATGTAATGAATAAATAACCTCACCTCTATTAACATTTTAATGCTGAGACAAGAAAGCATCTTCATGTAACCTACCCTTGCCCTTTAATATTGTGGCTTCTCATGATCTCAGCATATTCTTTGGTTTGTGACCAATTCAGAGCAAGCATATGTCTATAGGAATACAGTTGTACGTTTTTAGGGAAAATAAGTGAATATGGCATTTGAGCAAATGTGAATGCAAAATTATTAAATTTTATTTGCACATATTTGCAAATATTGAAAGATTGAAGAAGTTATAACTGTTGCTTAAGATATTCTCTATACAGGTTGTGCATTTTTCATACACACAGGCACCTAAACTTCATGTAGTACCCATTAGTGGTCAACAATAAGCCTTTGCTAAGTGATCAGAATTTTGGAATGTGTGTACATAGCTCAAAAATGATTTACAGTGCATCTTTGGCATAGAGCTTATTTTATAGTGTAGTAAAGAAAGAAAACATCACACAGAAAACTCCAGTTCTGTTCCAGTGTATCGCCGCTAAGACAGCAGTTAGACATTCTGAACCTTGTGGTGTATTTAATTCTTTGAAGAGCTTCACCAATGGCCTAACATTTAAAAATGTGATGTATCAGTATGCTTTTTACAAATCTTCCTATTTGAGTCTGAATTGCTCTTTCTCTCTCTTTCTCGATCTGTCTAGCTCTGTTGTGTAACTGCACCACAGCTCAATGTGAGAAGGACGGCTACCGCTGTGAGACAACGGGTGCCTGCATGGCCTCCACGTCTCTCATTGAAGGCGTGGAGCAGCATGTGCGAATCTGCATCGATAAAGAGAAGCTGGTCCCTCCTGGGCAGCCCTTCTTCTGTCTGAGTGCTGAGGGCCTGCTCAACATCCACTGCTGCTACACAGACTACTGTAACAGTCTGGATCTTAAAATATCCTCCGGTGAGTGACCTATACACAGTGTACGGCTCAATCTGCACAAGCCTTGTGTTTTTTTAGCACTGAAACATCAGTGAGATGAAAAACAATGAAGACAGTCAAGTTCTGTGTAAGATTAATTGTTTCTAGTCTATATATGGGAACTAAGCTGCAAAAACAAACCAATTGCAATTTTCTGTTCTGGTGATGTATGTATCCGCCTATTCGGGTTACAGCAGCGTAACACCACACTTTCACACTGAAGTTGTCAGAAGTCTTTTGTCCATATTGCTTTTGGAATGAGGCACAATACAAAAATGGCAATAAGAATGGAGGTCATTTGCACATAACAGTTTCAAAGACATAGAAACCAATTTATTTCCTTTTTCAGTTCTAAGGTAAACAATTTGGTAAATGCACATGTACAAATTAGAGATTGTTGAAAGAGGGGAAAAATATATGACAAGTACCTTAATTAATTTAGTGATGTTTTTTTAAGTGTATGGTTCTACAAACTGACCAAGAAAATATTTGCTCTGTGTGGTACAACTTACACTGTGGTTTTGTGAAGAGATGCAGTGGTCTGCATTAATATTTGCTTGTGTCCCGGCATTATCTGTGGTTCTGCCTCACACACTCCACGAATTTATTTGAATATGAAATATTTTTGCTTCATTACAAACTGGAAAACACATTGAACAAAAAAAGTGGAAGAAAAGAAAAGACCTGATAGTGTGCTTAATGATCATGCTAACTGGGCACATGGTTTCAAAGGAGTAATTTCATTTATATTAACAAAGGATTCCACACACCATGCAAATGGGCAAAACAAAAATGTACCCGAAGATAGAGCACACAAAAAGAACAAAAATAGTGAAGCAAGGGTTATTCTAGACTCTAAATTACAGCCCAGCGACATTACTTGTCAGTTGTAGGGGCCGAACAATGACTTAAAACAAAAAGCTGGATTCTCTGTCCAGCAAAAGTTGCTTAAACAGGCACATTGTTGTCACAAAGAATCTATTTGTGTAGACACATTTGCTTAGTTTTTCCAGGTCTTTTTACTGTTCTTTATATGAATTCATTTGTGGCAAAAAGATTTTACTAGTTAAGTGATCATCGGTTAATGTAATCAAGATAAGTTCTTGAGGTGTTTTTAACTGCAAAATGTACCTTTTTTGACATCATACAATTATAATTGATGTACTAAATTCAGATCAGCTACCCAAGTTAACTAATATTTTTATATGACTAAAAGCTCATGCTTTTACATGCACCAGAACATACTGGATAGAGGAACACCAGGATTGTGATTTGGAGGATTAAATTTGATCAGTTTATTGAATGTACACCCCTCACAATAGACATCAGTATAATTGATTGCCTGTTACATGTAATGCTACATACCTTGACTTTAGCCCCTGCAAATAATGGTGTAGGTTTTCTTTTCCCTGATCAATCTGTGTCTCTCTTTTTCTCAGTGACTGTGCGTCCAGACCCCACGAGTCCATTGGGGGGCTGGGGCCCAATGGAGCTGGCTGCGGTGGTGGCGGGACCCGTGTTTGTGTTGTGTGTGCTGGTGTTGCTGGGACTTTTCCTTTTCCAGCACCACCAGAGGGCCTATGGGCACAGGCAGAGGTTGGAGGTGGAGGACCCCAGCACTGAGCATCTGTACCTGGCCAAGGACAAAACACTCCAAGACCTCATCTACGACCTGTCCACGTCAGGCTCCGGATCAGGTCAGTATTACAGTGAAGAAAAACCGAACAGTAATGAACGAATTATAGCATGTTGGCACAGAACTTTTTGTTCAGCTGAGCATAAATAAAGCTTTCTGTGATGTAATCTTTTTTGGCTACATTAGACATGCTTTTTGAAGTCCTGTCTCACTGGACACAGACTTGGGGCTGTTTTGAATCTGAGTAGCTGCAGAAATGTAGTTTACCGATTTGACTAGGAGTGTAATGCGGCAGTTCAGCTTTTTTGATTCAGGATTTTTTATAATGGCGTTTAATAAAGAATGCATTCATTCTTTGTGATCTGAAATAAATCCTATAACTCCCCACCTTTTACTAAGGGAAAACAATCAGCTAGTGTAGAAACATTCTTTGATACTGTATTTCTTTTGGGACTTCATGATACTTTGGAAGGAAAATGTGTTGATACACATTGACCTTAATTTGTTTTTCTGAAATTTCTCTTGGCAGGTCTGCCTCTGTTTGTGCAGAGGACGGTTGCGCGGACCATTGTGTTGCAGGAGATCATCGGAAAGGGCCGTTTTGGGGAGGTTTGGAGAGGAAAGTGGAGAGGCGGAGATGTTGCTGTGAAGATTTTCTCCTCAAGGGAGGAGCGCTCCTGGTTCCGTGAGGCTGAGATCTACCAAACAATCATGCTTCGACATGAGAACATTCTGGGCTTCATTGCTGCCGACAACAAAGGTAGGTAGAAAATAAACAAAGACCATGTTCTGCAGCAGTGCTCCAAGAAATTAACTGATTTCTATATGGCCGACATGCTGTTTGATTTAATGTAATTGCTGTGTGTCATAGATAATGGTACATGGACACAGTTATGGCTGGTCTCTGATTATCATGAGCATGGCTCTCTGTTTGACTATCTGAACCGATACTCCGTCACCATTGAGGGCATGATCAAACTGGCATTGTCTGCAGCCAGTGGCCTGGCACACTTGCATATGGAGATATTGGGCACTCAGGGTAAGTGTGTGCGTGCGTGCGTGCGAGGGCGAAAGAGAAGTCGGTGTTTTTGTTTAGCTATGTTAGGTATTTAAATGCACTGCGAATGACCCTTATATCGTTAATTACATATATACATACTGAACTACATTCATATGAGTTGCCAACTTTTTCGGATTTGTATCAATATTTAAAACTTTTTTTAAATTTAAGTTGTAGTAAAATATCACCTTTTCTAGGTAAACACATTGTGATGATTAAAAGTTGAGTTTGCAGATTTACCGAATCCTCCTAGTTTTGTTTGTCTCTCTGAAGGAGAAATTATTCATCACTGTTAAACATGAATTTGTGGTGCAAGTGCCGTGAGAAGCTTAGGATGGTTGAATTATAAATTGGTCAAAGAGTAAAATTATTTTTTGTGTGTCTTAAATGATCAGTTAGGCTTTAGTTTGTGTGTGTTTGTGTGTGTTTGTGTGTGTTTGTGTGTGTTTGTGTGTGTGTGTGTGTGTGTGTGTGTGTGTGTG
>JBBMFX010000101.1:17261389-17274823 GCA_037832545.1 Rhabdalestes septentrionalis
GTCAGCTACCCAATGAGAATTTTTATTCAATCCGAGCACAGATATTGACTCGTATTACTCGTATGATACTCGTACTCTTCAAAAGTGCGTTATCAGTATCGGATACTCGTTTCAGCAGAGTATCCGGCTCATCCCTACTATTTACTATCTATGATTATTTATTGAACATCGATGTTGAACAACTGAAATTAAAGCAAACATTACCAAAAACGAACAGTCACTTTGTTCTTATAAAAAAAGTAAAAATAAATAACTTTTACTTTTGAAAACCAAATAAATTATTTTCAATGTTTTTCTTATTAAAAATAGTGATTCCATATGTGGTAGCGTTTTTAAAGGGATCTTAATTCAAATAATCGACCTGATTCAGGTTCTGAATGTCGATTTCGATTACTTTTCGATTAATTGTCCAGACCTAGTACAAATGGTGGAAAAGTTTTGTTGCCTTCTCAAAGAGTGGTCGACCAACGAAGATCAGTCCAAGAGTGAGACATATAAAAAGTCATTAATGAACCCAGGTTTACTTTTAACCACAGCTCTGTCTCACATTGGATAATATTAAATGTTTGTGAGTCCACCATCAGGGGAACATTTCTCTCTAAAAGAATATCGCTGACAGCATAGACTAGTCAGAACATACTGGAAAAATGTTTTGTGGGTGCATGGGCTAAAATTCCTTTATGCCGGCGTGCAGGATCGATTAACTGTTCCTGGAAAAATCTTGTTCCAGCTACTGCTGAACAAGAGGGTCATACCAGATACTTGATTCACATTGAATCAACATTTACTTTAATTGGGTTCTCTTTATGTGGAAATATAGAACTTTCTAAAGGGTTCTAAATGTTAAGGCACCCGTGTATTTATCAAAATGTCAGGCCAATACAGATATAATAAGTAACTGCAAGCCATATTTTAAAAAGGTCTTACCGTTGTCTCCATTGGTTAACACTAGAGCCTGCAAGATATCCGAGAGAGAAACAATGCCCTTCACCACTTCATGGTCATCTACTACCACTAACCTATGAACCTGAGAGTGTAAAATACAAACTGTTAGTCTTTCAAAGACAGTACATCATACTGTGTCAAAAATCCAATCCACAAATCTGAATGACCTAAAGAGTTTGTATAGTTTGAGAGGAGGTTAATTTGTATTTACAGAAAATATTTGTGGGAATACTGATTTCTTTTGCATATCAAAATTAGCCAGAGATTCAGCACCAAAATATAGAAGCAAAATATAGATTCAAAGCATGTCTTAGCTGATGTGCTACACTTGGTTTAAGTGGAAATAGATATAAATGAATTTATAAAATGATTTTTTCCGTTTGAGCTCACACAAACGTGTGTTTGGGTCTCACCTCCGCCTCCACCAGTCTGTTAATGATGGTTTCCATGGTCTCGTGGGCTTGACAGGTAAGAACTCCTTCAAAGTACTGAGAGCGATGCTGAAGGGCCTTGGTCACAGTAATGTCCAGATTGTTATATGTCTTCTCAGCAGCAAGGTTCTATCAGTGTAACAGGGAAAAATTAGGCACTGCCATGTGGATACACTCACTTAAAAGTGGTTGATAATGAACTCTCCCTGACTGATCAATATTCAAGCCAGAGGCTGCAAATAGACACCAGTATCCTGAACTGACCCAGCACTGTTACCACACAGACACACACACACACACACCTCAACCAGCGTTTACTAAGAAGTAGACTGCATGCGCACACAGATGAGAAACTTACTATTACGTCGAACTTGGAGTATATGTCAACCACTCTTCCTGTGTGGTGAAGAGGGGAGGGGGAATGTGGGAGCAAATAAAACAGAAAAAATTAACCACAAGTAAATACTCTGATGTAAATGTAATCTCTCTCTGTACTGAAAATAGCTCTCAACTTTCACACAATACACATTCTCACCTTTATCATCAAGCACAGGCAGGGCAGAGACCCTCTGGTCCACAAAGATTCCCAGTGCAGTATAGAGGGGTGTGTCAGAGTGGACCACAGCAATGTTCTGGAATGTTCCAATATTAAGCTCTTCCAGAGTCTGTGAAAGGAATGCTGGTTTGGGCATCTCTGAAATCTAAAAAAAAAAAACCAACAGATTAATATATGTTCACAGATTTCAAATATACAATCACAAATTTAATGTATGTGGACTGAATTTCAAGTGGTTCAGTGTCTCAGTGTTCATTCTACAGAAAGTTCTTCCCAACTACTTTCCATAAGTGTGCAGCACTTACAGGTTGCTTCGCTTTCACTCTTCTGTCCAGTGCATCCTAAAGCATCTCGGTGGGGTTTAAGTCTGGATAATTCTGGCCACTCTTAATTTTTCACGCTTACCATATTGTTCCTTTTTCTAAGGTAGTTTTGGCATAGCTTGAACTTATGTTTTGGGGCACTATCTTGCTGAAGGATGAACCTGATCAACTCGGCACAAACCAGAGGGGTTACCTTCTGGGTAACCTTCTCATTTTTAAACCTCTCCCAGTTCATGATAACTGTTTGAATTTCAATTTTTTAAAAAGCTTGAAACACTGGGGTGTTCTAAAACTTTTGACACATAGTGTATATTAAAGATAATATACATGGTACCTAAAAACACTTAATACTTATCTTGCCATGAAACCGACAGAAGGTTGACAAATTAGGCTGAACTTCTCACTTCTGCCTCCACCACTCACTCTGCCTCCATTTGTGAGGTGTTACTAACTGCTCCTCTGACACCTCTGTGTGTGTGATGATGCAGACCTAACACCTGAGTGTGATGAGACCACTTAGACTCACAAAGAGATTGAGGAATTTGAGGATCCTCTTGTGAGTGAGGATGTAGAGTGTATTCCCTGTCAGTGGATCAATAACCGGCAGTCTGTGGATCTTGTTCTTAAGAAGGGAAGACACTGCATCGTACAGACTGGAGGGGCGAGTGAGAGAAGAGTAATGTAATAAGTAAGATATACTCTAAACAGGTCAGTCCAGTTTTATCAAGTTATAATCCATAATCTGAAATAAACATAGAACATCACCTGGCATTAGGTGATATGCTAACAAGAGGTTTGAAGGAATCTTGGAGGTAGACTTCTATAATGGAACAGATGACACAATATAAATTACCATTTCATACAGCATGGACTGCATTTGATACTGTTTCTCCTCTTAGATTTCTTACCTCTCCATGTCTCTATTTTGTGCTCTTCTAACTCATATATCTGGACCTAAGACAGAATTTATAGTCATTCAAACATGGGCATTACTTTGCATGTGATTTCATCTGTGCAATACAATGTAGAGATAAGCTTTATGCAAACTGCACTGCATTTAAATGAACTTCAAAATTTGCATTTTACATTTATTTCAAATGCATGACACAGACATGCCAAGTGTCTGCTGCTGTCACTATTGAAAAACGCATATACTTGCCAGAGGTGACTTGTAGTAGCGATGAAGTATGTTGATAAAGTCTGTTATGGTTAACATACCTGTAATAAATTACAGTCTTTTAAATGTGACATAACAAAGGTAGCAGAAAGGAAGAAAAAAACAATGTTTTAACACAAAACCCACTTACCCACAAAGCACTGCTTCTTGCTGTCCCAGAGGGGGGCGGCTCTCACTCCATTGGAGACGAGAGCAAAGAATGCCTTTTTCACCTAGTGAAAGAGAGGAAGCAACACAATCACAAAAGAAACACAAACCAGTCTGTGTCTCTCTCACGCAGATTCAGTGCAATATGAAAACAGCTCATCTTTACCCAACAGCTGGAATTTCTACAGATAACGGGCTGTATTTATTTTAGTTTTTCATTTTTTGGCAGTCTTACCTGCAGGGATGTGTCAAACACCACGAGTTTGGAGCTGGTTGGCACCAGGTCATAGCAGCGGTGTGATTTCATAAATCGAGTGTACACATTGTGTTCAGGGTCTAGTTTGACAAAAAGTAAAAAGTAAATAAATAAAATTTATTTCAATTTTTCACAACATGCATTCATCAAAACACAAACAGATAACAGAGGGGGAAGTATTTTGTTACTTATCTTTTACTAAACCTGTTAACCAGCAACATGTAAGTGGGAATATTTTGAATGATGTTAGGTGGGAGTATGAAGTATTGCGCTTTACCTTGAGGTAACATGATTAAGACTGTACAACTGTTTCTTATTCTGTAGGTGATTTTCTCAGGATTGGTATTAATTTCAATTGGTTTCTCACTCGGTTTGGGCAATATTACTCATCTACTCCTAACTACTCACCTGTATGTTATTGAATGTCTGTGTCATCCCCAATCACATGCTGCTTACTCTCTTTTTACTAATGGTACAAACACTGTCACTTTTCAGAACACCTGGACCAAAGACTATGTAACTTCCTTAACTACTTGCACTAATAGTGTTATTTTATTACATATGCCTTATTTATATTGTTACTTTGTTAGTTTATCTGATATTGTATTTGCACTATTCTATTGTTCTGTTCTTTTGAACTCTTGTTGTATATCTTTATTTACTTATGTTCCTCTTGTTGCATTGAGCATGTATATGACAAAAGAATTTCCCTCTGGATAAATAAAGTTCTTTCTTATCTTATAAAGAAGGGTTCATTTTGATTTCAGGATTAATTTCAATTTTTCAGTCGCACGCTAAATAGTGACTGTGATCACATTTACATTTACAGCAGACGCCTTTATCCAAAGCCACTTCCATTCCCTACCTACAGGGGACAGTCTCCCTGGAGCAATTTTGGGGTTCAGGGTCTTGTTCAGGGACCCAGTGGTGGTGCTGAAGGTAGGATTCGAACCAAAGGCCTCATGGTCCAAATGCAAGTTTCCTAACCACTGAGCTACAACACACCATTTCCTTCAGTTTCTTACCCTCTATGTGCAGCTCCTTTTTACATTCCAACTCATCAAGAACAGCAGGAACCTGGAAAAAAGAAACGCAAGCCTTAGATACATACAGAAGTTAAGCAAACACAAATGCTTTTGTTGACACTGAACACACTTGTACTGTCTTTCTCTATTCTCTCTCAAAAAAAAAAAAAAACTAAGAGAACCAACAATACAGCCTGCACTGGAATCATATTTAAACGTTTCCAGCTTTCCTTATATTTTTGAAGATGCACAGCACTGAAGACATAATAGCAGAACACAAGATAACCCATTGGCTGAAACAAATTATAAACTTACCTGTGAGCTTAAATCAGTCACATTCTGTTACTCAACTAAATGTACTGATTATCAATCAAATAAATGAAATAATTCCATCAAATTTTACTTCCATCAAATCTGACTTTATGTAACCAAGTAAATAGAGATTATAAATAGAGTTATTATTAGTCTCTGGTTACATGATATCTGATCTGGCCTTTATTTTTATCTTGATCATATCAAACAGCAAACCAAGATACAAGTATTTTAAACAGAAGAGCAAGAACAAGAAGCAGGAATTAAGAATGATGCAAATAATGTATTATTACTTTGCATTGCAATGGTCAGTTATGCTGTAAAGATCTGTTATTATGCATGGAAAAACAAGCAGCCTACTGATCTCTGTGAAGGATTTAATTGCATAAAATATGATCACAGTTAAGAGACAACCTGGAAACACTCAGGAAACCCCTGGTGCAAGCCAATTTGACCTTATCTTACAAGCTCAACTCATACCTATTTAGGTTTAAAAAACAGGCAATGACTACACTCAACTTTTATATATGATACTGGGTGGTACATTATCTGTAGCAGTGTATTGTGATATTTCAATTCAATTTAAGCAAAATATTTGATAGATAATAACTATTACTTTGATTATTACTACTTTAATTTCAACTGCTCCTGATTAACAGTCTCAATTTCCTTCTATCTTCCTCTCTCAAACACACTGTCTGCATGTCCTCCCTCACAACTTCCATAAACATCGTACTAGATCGTTCTCTTTTCCTTTTCCCTGCAGCTCCATCCTTAGCATTCTTCTCCCAAAATACTCAGTCTCTCTTCAGCACATGTACAAACCCAACGCAATCTCGCCTTTCTGCCTTTTACCCCCAATGCAAAACGTAACATTTTCAGCTATTCAAATGATCTTTGGTGCAGTTTGAAGAACACAGAATAAAACTGAAAGAAATTCAAGCAATCAGCTCTGTAATACTGATATTTTGGCATGGGTTTAATCACTACATTCATGTACATTTTGTATATATGTGTCAAACACTGTCATACTGAATTTTTCTGAACTCTGTTCCGCATTTGTACAACCAAATCTAGACAGATTTATTGTTGGTTTACGAAGATTCTTCATATAAAGTGCTGGGGTCCAAAATAATTTTTAATAAGTTAACTAGGTTCTTCAGTAACTCGGACCTTCTGAAATGACTGTGAACATTTTAGCTAACGGGGTAATATTTACCTCTGTATAATACTGTATGCTAACGTTAGCCCAATGGCTAAAATGAGAAGTAAATCAAAATTGCTAAAATCTTAGTAGTTTATCTATTGAGAACAAATCCAAAAAGCCTGCGGAAGATTTAGGACTTAAAGACACTCGACGAGGTTAAACTTAATTATTAAGCTATGTTAAGGTAAACTAACTGCGCTGAGCTAAGCTAAGCTAAGTTAGAGAGTACACAAACATGTTCTGTTCGTTTCGTTTATAATTGAAATCTGCTGCCAAGAGCAACTTTTGAAATACATTTTAAAATACTCACACACTCCATGTTCCATACACACTCTTTAGGGGATGTTCCGTCGCTTGCTTTCCGTTAAACTCTTCCCTGTCTCTTAGCTTCTTTTCTGCACCAGAGAGGAGAGAGACGAGAAGGAAATGACGGCGTTCACAGTTTGGGCTGTGTCCAGATCCTCACGCCGTTCCTCTACACCAGACTTTCTCAAACTTCTGTGTCCCGGCAGGCTTTGGGTCCGCCAAATAAATCAATAAATAGATCGATAGATAGATACATGGATGGATGGATAGATATTATTATAATTTTTGTTATTATTATTATTTTTATTATTACTGTTGTTATTATTGTTATTATTACTACTACTGTTGTTATTACTATTAATACTAGTATTAGTAGTGCTTGTGTCTGTAAAATTAACCAGCCATTAATTATTATTATTATTATTATTATTATTATTATTATTATTATTATTATGGGCATATGCCTATAGAGGAACCTAGATTTTCTTTAGAATGGGCGATTTTTTGTCCACTTCGTATAAGTCTGCATCGTTACATGGTCGCTTCTCAAAAATAGAATGAAGACTTGCTTGGTTTGAACGTGCCATAGTTTATTGACGGCTCTCACTAAGCGTGTGTGCGAATGCCTCAATTTGTGGCGCAGAAACTCCTAACCAGGCTCTACACAACACTAGAGAGAGCACGCATAGACTATATGTACAGAAGTATTGGGACACGGGGCCCAAATTGCCCGGTATGCCCGATGGCCAGTCCAGCCCTGGCCCCAGAACAGCGACATCATACAGTCATAGTAAATAGCTTTTAGGATATTAATCACACTAAACCAGCCGAACGCCAGACAGCAAAGACAAATCAGTGTCCAACGCAAGATAGCCCACTCAAAACAGCTTCCCTTACGCTAGGTAGCACAGAATCCCATGTTTAGTTCTGCACATGCGCAGAACGGCATGTAGATATTGTTCTGGCCACTTTGCTCCTGTAACAATGCACTTTTCCACCTGTGTATCTAATTGGGGTTCACGTATCTATTAGCTCTTAAAAACAAAGAAAACTTACTCCATAGCTGTCACTATAAATATCCTGTATCATTTATATACTGCACATTTTTTTCCGATGCTGTTGCTGCTACCTGGGATTTTTGCACAATAATTTAATGCTATATTAACTCAGTGATTCTACTGTTAGAATACATTATTTACTGCAAATTGCATTAACATCTGTACGTAATGTTGAAATAAAACAGGCTTGGAAAAGAGTGTTATTTATCCATTAATTTTTAGCACCCCCTCTTGTTCTGTTCTACCAGTCTTGCGTTGCTTGTGTCCCACTGCTTACATTTTACACCATCATTAGTACGTGTAGTGGAATATAGAATATGTGCATTTTTGTTGCCCTCACAATTAAGCATCCCTTTATGTTCCATGTGTCCACATTTTGAACATTCTGTTGCATTTTTACACTTCAACTATAAAAACAGTGTGAGGTGTGTTTTTAAACCAACAGGTGAAGTGTATACAGTGCTTTGTTCTTAGTACAGTTCAGCATTCTTGTGATTTTGAAGACAATTTTTTGTCTAATAGTCTTCTAGGGAATATAACCTGATTTGATGTTACATCCAAAATAATATAGCACTACTCCAGATTTGCTCAATTTTGGTTTTACTTTTGCTTTTTTAAATTTTTGTCTGTATTTTGCACCTTCTGCTTCATTTGCAACACCTTGTAATCTTGTAAGTACTGCTGAAATAAAAAGAAATGTGTACATGTAAGAATTCTGACATTGTTTTGTGTCAGAAAATGGACAATTTATGTACATTTATACATAGTAAACATCACACCATCTAACAACCATCCCAGCCTGAAACAGGAGCTAAAACAGGAGCCTTCAATATAAAGGCTAGACAGCAACATGTGTTAATTATCAAACACCTATCAAAACAAGTCAAATAATGACACAGAGTATAAGGAAAAATATTCAAAGTTTCACTTTATTAGTTGTAAAATAGTCCCATATGCTGGTTTTTCCTACAAAAACAAGTTTGAGTCTGGAGAAATCTCAGGCAAACCACATCACCTGTGTAGGCATTTAGGCACTGCCTGAGAAAAGGGTGTGGGAATGGAACAAGACAGGCTATACCAGACTCCGCTCACAACCACCACATCACATTCCAAACTATGTTGGCTAAATCCTGAATCAGAGTCCAGCCACTTCCCCTAAGCCCTTCTGAAACAATATCCCTGAACTAGAGTCATGTCCGAGCCTTTCTCTTTACCAGGAGTTTGAAACCAATTTCTACCATGAATGTCATTTTCAAGTGCCAAATAACTGTGAATACATGAGGTCAGCAGGGCACATCGTCATGGAGCTTCTCAGAGAAGGATCGTTGACCTAGAATTAGGTTCCTCTTATTTATGGAGACCTAACTTCTAAACAGCAGGCCCAAATGCCCGTTAGATATCAGAAAATCTGTTCTTTTACTGTCACAGTAAAAGAAGAAAAACAATTTTACTGTAAAAAATTTACGTGTCATCTAAACACCTCATGTTTACTGCTCATTGCCTAACCAAAACCTATACAAATATGGAAATTAAAAAAAGGCAGAGAAAACTTAGATGTTAGATGTTATTTGGATCAGGGCCTATCATGAAGATTTTCAGGGCAGGAGTATTGTTCTAGGACCTGTTTTTGTTAGTGATAGAGTAAAAAAAAAGAAAAAAAAGAAGAAAGAATCCAATTCTGCATCCTACTCTGAGAAACCCTAGGTCTATTACCGTTCACAGCAATAAACTTTCCATTGGCTTCAACGTGTTACTAAGAAAGAGTACAGTTTGTAATTGGACAGGGACCATTTTCCTCCCCCAATATAAGCATTCAAGCTCCCCACAAGATGAGCAAAGAATCTTTTTATATTGAAAAAAATGGATTAGAGGAGAAAACATGAGCTTATATCTCCATATCAAACAAAGCTGCCCTCTGGTTTTAAAGCTCAGTCAGGCTTGGGAGAAGAAGGGGATGGCAGTTAATAAGGGAAACACAGTTCCCAGTTTTAAGTTCCCATTGTAAAAATTATCTTCCCTCATCAGCATTGAGTGTGCAGAAGTCCTGTGAGGATAATTCTGAATCTAATGCCCCAGAAAAGCACTCCCATTCTCCACATAAGTGTTCCAGATTTAAAAAGTGGATATCTACTAATCCCAAACAATGGGTTTTACACAGAAATCATTAACAGTCCAAACCTTTGGGATGACCATATGTTTGGTACTTCTCCCCCAAAACTACTCTGAATTATTAAATGAGTGCTCCCACCAAAATCTATGTTTCAATTCAAACATTAGGCCAAAACTTTTTTATTAGAGCAACAACTGATATGGTGAAAAACCGCAACTAGAAAATGACTGCTAGTTTTTTTTAATCAATTACATTTTGAAAATGGTGTTCCAGTTTTGCATGTAAAGTGATTCAGAAAAGGTAAGAGCAAATAGATTTTTATGAAAATCAGTACAAAGGTCACTGTTGTTCAATGTCAAACTCATATTGTTCCAAAGGACACTGCTCAGTAGTCAGAGGTTCTGAGAGTGAATCTGTCAGCGTTTTCAGCGGGCAATAGGTTAACAGTGGGGCAAGTTTTACTTTTAAAGGTGTTATGAATTCATGTACATGTCTGTATATGCAAGTGTGTTTGTGTCTGTGTTGTTTTTGGGGCATGGGTTATCTATTCTGCTGCAACTTCATTTTCTACTGGCGGCCCTGTAGCATTTTCTGCAGTCTTGGATGCCTGTGGTCAGAAGACAAATGCAGAAAAGAATGAAAAGGACAGAAAAGTAGGACTTTATATTATTTACACACTACAAGACATACAGACTGACAAAAAATTATTAATTATTTTATGTACCTTCTTTTTCTTCTTCTTCTGTGCTTTACGACTTGCGGAGCTCTGTATCAGAGACTGTAAGAGAAATGACAGTTAAAAACAAGCAGGAACATATATCAGATATCCTGCATGAGCAGCTCCAAGTAAGTCTGTGTGCTGTTAGGCAGCAAAAATATTTCCCATTGTCATCAAAAGGACCATTGTCAGAAGATATACCAGTACACTACATGCATTTCAAAACACAAACATTTACTTTCAGTAAGTGATGTGGATTTTCAATACCTTCAGCTCAGGATCCTGAACATCATGCTCAGATTTGTAGAGTTCCGGCTCAAATGGCCCACTGGTGATTCTCAAAGGCCCGTTGGCCATCAGCAGCACTGTGAACTTAAACTGAGCCACAAACTCTCCTAGAAAGAGACAGAGACAAGAATGGAGTGAGAAAAAATTGGGATCATTCTCTAATTTGTGATTTTTCAGAAAGTGCTTAAAACAAAGGAAAGAAAAATGGGACAGATGGATAAGAAAAACCCGCCCAAAATATAACACATGCTCACCCTCCTTTTCATTCAGTACGCTGAAGGGCTGCAGTAGCTCATGTTTGGCACACTCAACCACTCCTAGACGAGCCTTGCCTTCATCTTCAAATGCCCTGAAAGACAGTTTTATCACCCGGATCCAGCTTATTCACGTACGATATTAGGTATTATTTGCTAACAATCTTTCAAAGGAAAACGTAGGCACTAAAGAAGGGTTTTGAGCTTTTGCTACCTGAGAGTGAAAGGCATGGCGTCAAAGCGTCTTTCAACCTCACTGAAGAACATTCTGGAGGTCTTCATCTTTAGGCCATATTGTTTACTGGGGTCCCGCTTGTAGATGGTGGTCCTCTGGCCTCCATCTCTTGCCTGACACAAAGAGAAGCAGATCATTTCAAATCATCTACAACATAATTTGATTTTTAAATGTTTTAAAGCAGTTGATTTGTTAGGACAACTGTTTAAGATTATTAATCACCTTTCCTTCTCCTGTACTGATTAGTACATCCACAGCATACACCTCATGAACCTCAAACTCTGCTTTCTCATGGTCCTTTCTGTGAACAGAAATACCAAAGTTTTTCTCTACAAAAATGCATCTGAAGGTTTAGTCTCACAGGTAATGGTGAGGTAATTGTAGAGATGAACTGATGACACTCCTTAAATAAATGCAGTAACATCCTTTAGAGCCCGTCATCCTTATAAGTCTACTGAATAAGAAGGCTATACCAATCTTGCAAAGTCCTGATGACTACAGGCTGTTCTATATGATCTGTGTGCTTAGACCTGTAACAACCAATCAATTTTTGCTGACAATTTAGTGCTACATAAATAACTGCAATAAGCGCTTTTGAATTCATTCATGGCACCTATTAAAATATAAAATTAACACCAATTGCCCTATGGATATCGAGAACGGAGGGGTGGAATTTTACCTTTGCTGGTCTGTGGGGTTTTGGATGATGGTTTTCTCTCCATCAATGACATGTTGCTTTAACTGATGGGACAGCATACCTACAGAGGGACAACAGTGAGGACAAAAACAAGCAACAGAACTATCCCACACTCACTACTAGGATTTCAACTACTCAAATCCTCAATACAAATGTAAGAAAGCTTCATAGATTGAAGCTTGTGCCTCTAAAATACACAAAAAGGGATTGGGGATTATTAAAAAACAAAAACTAACAAACAAACAAAAAAAACCACAAAACAAAGAAAACTTACCCTCAATTGGATTGCATTTGAATGACTGCGCAATCTTGTTCCATGCCTCAGTCACCTGTGTGTTCTGAGGGGCGAAGAGAAACAATTTTAACCTAAATACACCTACGCCCTCTGTACACAGACATGACTCATTTCCAACCCCATATTATGTTCACCCAGGCTGCCAGACACTGCTCCCTATTTAGAAATAATCACCCACATACATTAGTGTACAATTTCAAGCCTGAGTTTAAAAGTTGTCTTTGAAGTCAGGTTGCCAGGTTGGACCAAATAGCTAGAACTTACTTGGTTGCCAGGTTTTACAAGACGCAACGCTGCTTCTGCACACAAATAGGCAGCTTTGATGACATCGGCTTTCCTGCCTGTCACAGGTGCTTCCTGAGAAAATTTTATGTTGTGTGATTAATATGTTCGTTCATAAAGTCATTTTAAACAGTGTTAACATGGATACAAAAGAGGTAACAATAATAAATTAGTACTTATTTTAAGAACAATAAGCATCATTTCTATACACACCTTACTTGCCCCAATAACAAAGCTATGGGCCACATTGGAGATAAAGCCATCAACATGTACACCAAGATCACTGAACAAAGAGGAAAAAAAGACAAGGGACAAGAGATAAAAGGCAATAAAATGAGTTGTCCAAATCAGGTACAACTGACATTCAAGTGCACCCACATGTCTTCACAGTATTATTAATGTGAATTCAGTAGTTCATGGATGATGAGCAGACTCACACTCACTTCTCTTACCATCTAAATGTTACAAATGTTTACTGATACGTACAGAAGATGTCAAAACAACAAACAGGAAACAAGGAGGACAAGACAATTAGAGGACACATAAAAATGTATATTCCATTTTCATACATACATACATACATATACACACACACATATTATTTATATATTTTTTATATACACACATATATATATATATATATATATATACATATACATATACATACATATATATATACATATACATACATACATATATATATATATATACATATACATACATACATATACATACATACATATATATATATACATATACATACATACATACATATATATACATATACATACATACACATATACATATATAAA
>JBBMFX010000101.1:17274877-17287040 GCA_037832545.1 Rhabdalestes septentrionalis
CACACACACACACACACACACACACACACACACACACAAAAATAAAATGGAATATAATTTCTCTTTATATATATCGGAGAGACAGAAAATGGGGAAACGCTGCACACAAGGCACAACATAGGGAGAGAGAGAAGAGGAGGGGTAAGGAAATAAGGATAATAAGGGTAGGAAGACAACTAGAAACAGACTGGGTACTGGACAGGGTGGGAGTTGCCTACATTTTGACCAAGTCTCCATCTTTTAGTGTGTAGTCAGGGTCGCTCTTCAAGGGAGAGAAGTGGCATACACAGTTATTGACCGAGACGCAGGTGGGGAACGCAATGCCTGCAAGAAAGACAACCACCAGTCTTCAACACAAGTGCTTTTGCAAAGAGTGTAAGTGAGAGTAAGTGCATGTGTGTGAGCGTGATGAAAAATGAATGCTAGGGAGAAAAAAAAAAATACATACAGTACTATGCAAAAGTCTTACAATGCAAATTGGTTTTTTAACATTTTTTTTAAACAGTGTGTTTCTGCTTGTACAAACACAACAGAGCTTGACAGTGAATGGAAAAAATAAAGCAAAAAACTGAATTACTGTTTTCAAAAAGTTATGCAGATTTCAGCAAGTGACAAAACTTTTTGCCTTCAGAACATGAAATATCAGCAGGTGATTGTCAAATAATGTTTTGTTTTCTTGGTCTGTCTGTTGCATTTTAATAATCATTCACAAGTCTTAAGGCAACCAGACAGGCTTTTTAGTTATTTTGCCTCCTTGCAATTGGTAAAATAAAATGACGTATCTCTGATATGGTTAAACAACAGAAATTATATATTAGTTTTGTGATTATACTACTGCATATTGCGACGTCTTTCAATACATTAGAGGGCCCATTTCACTTTTCTTGAAACAAAAAGGCTTGATGTACGTAAATATTAAAGTTTCCAAATGTACATTTGGAACATCATCCACAGAATCGACTTTTTTTTCACATCTTAATTTTTGTAATGTCAAAGATCAAAATTTTTTACACATGGCTCCTTATTCAGCCTACAGTAGTTTAGCCCCACCCATTCACGTAGAAGAAGTCCATTTACATAAATCTGTCCTAAAGGCATAGTAACAAAACCTTTATTTCTAAAGAGTTCATCAGTAAGAATTCTGATTTATTATGAAATATCCTTTTAGTACACAAACCCCCAAACTTTGTGGGTTTATGGAAATATTAGTCTCTTAAATGGACTTTGGCAATTGAGTGTCTAATTTAAAGACTGGCTAAAATAAATGTACTTTTTAACCAAATTTTGCTAAAGTTGCATTGCTGAAACATTTTTTTTTCATCAATACACTAAATTGCTCTGAATCCTCGCTGATACAAAAACTTGATTACAGAAAATAACTATTATAAGCTGAAACAGATTAAACATTGCAAGATTTCATAAGTCAAAAACCTATTCCAATGTATGGTATGTATTTGCTGAAAACCACCATCCGGACATCTAGTTATATTTATTAAAAACGGCTTAACCAAGCTGATATAAATCACTACTTTTGTATTTACTACACCAGTAGTATATTCAAAGCGAATAAATGCTTTAATTCCAAATAAATTGCTTTTTTATTTGCCATATGCCTACATCTTCTGCACAGTACTGTATGTGTTGGTTTTGGCATGAAATTCCTTCTCTGAGATACAAATCTGCCTGAGCAGGTGCACAAAATGCTTACTAAAATACTACCAAAACATCTCAACCCATCACTCCATCCATGCCTGTTATCACATGCGAATCATTAAGATACACAGCGACAAACATCATATGTGTATCATATACAAGTATAACAAGAAGTATCAAGCATTAAGACTCTAAATCTAGAGTTTGTCTTTGTCTTTCGTCTTACCTTTCTTCATGTCCTTCTCCTTCTTAAAGACCTTCCCAGTTTCAGTCATAATGTAAGCATCCCCTTTCTCACACAGACTGAGGACTGAGACGCCTGGCTTGGCTGCCTCGATGACCACCTTCAGTGCCTCTGGGAGAAGGGATGGGTGCAGAAGATATAATAAATACAACATCCATCACTGGCTTGAAACATTGGTTAAATGTAGACATTGTTCAAATAGATCAAGTAATTATTTGCCAAAACCAATTTGTTTCTAGTAAGACTGTGATTACAACATCCCTAAGAAAAATGTTGTTGCTTTTGAAGGTATCTTCAACTCATACATTGATGAGGAAAATAAAAACCATTTTTTGTTTAAGTTCATTCAGACCTAGGTCTATGACCATGTGTGTACTGCTTTATTGATAGGTCACAGTTTTCAGGATCACTTTATTTCTGAAGAGAGTGCATCATAACGAGTAGAGGAGACTGCATCAGACTTCAGTCTCTAGCCTGACAGCTGCTTTAGATGTGCTATAAAGGTTTACTAAATGTACTTAAAAGGGTCATACAGTAGAGTTACTCAGTACTTGTAAACCTGCTACTTTTATACTATTATTACAACGCTTCTTTCAGTAAGGGACTTGTATTTGCGTGTTAATAATTCTTTTACACATATAATGACTAGCCCAGGCTCCTCTCTTTCCACCTCATGTTTTAGCTGCCGAGGGTTGGAGAGAAACACCTGTTGCAGGGTCAGTGCCAACAGGTTATTGTACTGATAAAAAATGACACAGTGGAGAGAAGCATGTCGTCCCACAGATCAGAAGACCCCAGGCAATGCTGGTAAAATGCTCTTCTGTTCTACAAATCACAAAGCCTGTGGTCACAGACTAGAGAGGCAGCAGCTCACCACAGATATGGTTTAAGAGCTCTGTCAGCCCTCTGGTCCTCACAGATAATCAACTTTTAGGGCAAGGGGGGCCTGCTTTTTTTGGACTAGAGAGCCATAATCTATTAAGCTAAGTTAACCAGTTTCATTGTACCCCGTATTCCTGTATCATTTAGTGCCCAGTTATTTAGAGTATTAAATAACGTTTAACAGTCAGTCTCCATTTGCAGGGCAGCATGTTAGCCAACCTGCTGGAGTTACCTTCCATTCGCCCTTTTAGCCCGCTTTCAAACAATGCGCATATATCATCACATACACAAACACAACAAAATATTTCCAGGCAAATAACTAGCCTAATACAACTCGAAACCCCAGTGTGTTCTAATCAGTGCTGCTAGGCTAGCGTGGGAATTACACGAGACTCGGCTAGCTTTAGCCACTTTAGCTTGTTTAGCGGGACAGGGGATTATATTTGCATCATACAGCCTCGCTCTCTGCACTGAAAGAATCAAAACACACGCATAACTACTGTCTACAGATTAGCATTCAGCCACGAGGTCCACAGGGTCCTGTTTTGACTGTCCCATGCAGTGAACCTGCTTGTAAGTTCCAGCACATGGCGAGCCGTTAGCGAGAGCAGGCCGTCAGAGCAGAGCCAGAGCTCTCCACCAGGTCACCCTCCAAACTCCCGCACTTACGGTTTGCAATTGCACCGCCCATCTTGTACTTGGTCACCACCAAGTCCTCTGCGATGGTCTGCTCTTGCTGTTCGTCGTCGGACATGTTTGCAGAGGCGGTGGCTACGAGTCCAGACCCAAAGATCCGAGGATCCGATCCGACCAGATCACACAGACCAGATCAGACAGATCACACACAGCAGCCCCGCGCCAAGCAGAACGCCCAGCGCGCATGCGCAGTCCGACCCGCAACCCACCCCTCCAAAATACAGGCCCAGGCAGGGGGTCAGCTTCAAACCCTTACCCACCACTATTTTAATATCTCACTGCAGAAATACAGATACAGTCGGAAGATCAGCTTTAAACACTGTTTTACTGCAGAGGTACAGGCCCAGCCAGGGGATCAGCTTTAAAAGCTTCACACATCACGGTTTTACTGTCTTACTGCAGAATTTCAGCTTCAACATGCCAAAACACACTAGTACAGAAAACTACCTAAAACCAGTAAAAAATTATTGTATTCATTTGTAGTATTAAGTATCTCTAAACGAGTTAATACCAAATTCGTTTGTTGTACTTAGCACCACTAATTCCAGTAAAAATTATTTAACATATTTGTAGTCATTAGTACTACTAAACCAGTTAATACCAGGAAAATGAATATGTAATTATTATTAATTTGTAGCATTTAATGCGACCCAAAACAGTTAATTTGATAATAACATTCTCTTTATAAACTAGCATGGGCAATTTCAGAACCCCCTTTTAAGAATTTGCACTATTTATTTAAAATATCAACACTTTTTACAGCTATAAAGTTTAACCATTGGCAAATAAAATTTGAATACAAATAAATTTAGACATGTAATAAATATAATAATAATATAATATTATATGTACTGTCAATTCAATCTTAAAACCTACCTGTTAAGATTCCTTGTGTTTATAATTGACAACAAACTCCACTCCCTAAATTTCACTTAAAAATTGGGGTTCAAAACAAAACAGCAAATACTGTGTTATTATATTTGACTGTATATAACTTCATTTTTTAACACATACCAGAGTGACATCTTAGTTCTAACAAACCCGAAACAAATTACAACTATTATTACAAACTGTTTATTTCATGTTTGAGATAGATTTCATATTTTGTATAAAAATACATCACCAAAAGGACATACAGTTGATAAAGGTGAAATTACAGAAATGAGGAAATAAATGATTTGTTCTGAAAGCTGAACAAAAGCACAAACCTTGTTAACTGGCCATTTTACTTGAAATCTGATCAAGAAATTCCTTCCATACTGGACACTTTCACACAGACACACATGAAACAAATGAAGACTTCCCCCCAAATGAAGAAACCCATTTGTATTCAGTTCAGGTTATCAAAACTGCTTGAGACATTGCTATTGCTACTGTAAGTCACATGACTTAACATTTGTTCAACAATAATAAAATTTGTAAAAAAATAAAAATATCCCTGTTTTGATTCAAACTGATGAAAAGTAAGCTGCCATGCTGTGATGCGCAAAGTTGAATAAACATCTGTAACAGAAAAGAGATTCAAAAACACACATACATAAAAAAAACTCCTCTTCATATGCTCCACACAAATGAAAAAAGTGATTTGGGTCCTGAGGGTGTGAAATATTAACTAACATTTCAAAATTGTTGCACATACTTACAATCATATTATTTATAATAGCTCATTATCTGGTACTGCTTCTTCTTCAATAATTTCAGAAATACATTGAAATATGTATACATGTGTGTGTTAAAAGAGTTTCAGGAATCATGTATTTGCATGAACTACTTTGTTTGTATTGTCTGGACTGTGAATGTCAAATTCAGTACTTTATTGATTGCTACTTCTGCTTAATGCTGACAGTTTTCTTTTTTTTGTATTTGTTCTGCATTTGGTCACATATTAATTTCATTCAGTGCTCATTCATTTACACCATGTCCCTCCCCCACACACCCTCCACATCTCCCTTACTTCTGTCCTATGTGCTCAATGCATTTGCTTTAGAATACATTCGGCTGTGCCAGTAGTCAGGATTGTCAAAACATCTGTCTCCGCCCTCCTTGGCTACATGTACCCCTGCATGCACTTTAGCATACGGTACAATTCTGGAGCTGGGCATCCCCTCAGTCTCTCTTTCTCTGTTCTCCTTCAGGTTCTGGTATTCAGCCCCTGAACCACAGCCCACTGCCAGTGAGTCCATCTCCTCATATTCATACAGCTCTCCCTCCCCATTAATCAAGCCCTGGAGCATCAGCGAGTGCCTTAGCCTGGGCTGGTGGTTTGTGTACTGATACTCTTCCTCTCCATTCTCAGCTTCCTCCAGGGATTTCTTGGCAGAAAGGTGGGTATCTGATTTAAGATGATCACCTTTTTGTAGAAGACTGGATGCTGGGCTTCCTGGACCACTGCAAATGTCCATAAACTCATACTGAAGCTCCTGGTCCAGGTCAGCCTCTGCATACTCTGCTTCACTGGACAGCAGCTCTGCATCACTACGACTTCTTTCATCTAGTGAAGATTGAGACACCCCTCCACTGCTTTCTGAGTCCTCCATGGATGATCGTTTATTTGGCTGATTGACTCCCAGAGATTTGCGCATGCCTTCTCCCCATGAAGGATTGGAACTGCATTTTGAGGTTGTTCGCTGACGGCGGTTTCGGTTCTTGCCCGAAGTGTGTCTGTGGGGGAGGCTCTGATTGTTCATATACTCATACTCTTCCTCAGCACTGTCATGCTCCTCTAAAACTTCACGTGAATGGCCCTTCGACAACCTCCCACGGGGAGCCATGTAAAGCATTGTATCTAAAGGTAGAAAATATGAAATATGAAAAATATGAAAAATATGAAAAAATATGAAAAATATGAAATATGTTGATAAATTAGTGTACCAACTGGTGTACCAAGAGACCTTGGTTCAAGGAATGTTTTGTCAAATCATATCGATGAAATCAGATGTGCACACTCCCACCCTTAACCCCAAATGTTGCAAACATTGGTTTGGTGTGTGAAACATTCTTGTTTGGTTTCATAATTAAAATACAATGCTAACAAATAATTGAATGAGCACCTGTTAATATTATGCAAATAGCATGACTATATAACTATTAAACACTTGTCTAAAACCCTACTGAGTTATTCAACTGTATCAGAAAACTTGCTTATGCAGTTTCTGAACTCTTTGACTTACTGTTATATAAAAACTTGAGAAGAAACTGTCAGCTGTCCTAAAGCTTTCTACTAGCATGAACCTTTTTTGAAAATATAAAGCAAACTTTGGACACCAAACATTTCTTGGCTGATTGACCTCCTTTAGGGTAGGTCTTTAAATAAGACTAAAGTTGAACACAAACATGATAATAATAGTCAGGAACAATAAAGATTAAGGGCAAAATGTGGTCTGAAAGTGACATGAAGTTTATGTGAAATTTATGTTTCAAGCTCTAATTGGTGGTGTATTTTTAAACTAAACTATTCCTTTGAACTGATTTCCTCCGACAACACGACTCCTTACCTCTCTCTGGACTTTCGCATAGTCCAGGCAACACATATCCATTTTGGTCTTCCTCACCCTCTGTACATGGAGAGGGGGTATCAGGGATAGGTGTATCTGGAGGCCCTGAAAGACTGTCTCTCTGAGACATGTAGGCACTGTCCTCCCGATGCCGTGTCCTCCTCAAGCTGCATACCGATACAAAGTCTTCACTCATCTCTATTTCCACCACAGTGCCACGTCCCTCAGAGCTCTCAGAGACGGTGCGAGCAGAGTTGAGACGTGAGCGTGATGGCCACACGGTCTACACCAACAAAGGAAGATTGTAATATTGAGCAAAAGGAACACATATTAATTAAGTCTGTAAAAAGTTCAGTTCAGTGTGGCCAGGTTAAGACATACTTGCATAGAGCCCTCCACACTTGGGGTCATTGGCAGGTAACCTGCTGGACACGGTGGGGTGAGAGTTGCCTGTGAAAAAAAAACAGAGGCTCCCACATAAATATATTTACAACTGCTTAGAAAAATGATGCAATCACTTCACTCGGAGGATGAAAGACTATTTCATAATCATCCAACCTATTTTCTGTCAAATGAGAAAAGTATCCAAAATATCAGTGTGCACCTAAGCACTGCTGAGATATTGATTGCCGTATCCCCTGCACCTTTTTTGGATTCATGAAATCCAAGACCATAAATGAAATTTGATCTTTTTATGCAGTCATTGTTATAATTAGTAGAATGGCACCAGGCAAAACTGCAGACTAATTAGTATTTTAACGATTTTGCTGCTTTTAGTTTAAGAAATACAAATGACAAAATGCATTTTTTTCCTTCACATTGTGTGATTCAATATTTTTTTCCGTTACTTCATCTGGAAAAAATCTCTGCCATTAATATGCCATTTGAGGATTGTAACATGCTCTGAGTGGTGATTACATATCTTCAGCAGGAGTAAACACTGCTCCTGACCTGTGTCTGCTCCCCCAGCCCATTTGCAGGCCATTTGCCTAAGGTTTTTCCTATTTAGACTACGGCCTCTTACCCTGTGGGAATCCACACGCAACCTGGAGAGACTTCTTGATGGAGTAAGGTACACAGGCGGCGTCACCATGCCATCTTCCAGTACCTCATCTTCTTGGTCTTCTAGCCCCACACCCAGAACATCCATCTCAGTCCCCCGCTGGTGTGACTCATCAGTGGCAGGATCAAGAGCAGTGCACTCCCCCTGCTGACAATAAATGTAACAATTAAACAAGACTTGTGGGCTCACAAATCACTACTGGAAGTGTTGCACATCATTCATATTTTTGGATTTGCAAGACACAAATAAAATACAGATACATTTTGTGTAATATAATTATTGTTGATAACAAACATACTGACTAACAGGTTTGTACCATTTTCTGCTATGTTTTGGCATTTGGATTCCTTTTGTGTCAATATTGCATTGCACAGTAGTGTAAATATCTCAATGCATAGATGTTTTGTCACTCCCATGTTGTACACAAACAAGCTTCATTCATGTAAAAATTATTCACTTGGCCTTACTTTAATGACAAGGTAGCGGAGTGGGTCTCTAGCCATACGGGTGAATTCATTAGCAAGCTCTTTAAACGTTGGTCGAACATTCTCATCAATCATCCAACCTGCCAGGAGAAAGCAAAGTGTTAGGTTTTCAGCACTCACATGTTTTAGTAAAAGCAAAATGAAGACACTGAGTGGACTCACATTTGACCATGACCATGTAAACGTCTATTGTACAGATCTGAGGCTGCGAAAGACGTTCACCCTTCTCAAGCAGGTCTGGAACTTCATGAGGTCGCATCGTAGCATAAGGCTCTGCTCCATATGACATCATCTCCCAGACAGTCACACCTACACAAAGAAGGTGTCAGTAGGAAATAAAGGTTTAGATAAAGGTTTAGCCATTGTATATTTTTCACTTTCCAATTGTCTCCCATACTGTCACTGTCAAATGTGGACCTCACAATTGCGTGTTCTTACACCTTGTGTAAATATTATTTAAATGATGTCATTCACTTAAAACTTTCATTGTGGATCAACAGGAATGCTCCAGTAAAATGTCTAGGACAAACCAAATTCTTGTAGGTCTGGGTACTTGTATTTACTAAGTAATAAGCCTTAGACTGGGAGTTACATTCACAGCTTTTATGTTAGGAATGCATTTTCTTGCTCCTATGGAGTTACAGTTTCGCAGATATAAGGTTTCTTACAACAGTGAAAATAATCTGCCCTACATACTCATTATGTATCCTCACCATAGCTCCACACGTCACTCTGATGTGTATATCTGCGGAATAAAATACTCTCAAGGGCCATCCACTTTATTGGTGTCTGAAAAGAATTAAAAAAATAGAATGAATACAAGCAGTTGTCAGTGACTCTTAAATCTCATACAGGAGTATTCAGTTGTTAGAGGTGTGTTGTGAAGTTACTGTACCTTGACTTCATTGTAGAAATATTTCTTGTCATCTGGGTAGACCAAGTCAGCAATGCCATAGTCAGCAATTTGGACTATAAAGTCACTCTTCAGTAAGATATTCCGAGCAGCTAAGTTCCTATGGACTATCCTCTGTTCCTCAAGATAATACATACCCTGAGGCAGACAGGAGAGGATGAAAAAGACAGGAGAAAGTGTTGGAAGAAGGAAAAAGCCAAGGGGGGACAGAAGGGATAAGTCATTTTAATGACCAACAAACTATGTTCAAAATGTTTCACAGAAAATTACACAGAAACTAAAGACACTTAATTATGGCCCTGTGTTTTGTAATTTTTCATGTTTTTCTCTCTGTTATATATTTAAAACATTACTAATATCTCAATGACTGTTTAATTTAAGACCTAATTTTTTTCCCAAACAAAAAATAATTCTGCATAATTTAAAACAGTAAAACAGTAAACCTGCAGAATGTCAATAATGACCAGCTCATATATGTCAGGCCCTAATACCCAGTTGCACTAGTTGCTTTAACCAATCAGAAAAATAAGCTTGTAAAAATTCACACACAGACAGCTTACCTTGGCGATCTGCACACACCAGTTGAGCAGCCTCTGTGGGTTAAGGCTGTTCCGCCGATGCCTGATATGTTCCAGTAAGGACTTCTGAGGGCTGAGCTGGGTCACTAGCTGTAAAGAGGCGCCTGGACAGATACCTAAGAGTCGAACTATGTAAGGATGGTCCAAACTCCCCATCGCCAACATGTGCTACAAACAAAAGAACATGACTGATTGACTGACTGATTCTCAGTTAAACGTGTGTAACATACATGTATTAAAGTACTATGATTTTTTTTGTGTGTGTCTCACATCAGTAACTTCATGAAACGTCTGTCGCCCTGTCCGGTCCTGAATAGTTTTAATGGCCACTGGAATCTTTACTGTGTCTCCTTCAGGGATCCACACACCCTGTGAGATGGAGCGAGAGAAGGAGAGGGAGAGGGAGAGGGAGACACAGGCAGAGGAACAAAAAATAGAAAGATGAGAAACTGTCAAAGGCACAAACATTGTGCCGTGTACTAATAATGACAGATAGGATCACAGATTCATTTGTTTGTTTTGTGACAAAAGTACCTTGTGTACAATCCCGAAAACTCCAGAGCCCAAGAGTTTGATCTTCCGTAGTTCAGATGTTCTGAGGATGCGAGCATGAACTTTTGTCCCTTTTTCTCCAGGATCCAGTGGCTCGAAACTCTGAAGATATTTACAAGCAACACACACACATAAGCATATAAACCTCTGAAGTTTAATTGAATGAATTGTTGTTAATTAATTAATTAATTTAGTTGAAAGCACACCTCTTCAGTCTCGAGGTACCTCCTCATGGCACGTTTGCGTTGGATGGCGAGACTCCGGCGATACAGAACAATCATAAAAAACAGAGAGAATCCAATCAACATTGCAGCTATAACCCCCAACACAACTGCAGCCACCGGCAACCTGTGCAAATCACATGAACACACAAACACACAAGCATGAGGGTTATTGGTTGCATACGCGATGAAACTGTCATGTAATGCTTCTTATGACCAACAGAGGGAGATCCTCACCCAGATGCACTCCTGGAGGACTCCACACAGTCTCTGAAACCTGGCCCAGTGCACCTGTGACACAAACACAAATCATTAAGAACATGGGAGTAATTTTTGTTTTCATTTAAATTTAAAAAGGCTATGTAATGATACTGGAATTTCACCTTTTTAAAACTCAACTGTCTCACATAAAGAACTAGATTGCAAACTATACAGTGTTGTAGCATGTCCGGACCAATTAGGGTTTTAACGGTAATGGGCAAAACAGCATTAGTCAGAGGGAAGTCTGGGACAGTGCAACCCTGAGTGAGTCAAAAAATGCTAAAAAAAAAACCCCATGTCTGAATCAATTCTGTAGTTAGAAATTTGAAGGGTTTGTTGCAAACAGAAAACATTACATGAACACACATATAAACCCCATGAGAGTATGCACAGTGTGTATAGCTCACCCTTGGGTACAGTTGGCATGGCATGGCTGGCATTTGCGTTGGGCATTGGGAAATTTATATATAACAAGTCCTTTTTCTCCCATAACTCCCTCTGGGCATGAGGTGACACAGTGAGGCCCATCCTGCAGACTCACACATACCTCACACTGATCTGCACCCTTTAAAGAGAGACAGAAAAAGAGAGAGAGCGAGAGACTAGTTTGTTAAACACTGTGAGCTATTATCCTAAGGACTGAATCACAAATGAATAGAAGGAAAGAGAGAGAGAGAAAGACAGAGCAAGAAAGAGAAAGAGAAAGAGAGGTCATACCGGCCCTCGGCAGGTCAGTCTGTTCTCCTGCACTGCACACTCTGGATGACATGGCATGCACTCTCCATTTGCAGCAAACTCCCGTTTGTCTCTGCCGTGAGAAAAGTTCACAGATTTCCTCATGAATATTTCTACTAATATTTTTTTCAATTCGATAAACACAGAAGTTTCTCATTATCCACAGTGTAAAAAATTTGCACATAATCTCTATCCTGTAAAACACCCATATTATTCAAGTATAGGTGCAAAATTAGACAACTGTTTTCCGTAATCTTAGGGACACCATGCCCTCACAAAAATATCAAAGTTAGTTACAAAGTACAAAGTCACACACACACACACACACACACACACACACACACACACACACACACACACACACACACACCCACACACACACACAC
>JBBMFX010000101.1:17290656-17311071 GCA_037832545.1 Rhabdalestes septentrionalis
CTATCTATCTATCTATCTATCTATCTATCTATCTATCTATCTATCTATCTATCTATCTATCTATCTATCGATCTATCGATCTATCTAACTACCTAACTACCTAACCACATATCTATGAAGCTATCTACCTATTTATCTATCTATCTATTTATCTATCTGTCTAACTACCTAGCTACCTACACACCTAACTACCTACCTACCTAACTACCTATCCATCTATTTATCTACCAACCTAAGAGCCTATCTAACTACCTCATGGGCCAAGAGCACAGCATGCAAGCCATACACAAAAAAGCGTGATTTTAACAAATAACAATGCAATTTTACATCATGCTCATTTTTTGTTCAATAATTTTTTTTCCATCAACCAGCACCATAGAAGACTACACAGAACTATCATGTGTCTGAAAAATATGACTGAATTGTGGAACCGAACTGTGGCGTGTTGCAGACAGACCAGCTAACACCATTAATGCTGCACGATGTGAGGGTTGTGTGCTGACATCCATTTTCCATAATCTTTTTTTGTCACAATCTACACATTCACCTAATTTATAATTAACCTAACATCTAATTGATCCAGCCAGCCATTGATGACACCACCTTTCTAACACCACACAGCCACAAAGCAGCATGCAACACCAACTAGCTCTACAGTCCTAGAACACACGCATGCAGTCTACTGTCTACTGAGCCACAACACCAAAACTGCAACAGTGAAGGAGCAAAGCCATGCAAAAGAGCACAGCAGAGCAAACATTCATGGTGCAAACTCAGCTCTAACTAATACAATTACTGACAGAACATGGAGAGAGCTGTATAATGTGTGTTACTGTGTGCTGAGACAAACTGCAAAATACAGATTCTTGATAAAAACACTCCCTACAAAATTAAAACAGAAAATACAGGTCAGACTGACATTTCCATCAGGTAATCCTGCTTTAGCTCATTCTGTATTAGCCAAAAATGTTTTCTACCATAGGAGCATGGAAACATGTTGTGTAAATAAAAACAATAAACAACAGACAGATATAAAGGAGGGGACAATTAGCGCATGTTTGAGAACACTGAGGGAGAGCTCTACTTATGCTGTGTTGAAAAGTGGCATGTGTGTGCATATGTATGTGTCCATATGGTATGTCTAGATGTGTGAGCATGTGTGATAAGTCCATTTACACAGACCATCTGAAGGGTCTAGTAACCACACATTTGCAAAACAAAAAGAAACGAACAAATCCAAAACAAATAATACCGTAACCCCAACTGACCCCACCCCTTCCCCTAAATAAGCCCTCACACCCAACTGAGACCCCTCACTTTTTATTCTTCAGCTGATTGGCCAACCAGTCAAGGCCCTCGTACAGGCCATCTCCACTGGTCGCGCAGGTGGCCTGGATATACCAGTTACGGTGACGCAGTGAGTGGAGGCCCAACTTATCTGTGATCTCAGCTGCATTCATTGCGTTCGGCAGGTCCTGAGGTCACAGGATCAAAAAAACAAAAGGTTACATTAGGAGCGAATGTTGGTGTCATTAAACAATTCATTTATTACTTAACAGGGGACATGTTGCATGAGCTAGTTAGTATTAAGTATTTACTGAGCTTAATCTCATATATCCCCAAAAAATATTTATTAACTTCTAAGTACAACATAAAAGTTCAGACAAAAGCTAACTCAGTAAAAAAACAAAACAACAACAACAACAACTACATTACAGCTAGTCTACTGTAACACCTAGGGACACCTAAGGAAACAACTCATAAACAATCACAAGCTGCACACAACAAATGTGGCTGGTCCAAATAAGCAGGTCATATATATATATACACATATATATATATATATGTATATTTTTTTACATTTATTATTTTTTTCTGAAATTGTAATTAATCGTGCTTAAGATTTTTGATATTTTTAAAATACATTTTTTACATTTTAACTTATTATTATCATTTTTAATATATTGCTGAAGGAGTTTCCTTAATCTTGTCAATCATATTTCATTGCAATCTTGCCCCTATTCTAACTCAAAAAAGCTGAATCTGAAACTGAACTGGTAAATATATGTCGCTGTCTTGATCTGTTTATGTATGTTTTAACCAGCTATTTGAACACTGGTTTTGAAAAACATGTTTGTCATTATAATTACACCATACTTGCTGTTCGGCTCAACCTGTCCAAGCAGCTCATGAAAAAATACAGTTTGAAATAACTGAAGTGACACGAAGTTCAGTGTGTCGAGCAACCCAAACAGGCCTGGCTCTACCGGTCGGTGGCTTGTTTTTATTATTGCTTATTATAAAGGCCCATTACTCTGTAATGAAAGGTATGTGGTTAAAAGAGTGAGAACTAAAGCCAACTTGAGCTTTTTAGGTGTTTGATGAGTTACACATTGTCAATGGCTTTTTTAATACTCTAGAATACTGATATGTCAGTAGATTATATGCATTTTGATTTTGCCTTTAAAATAAATTGATGGGAGTTAGGATGATGGGAAAAAAAGGAAAGAAAAATGGGGCTCACCTGTTTGTTGGCAAAAACAAGGAGAACAGCATCACGCAACTCATCCTCTGCAAGCATCCTCATCAGCTCCTCCCTGGCTTCATTCACTCGCTCTCGATCATTACTGTCCACCACAAAGATCAAACCTGCCACAAGATACAAGACAGAATGAAAGGACAGAAAGAACCAGACTACAAGGATGTGCATGTATGTGTGTGTGGGTGGGTGTGAATGTGTGTTTGGAGGGGTTGATTCAGGATGCTTACCCTGTGTGTTTTGAAAGTAGTGTCTCCAGAGGGGTCGGATCTTGTCTTGGCCACCCACGTCCCACACAGTGAAACTGATGTTCTTATACTCCACTGTCTCCACGTTAAAGCCTGAAGGAAAACACACACACACCGAGGAAACTTCATATTTTGTGTCCTACAATCATGCTCTGATTTCTTAAAAGATGGCTGCTGTGAAAACTACCAGGTAATCACATTCAGCTGTTAAAAGAAACAACCTCAGCCTCACAATCAATGAAAGACTGATTTGTGAGCATTCACAGTTTTTGTTGTGAATGACTTGCTTTTATTTTTTTTTAGTTTAGAGGAGTCAAAAAAGGCTGTCCTTACCAATTGTTGGGATGGTGGTAACAATCTCACCCAGCTTGAGTTTGTACAGGATTGTTGTTTTACCAGCAGCATCCAATCCAACCATCAAGATCCTCATCTCCTTCTTTCCTATCAGACTTTTCAGCAGATTACCAAAAATATTCCCCATGATTCTACACGGAGCTTCTTCAGATCAGCAATCTGAAATGTGTGTGTGTTCTTTGAAGCTCTGTGTTGGCCAATCCACACAAGGAAAATGATGATGATGGTCTGAAGGGTGGGACCACTTAGTTTCAATGGATGAAAGAGTCTAAAATGTCTGGAGAGAGAAAATCAACACCCTAACTTGAATATTTATATTAAAGCAACATATACAAACATGTAGACATTCATCCACACATGGACACACACAAATATTTAATGAGCAACCCCCTCAACACACACACACACACACACACACACACACACACACACACACACACACATACACACACTGAGCTGCGATTCTGCCATTCCTTCAGGCTGTACTCCAATCTGTTCCTCCCTCTCTTCTTCACGTCTGTTCACACAAATCCGTCTACAGAAACAAAACCAGTGCTCCCATAACCTTCCAAAGCAGTCACACATCACGCCACCTTATCAGCTGACCTAATTCATTAAAAGAACAACAATAAAACATTTCAAACTTATGCTATATTAAAGTCAGACTTTTCATTTCAAATGTGCTCAAAGTTTGGGGATCTTTTTCGTATTTTCTGTATTTGTGCATAAATAAGACATAAAACAGCATCAGATTTTCATACAAGTCATACAAGAAGAAAAAAAGAACACATTTAAACAAACAAGACAAAAATATCCTACTTAGTCACTTACATATTGAGAAAAGACTGCATCACAGAATATGATCCTTTCCTATCTGTGGAAAATAGTTATTTTTGCTGCATCTTGGTCAGGAAAGCTAGCTATCATTCGCAGTACATTGAATTCTGAATTACCAAAGAATTCTAATGGAAAATGTCACAATATTTGTCTGTGTACTGAAGGTTCGTCATGCAGCAAGAGAATAACCCTAAGATCAAAGATCATTCTACCAAATTATGATTAATGAAGAATAAATGCCCTGAACTTAGCCCAATGTAACTGTTGTGGAAGACCTGAATTGAGCAGTTGATGTGAGAAAATCCACCAACATACCACTGAAGTTGTTCTGAATGGGGGAATGAACTAAAAAGGGTCAAACTAATCACAGAAAACAAAAGTTTGCAGACTTTTGCTACTCATAGACACAGCATATTGGATCATTTTCAATAAATAATAAATAACTTTCAAGCCTAATATTTTTGTCTTGTTTGTCGAATGCTTTTATATCTTATTTTTAACCCATGGAAATTACAAAGGGTTACCAAAAAACAAAAATTTGAGCACCACTGCAAGTCATGATGAGTAATTTGTGATATGATTCATGTTTTTATGTCATTAATTCGCCTATTACTTGAAACGTACTATACAAACAAATGTACTGACAAATGTACTGACATCAATATACAAATATCACAGACTGAAATATTCACTTAAATCATAGAATATTTAGTCTTTAGACTTTGTTGTGTTAAAAGGAAACTTCCACATTTTAAACATTTTTGAAATTGTTCAGATGAAAGCAAAGTTATCCATAGAGGTTATGATGGCTCATTGTAGAGAATCACTCTGCCTTTTTTATAGTGGTGGTGATCAGAATCAGGGGGGTCATGATGTCTATATTGTATTATCAAAATGTTCAGAGACTTCAAAGCTTTTACCAAAATGTATTGGTATGCTAAAGCATTAAGATTAAGTCCCTCACTGAATGTAAGGGCCCACCCAAATTCAATAATTCAAGGTGTGTTTTGTCCCAATACTTTTGTCACTATAGTACATTTAATAGCGTTTGTATTTCGCATTCATAAACAGAATTAGCATGTAGGTTATCTAACGTTTTTGGCAAAAAAAAAGCACTATTATCTGTTTATGTTTTCGTGTGTTACTACCCTTTACTCCATGTGATGCTCTGCTGTCTGGTGTTTAATATGGCTGAGCTGTTGTTGCTGCTGCTGCTGCCCTGTCCGAGGTGCTGACAGCGCACAGAGACTGCACCCACTGTCTCCTCTGGGTTTACACGGTCTATAGAGCCTAAATCCCTCATCCTGGCTTTTAAAACAGTAGATTCCTTTTCTAAAAAGCCTGTATTTGGCTGTTCACTGCCTCGATGCCCAGCTGCACCGGTCCCTTTAGCCTGTACGTGCTTCGAACACGAAGGCCGTTACTCGCCTCGCATTCAGAAACACGACAAATGTAAAAACGACTTAAAATGACTTAAAACGAGCATTTATTGACGTATATGGTGCCTTTGTTGTCTTTAGAGGGCTAATACAACCGATGGTGATCTTAAAAATCCAGTGGTTGGCCTTGTTTTTTGTGCTATTTGTGGAGAAATGCGTTGGTTGTGATACGGTGCAGTGCATCCAGGGTCCAAGACGGTTTCACGTCTCAGATGACAACACAACATCTTGAACACGAGATAAACACGCAGAAATCACCTAAACCGACACAAAGCATGCATTTAAAGAGTATAACCGTAAGGACGCGCGGCGGCGAGCAGGTGAGGCAGTGTGTGGAGATGACAGGCAGTTCTCATCCTCCATTCATTCATTCAGCGACATTGAGGAGCTAGCAGCCTGAAACGCCCCACAAACAGCGTTCATCACCAAATATTGGCGGTTTTCAAGAGTTCATTGTATACTCTCGACATTCAAGCCGATTTGGAGTCTTTTTATCTTATAAAAATCCAAATATCTCTACATCAGTCTTACCTCTGAGGGTGACACAAGCCGTTTTGCCGTTCGGTGAGGTAGGAGGAAATCTCGCCACAGGCCTGGTAAGAATCCGGGCTTTCTCGCGAGAATCTTGCCCAGTCCACCAACGCCACCTCACCGCTCTCCATTCAGCCCTTACTCCACAGGTCAGAACAGGGACCAGCACTGCGTCCGTCTTCTCCAATGTATCTTTGATCAAGAACACACATTAGATTCTCAGCTTTAATTCAAAAAGTCCAGATCACGGAAATGACGGACAATAGCTGGTGATTTATAATTAAATATGTTTCAGACACTCAGTAAAATGTAGCATGGCATAGTTTATTTTTAGGTATTTGCATCTATTTGATTTTATTTTAATAATTCTATTTTTAGAATTTATTTATTCAAATTCCTTAAAATCATCATAAATCGGTTAATTGTGAAAACAATTACATTGAATCAGTTAAAACTGATTTAAATATGATGATCAAGCAAGCCTCATTTAGTTAAAGTTAACGATATTATTTACATCAGGTTTATTTAAAGATAATAAATAGATAAATCTTCCATTGTTTATTCAAATCACATTGGGTTTATTATTACATAAATCTCATTCTTAATTTTTCATTTACATGTGACTGACAAATATGCAGCACATTAACTTTATTGGTCTATTTCTGTTAAATATATGTAATTCAAATGGATGGAAATTTTATATGCAATTGAAATACATAAATCCTTGGAATTGGGTCGAATATTTCTGTGAGTGTACACAGTTATAAACATACATTGTGCCGTGAAGTGTGATCCTAAATATATCCTGGGACAGTAAATGTATGCATTCGTTGAGTATCATCAAGAAGAGACACATGATTAACACCAACATCAGTACAATTTCCTATTTCTCAGCAAAGACTGGAGTGTGACCATTAACTAATTCTACAAAGCATTTTGCATTCTGTCCTTTTCCAGTCCAGCTACAGCAAAGCAAGTCTGTGTAACCAGTAACACTTACATTACTAAGTACTGCAGTAGGCTTTTTCATCTCATCCCCACACTATGGGCCATGTTCTTAAATACATCTGAAGCCTGCTCTAAAAAGAACACCACAGCACACTGTGTAAACAGCCCAAAACACTTCCTCTGCATTTAACCTATTCACCAGGAACGCAGTGCACGGGAGCAGTGTGTGTAGATGGGTTCTTGCTCAAGGGTACCTCAGACGTGCCACTGGCGATCTTGGTATTCGAATCCATGACTTTCACATCACATGATGAACGCCTTAACCACCTGACTTGAAAAATGTTGTGCTTCTCAGAATTTCCTCTTACATTAAGGTTATTAAGACAGAGTCGGTTCCCTTTTGCTGCAGCAACAGCTCCTCCTATTTTGAGGAGAGCTTTACACTGCATGTTGTAACATTGCTATGAGAAATGACAAGACCTTGCGACATCTATGACAGAGGGCGTGTCTGAAGTGTTGCTGTCCACTGAGTCAGTGTCTCAGTTTGCAACAGGGTGATTTTTGAAGGTACAGTAATTGTAAAGGAATCTTGTTTGAGACAGACTTCTATGGCAGAACGTAGTCAACATGCCCCTGTTGTTAGCTGTTGTTGTTGTCACATTGTTTTGCTAACTATGGTAGAATTAGCATTATTCACTCAAGAAAAGCATCGAGCAGACAGCTTATGTAACATTTCAACATCTTTTGTCAGGTTTTATTGTCAGTTTGTTTAATATGTAGCACAGTATAGGACACATTGTAACTTTTGTTATTTATGGTGGCTCTCCACTGGAACAAGGAACACTGCCATGCCACATACAAATATCTTTACAAATAAAGAAACCCATACGTCTGCTGTAACACCACTGCTCGATGGCAGGGTCAGCTGAGCTGTCTATCACAGTTTTTGGTTTGGTTGAAATGTTATCAGGACAACAGGCAGAATTGGAAAGAGACCTTATTTATTTGACTGTCCGTGCAAAAATATAACAGGGAAGTACAAGTGCTATGATCTGTTGGGGCTAAAGGTTTATTTGAGTGTGAATTATCTAATGCTGTGGGAAATGCAATGTTGTACCAGAACACTTCTAAAAAGTTAGCTGGGTGATGTATTTATCGCTTGGCTAAGCAATGCTGAGAAGAAATTTTAAAAATCAAGTCTGTGAAACATAAAAGACTACAACAACAAATGCATCTCTGAATGAAATCCTCCCCAGATGTATGGAGGAAGGTGTTCTGGTCAGATGAGATTAAAATGTAACTTTTCGGCCACCAAGGAAAAACCTGTGTCAGTCTGCCTGTGATTTGAGACTGGGATGGAGGTTCACCTTCCAGCAGGACAATGACCTGAAGTATGCTACTAAACAACACTCTAGTGGTTTAAGGGGAAACATTTAAATGTGTTGGAATAGCTTAGTTGAAGCTATTGAGAATTGAGAATCTGTGGTCAGACATGAAGATTGCAAAAACCATCCAACATTAAAGAACTGGAGCAGTTTTGCCCTGAGGAATGGGCAAAAATCCCAGTTGCAAGATGTGGCAAGCTCACAGAGACTCATTCAAAGCGACTTGCAGCTGTAATTGCCATGAAAGGTGGCTGTACACAATACTGACTTTAGGGGAGGTGAACAGTTATGCATGATGAAGTTTTCTGTTATTTTGTCCTATTTGTGCTTTGCTTCACAATAAACAAAAATCTTCAAAGTTGTAGGCATTTTCTGGAAATGAAACTCTCAAACAATTCATTTTAATTCCAGATTATGAGGCAACAAAACAAAAAAAATGCCAAAGGGGTGAATATTTTAGCAAGACACTATACATATATAGAAAGTGGCTGGTGCTTAGATCTGCCTCCGCAATCGGATGCTTGTGGGTGTGAATCCCAGGACTGCCAGTGGCGCCATGCCATCCCCACACACTGCTCCCCGGGTGGCAACCCATTTCTACACTTGGTTAACTAATTAAATGCACGGAACAAATCTGTGCTGTTCACACTGTGTATTACACATGTGAATATCATAAATATTACACTATCAACCTGTATAGTATATAATGTATTAATGTATATATTTGTATATTGTAGTAACATATTATATAATTTACTATATATAATTTACAAGAAAGGTTAAAATAATTGAGGTTATTAAATGATCGCGACTCATTGAACAGCTTGAAAACTGCTTCTCAAGCGCCACCTAGTGTTAAATACTGGAGGTGCCCTGGCGATCTCTGGGCGGCCTGCGGACTTGTGGGATGCTGGCGGAGTGTGTGAGGCGGGGATTCCGGTGCTCCAGGTGTTGGGACAGAAATCTCAGCTCGACTGGCCCGTTATCGCACTGCTCCAGGAACACATCAGCCTTACCGGACCGGACCGTATTTAAGAGGAGCAAGCAGTCCAGCCGCGTCAGTTCTAACAGAGAGAGGCGGCGTCACGAACTTCACCCCCTCCAGGAGTTTCAGTCTGGGGTTTTCAGCAATTATCGAGGCAAAATGAAGTTTTGGAGTGGGCTTCTGCTTCTGGTCCTGCTGGCAGCGGGTTGTTTCGTCGCAGCTGAGGACGGAGAAACGGATAAAAACGCGGAGGAGCTGGAGGTGGAAACGCTGGTGAGTTCTGACAAGTATTTTTTTCTTCACTGGACAGTTTCTCCGGGAGAGAGAGGACACGTAGCTCCTTCTCGTTCTCCCGCACCGCCTGCTCTCTCTGTCTCCTGACAGAAACCGATTATTCTCCCTTGCTTTTAAAAAATAATGAAACACATACATGCATGTGACCACCCCACATCTATTCTCCTTTCTGTAGCTAAAACCAGAAACCTGCACAGTAACGTCAGTGATGGGAGACACGCTGCAGATCCATTACACAGTAAGAGCATGTTTTTTATTTCTCATTTTTCCCATAATCCTTTATTCTATTTTAAAAAGCCAGGCACCGCCCAGTAGAGCCCATTCGTGTTTTTATCAGACTGTCCGCAGTCACGACCGTGTAACGTGTGGCTTTAACCTCGTGAAGCCCAGATGTTGTAGATGTTTCCACTGCAGGCTGTTTGAGTGGGGGCTGTGTGATCAGAGGGAGGGCTCAGCTCTGAAGGGTGACGTGTGATCTACAGGCAAACAGCAGAGAACAGCAGGAGAAAAATGGTGATGTGTCAGCAGCACGACAACGTGACCTGGCCAGGACGGTTTTTCAAGAAAGAAAGAGAGAAAAATAAAAATAATGAAACAGACCGACTGACATGCTTTCTACTACACCATGCTGGAGGAGGAGGATCTACACGTCAGCACTCCAGTCCAGATGGGCCACAGTCCAAGCATGGCTGCAGACCACTGTTATAGATTTTCTGACCTAATCCTGCCTTTAAATGGTTCGTCAAGTTGTATAATTAGATTTTGTAAAGGGCATGGTTATATTTTATATATAGAACCATGACAACATTTCAGTGCATAGAGTGTTCTTTATGTGGCCAGTGGTTCTTCTCTATGGTGGGAAACCTATTGTTACCCATCCAATAGAAATGCAATGGAAAACGATTAATTTTTATTTTTTTTTAGATATTACAGAAAGATATATATACACAATATAATAAATATTGTATAAATGTGTTTAATATATATAATGTATAAATTAAACAAAGTTATATAGAGAACCATGACAGCATTTCAGTGGGAAAGCCTGTTGCACATGGTTTAAGAGCCCTACAATACAAAAAACTAACAACTAACAAACAAAAAAACTGTTGTTACAGGTCATGGGCTTTTTTGTATTAATGCTATATTAACCTATTACATTTTTTATAGTGCTATATAATATGTGTAATTCTCTGGATGTTAAGAATAATCGTATATAAGTATAATCCTCCCTTTAATATGGATCTTTTATAACACCAAAGGACACGGTTATATACTATACACTTAACCATGACAATTCAGTGCATAAATGGTTCATGTGGTCAGTGGTTCTTCTCTAAGTTGGGGAAACCCCTTGTACCTTGTTAAAACAATCCCAGTTTAACACCCTAAGAACACCTCAGTTGGTAGAGGTCATGCAATGTTTTTTGGCTAATGTAGCAATGCGTTTAGATTTATAAGTTTCCTATGGTGCTATATAGTTATTATTTATGATTCTTACAATTAATATTAGGAAGTGGAATAATTATTAGAAATGCCGTGCAATTATACTTTTTAAAATCATGATCAATCAAAAGGCTTCTGCAATTAATTGTAGGTTGAATGCAAAATTCAATAATTAATTAAAAAGTAGTGAATGTTATAAAGTACTCCTATATGGGGTGGCACGGTAGCGCAGGGGTTAGCGCTGTTGCCTCACAGCAAGAAGCTCCTGGTTCGACTCCCGGGTTGGGCGCAGGGTCTTTCTCTGTGCATGCATGTTCTCCCCGTGACTGTGTGGGTTTCCTCCCACCACCAAACACATGCGTGATTGGGGATAGCTTGATTGAGCACACTAAATTGCCCCAGGTGTGACTGTGAGTGAGAATATGTGAGAGAGTGTGTGGCCCTGCGACGTGCTGGCGACTGTCCAGGGTGTACCCCGCCTTTGCCCGTAGCAGCTGGGATAGGCTCGAAGTACTGCTGTGTTTTCTTACACATCTGCAGATATTTCTTGTAAATCTCTGCTTAAACATTCATGCAATCAAATCAAATATAAAACCAAAGCTATTTGCCGTTGCCATGGCATTCATATTTTATCCAGTTTTTTTACGTGCCCAGCCCTAATTATTAGTTATTTATGGTGCTTTCAGACATCCGTCTGTATTAAACCATAGTAATTAAATGTCAAAATTCAAAGAATCCATTAGAAACAATTATTAGCTATTGTTATAGGTCTTTATCATATGGGACAGCTTTGACTTAGGACAGAGTTGTTCTGTAAGATCCACCTAAAAGGTTATAAACACTGTGCTGTGTAGGGGCGGCTGCTAGATGGGAAGGTGATAGACTCGTCTCTGTCCCGTGAGCCTCTGGTTGTAGAGCTTGGGAAGAGGACCGTCATCTCAGGTATGTTTGTGTACACTGTGGTGACAGAAAGATGAGGGAAGCTTCACTAAAATTCCTCATGTTTAGTCCTACCACTAAATATGACTCATTTACCTCAGCACTGGGGCACAGTTTTAATGCCCAGTAACGCTACATACTGCTAGTAAGAGGCTTAATGCTCCTACACAATAAAAAGTGAAAAGTTATTGTTTGAAATCAGGTTCTCAAGCACTACTGTCATGTCTTGTTTATCTGACAGGTCTAGAGCAAGCCCTGGTTGGTGTCTGTGAGGGGTAAGTGTCAGACCACCTGCTTTTAATATTCTTACACCTGGAAGAATAAATAATTCATGTGGATTTTGCATGTGGCCACAAGGCCCTGCAAAGTTGCTTTGCTTATAAATACATTTTGTGGAAAAGCCCTGTTTCTGGAGTAAGTGATTTATGTGTAGACTAAAAAACTTCAAAATCATAGATCACTGATAATCACAAGTAAACTCCATAGTGTTTCTTTTCTAAGGAAATCTCAGAAGTGATTAATTTAAAGTTCTGCTATTATAGCCCAAAAAACATGTTTTGGTCTGTTTTTAATTGCATGTTGACAGAGTGTTGGTTGGAGCTGACTGAAAAGGGAGAAATTGTCTTACAAAATTTGCTTATAATATATTTAGTGATCGGGGCAAAATATGACTTAGTGGTATAACTTTGAACCGGTGCCTCAAAATCATCACTAAGTTTATCCTTCCTTTCATCTTTTTTTTCTTCTCAGACAAAAAATCAAGGCCACCATTCCAGCACATCTAGCATATGGTAAAAGAGGATACCCTCCAACTATCCCAGGTACAAAACTAACGCTTGTACCCTGCCACTATGACCACTCAAAAACTGTGCAGCATCACAGACAACAAAACTGTTAGCATTGTAAAAATGCATTACTACTGAATAGGGCAGTTTTTTACTTTTGGAAGTGTTACAGAGCTCTGGGAGCAGGGATGAGCACACCTGTCCTACACAACTGTGCCAAAAATTCCTGCATATCAAATGGTCTCTGTGTGAACAAAGTCAATCAGAATGGTTTGATATGAAATGTTCTAGAGAAACTTACCAGATTTGTTCAGAGCAGTGGGGATGTGAACCAGATGACTGAAGAGTTTACTACCTCTAAAAGCTATCACATAGAAAGTTATAAATGTGCTATCTGATGTTTGTGTAACGGTAGTTTCGAGAATGTTCTGGTTTAAAACTTATTTTTAAACTAAGGCATGGTGATAAAAACTCACATTTTAATTTTATTACTGTTTTACCATTTGCAGCACATACAATCTAAGAAGATTATATAGGTTCATCGGTCATTTAGGGTAATAAATAAAATTGATGCATCTGTGCAGACCTCTCTGCAAACATTCTTTTACATTAAACTCAGAATGACTTTGTATGCATCTTAAAGATTGAATTAGGCCAAAATCTGAATTCTGTTTCAAAGCAGGCTGATTGTTAAACCCCAGTACTGTAACTCTCCAGGATATATAATACAGGAGAGATTTGTCAGCTGAATATTTCAATGTTCAAACAAAGTAACAACTTCAATTTGGCATTTTTATAAATGGATGTTTGTATGACTGTGTGTATAAACAAAAAAATAATCCGGAAAGGATCTCTGTGTTGATGCTCAAGTAAGCTCCTATGTGTGAGCAAATGTGTAACCTATTTTGCTCACATATAGCACACATCTGGACAAACGCACTTTTGATACTTACCTTACCTGCATCAGTGTGATTAATCCTTCTTTCTCTCTAGGTGACTCTGCGCTGGAGTTTGAAGTGGAGGTGATCTCACTCATGCAGCAGACTCCCTGGCAGAAGCTGGTGAATGATGTCTTTCCCCTTGTGTGCCTGGCACTAGTGCCCACTTTACTGGGACTAGTGGGTCTCTACCTCTACAACAAGGCCAATACACAATCCCACGGCAGGAAGAAGAACAAGGACAAGAAGAGCAAGAAGAAATGAGGACATGAAAGGAAAAACAAACTATTTAAATAATAAAAAAAAAAGAAAAAAGAAAAAAAACTGTCTGGATGTATTTGTAAAAGGATTGCCTTTGTGTTTATTTGTTGTTTACTTGTTTATCACACAGTGAGGTTTCAGAAAAATAAGGACAGAAAAAAAAGTTTACATCTTATATCTGGAGAAGTATTTTTATAAAGCTGAGCATGGAATATAACACTGATTCATTTAGTGTTTGGGATGAGAGGGATAATGAGTTTAGAGGGTGTAAATGCTAGAGGTATAATATCTAAACACTCTTTAATTATGTGTGGCGCTATTACTTGTATGTTTGTGGTTTTGTCTGTAATGTGACCAGTATTTTTAAAACTGTTCGTTTAGTTATTTGAGATCTGTATGATACACACCAACCAGCATTGTCTTATTTGTCTTACTCTATAACTTTTATAATTTGGTTGTCTGTGTATGTTCTCTACAGGGTGTGTTGCACCACATGTGCTGCCTCTATGACTGTGTGACGCTTTTGTGTTTGTGCCTCTGAAGCGGGAGTGGCTTGCAGCGATGGGCGGGAAACCATGAGTAGTGGGTTCTGCTGCCGTAGGATCTCATCACTGACAGAGATTCCGTCCAAGTACTGCTTGAGAAGAACCTTTAACTGCTGGTTCTCCCGGCCAAGAACTGTCTTCTCCCGCTCCAGGCACAAACATTCCAGAAGAACCTTGTTGTAACGCTGCCAGAATTTCTCCAAAATAGTGTAGTCCAGCATTGCCTAAGAGCAAAGATGTCAAAGATGTCAAAAATTAATATTACAGAGGAAATGTGGCAATGAGTCCACTTTAACAGTCTCAGGTAGTTACTTCTGTTATAAATATCAGTCTGCAAATTGAAACTGGTTTGGGATTTAAAGGGAAAGTAGTGGTGCTATATGGCTTTCTGGGCAATTATCAAACAGTTTTTTTCCAGTCTGACTAGTTGAATAGCATTACTTTTCACCGTAAATATCTTGCTTGTAAGCAAGAATTTGGGCCAGCATCTGTGACTGGAACAACTGAACAAATTGCAATTAGGCAGATCCGATGTGCTGTGAAATGCTTTGTTGGCTGCCAGGAACAAATCCACATTCAGGTAAATCTGGCAAATATTGAAAAAAGCTGAGTTTAATTTAATATTGCATTGGTTTTACAGTTCCATCCGACACACATCTTGCCAAAAGGAATTTCCAATATTAAAGCACATTTGACAAAATATATCAGGCTTCTTTGATCTCATTTTTTCTTTATTTTGTACAACTGTTTAAAAACAAACAAAAAAAAAAACACAAATTCAGCTCATGTCTGACAGCTTTGTGACAACATAACTTTTATACAACAGAAGCTTTAATATTGCATCAAGTGAGCTCAATACTGGCAATTAATTTCATCAAAAAAAGTCTTTTGCAGTATAGACACAGCCACGAAACACAATATCTGGTTCAGCTCAGCTTTTTAAAATATTTGCCAGCACTTTTGTTTATCATATATAAATGTATCTAGTTTGTTCAGTCATTCCAATGTCATAGCTACCAAGCTAAAAATGTATCTAAAGGGCAAGTACAGATTCAGGTTTTGATATTGGCCAGCTGTTACAATTTACTTACAGTAGAGTACAGTAGATGACTACAAAATCATATTTGACCTGCAGTCCATTTGGTCAGATTCAGAAGAAGAATGTAACAGCAAGTGTACATCAAATTTGATCTTGTGTATACATTTTTTGTTTTGTATGTGTTAAATATAGGTTGTCAAACCTGGTCCTGGAGCCCTGCTTCCCTGCATATTTTCATGTTTCTTTACCCTAGCACATTCACTTCAACCAGGGAAAGGCTTATTTAATGGCTGATTAGTTAAAATTAGTTGAAATGTGAAGAGCAGGACGCCCCAAGACCAGAAAAAATAGCAAATTAGTATCTGTTAAAGCATAAAGCAAGAACTTACTTTCCAACTAGTTCTCAGTGAAAAAACATTTAAAAATTGTTACAGTATGTGGAAGGGTACTGTGAGAGTACATATTGTACCTGTGCTAGTTCCTCTGATGGTGGCTCCATAGCATCTGCTCTCTCTTGACTCTTGAGCTCCTCAGCAGTTAATGATGATGTGTAGAAGGGAAGAACTTTCTCCTGCTCTGTTTCAAGCTTGCGGCACATTTCAGCAAGACGTAACAGCCTTTCACCCTGAAGAACAGAAACATAAGGGGGATTAAATTGAACAAAGTGAAAGAGACACCTTGGCAGGGAATTTTAATTTCCTTTTGTTTTCACATTCTGTGAAACGTTTGTTATTGTGCTTAGTGAAGTTGGACAGCTGTGTCAGTGAGTGTGAATGTGTAATAAATGGGTGTACCTTTCCTATAACGTCCTGTAGTTTCTTAGTGGCGTTATTGCTGTGTATTGTGAGATTAGTCAGCTGTGTTCTCTCAGCTGACCGGGCCAGAGTAAGTTTAGCTTTGAGCTGTCGGGCCTTCTGGGCAACCTCCTCACGAGCTAAATGAAGATCACTAGCAGACTCTTCATCCTCCCTTTGACTGAAGCTCAGTTGAGAGCGCAGAGCACTGATGGAGTCCTGCACACACCCATCGCAAACATACATGCAGAAGCCACACAAAACAGCCCTGTAAAGACTTGACTTCAATAGCTCTTGTGAGTCCATATCTTACATATTACTTTAATAATAGTCACTAAATAATGTAACTATTGTAATGTAGTCGTTACACCATATCAACACAATTATGTGCCAACTTTTTTCCACAATTGGAAAAAAAATGAATAAATCAGTTTTGAACATTACAACATAAAGTTTAATGTAGAACATGCCAAAATTCTTTGCAGTGTTGTAGAATGGAAAACAACACCTTGCCTCTAACATCCTCCTCACATTAAAAATCCATCCATCCATCCATCCATCCATTTTCTACCCCTTTATCCCGCACTCGGGGTCGGGGGCTGGAGCCCATCCCAGCTGCTACGGGCGAAGGCAGGGTACACCCTGGACAGAAGCCAGCATGTCGCAGGGCCACACACTCACACACACATTCTCACTCACAGTCACACCTTGAGATATGAAATGAGGCATTGTCATGGTGAGATCATGGAACATTAAAGAAATATAAATCTTGCAGAAATGATCTTTCCTTTGACCTGAATTTTCTGTATGTGTCTCATCTGCACTTCTATCTCCCGAGTGCTGCACTGGTTTTTGGCACGAAGCGAATCAAAAGTGCCTTCATTGTAACTCTGCAACACTTGCTGGAACTGCCGCCACAGCTCCTCCACTGTGCTGTCCAATGGGATTCGTAGTGCATGCTTGTCCTCAATGCTCTATATAAGAAATAAGAAAACGAAACCTTAATAATTTTAACAAAGTTTTGATGATGCACGTGTTTTGTCCTTTAAGTTAGCTGTAACTGAAAACATGAAAAATTTGGTACCCGGTTTTTTATTTCGTCATGGGTGCTCTGATATTCCTGTCTGGCCTCATTGTCTATTTCAGCATAGTGCTGCACCATGGTGAAGCTTACACCCTCCAGATAAGCTTTCTCCTGTTGGTGCTTGGTCAGGATCTTTTCCCTGAAAGTAAAACACATTCAGTGCACTAGACTGAGTTGTGAGGCCTAATTCCACAGAACTGACTAACTGTTTAAACACAATGTAAGACAAGAAGCTGCAAAACAGAGTGAGTATGTGTACCTCTCAGTATTGTACTCAGAGCTAAGTTCTTCAAGGCTGTTGTGCCACTGTAACTCCAGGGCAGCCAGTCGAGCCTTCTGTAGCTCCAACAGGCGATCCATACTCTGAAGATGGGCCCTCAGAGCCAATTCTGATTGCTGCTCTGCTTCACTCAAATCAGACACCAATGACTACAACAAATGCACTGCGATTCAGAACAGCTGAGACTTAACAGCACACATGCCAATCAGTAAAGCGATTCATTTAAAGCAACAGTTTGACTAAAAAATCCCTCACTTAGTCCAAATGTATTTTTTTCCTTTAGATTTGCATGAGTGCTATGAGGCTAGTGTAGAACTAGAATATTTACCCCATGAATTAGCCACTGTGCAATTTGCACACTTGTCTCAAACTGAATACATAATCTTATGTAGATGCACTTATGTTGTTGTGGACACTGACAAAACCTTGTTTGTGGTAAGGGAGAAGTAGTGTCAGTTTAATTTTCCACCAAATGATTGCTTTGACCTTTCATTCAAACATGATCATACTTCTTTTGATCTTCACAATAGCCTGTTCTTTTGACATCACTTGCCAGATACCCCATGTTGTTTGCTACTGTTAGGTAATGCTAGCTGATGTGCAACTCCTAATCTTTTTCCACATGTTGAAACAGTTTCCCTACCGCACAGTTTGCTATTTCGAAAAAAGATTAGAGTGCCATAAGAGTCCTTGTGTCTTCACTCCTGTAATTTTCAGATTATATATAGCTTAAAGAATACTTATAGCACTTCACCATAAACCACATAATCCAGAAAAAAAAAAAACGCATTTAACAATAAAGATATGCTCTCATTGAGAACTGTGTTTAAAAATTCCTAATTGACATTTCCCTGTCCTTGGTCTGTAGATGGAGCCATTTAGCAGTGCGTACAAATACTAATCAAAATGTATTGCAAGTGTAGGGCCAACTTGGTTAAGAACACATGTCCTAGAGTACTTCTTTTCAAAAGTTTTTTTAGGCCTGTTGACCTGTGGGTGGCTAATACACACTGAAGCAAACATTCCTACCTTAATAACGCTGTCTTTGCGGTCAAGCACTCTCTCAAAGGTTTGGCTGAGGATTGCAATATCATTTCGCAGCTCTGTTGCTCGTGTCTGGCGCAGGACAGCACGCCACTGCTGTGTCAGCTTGTGCAGATTTATTACACTGTTTCGTTCTTCTCTTTGCAGCTTATCCTACCAAAACAAAAACATTTCGAATGACAAGTAAGTTGAGAAAGGGGACATATTCATATTTAAGTACACATATTTTATACATATCTAAGTCTTGTTTGTTTTTCCTTGGTGTGTAGGGTATGTCATTGGAGTCAGACAGACTGATTTGGCAAATTTCTGCATAATTCAATCAGTAAGTATAAACCAGATTATGCAATCGTATCCACACTAGGCCAGCATGGCAGCCAGCTTCCATACATCTAATTTTGTTTAGTCTTCTGGTGAGTCAGATATCTGTGTATAAGATCAGATATTCCTAATGTAAGCAAAGATATTCAAACAGCTTATTTTTATTTTATTTTAATACGTAAATGAGATACTTAAATTTAAGAATAATTTCACATTACATCACTCTGAATGACTTTACATCAAACACTAAATTAGGTAGAATATTTGGAAAATCTGTGGAATCTTCCTCGAAACAGGCAGGGACATGTACAAACCCACGCGCACACACACACACATACACCCCTTCACAGCCTCACCTTGAGGAACTGTGTGAGCATGTCTTCTTTTCTTCTGGCCATTTCTTCCTCAGCCTGAGCTTTCTGCTGCATGTACACCAGTCTCTCCTCCTCTGTCATTGTTACCATCTTCCCCCCTGTTCCCTTCTTCCCTCCTTTCTTCGGCATGACTGCTATTCCACACCTAAAAACACCTGGTCATCATACAATCGAACTTCCATTGAACGTTTTAATAAAAATAAAACAAAATGTGTCAAACAGATACAAGGCTACAATAGCAATACATGGGATTTAATCCGTTTACCCAGCAAGGGAAATCGAACACATACAAACTGCACTGTAAACGTAGCTGAGTTTAAAAAACACATGCTAAAACAGAGAACATCTGATTTTTATCTGATTTAGTATCAATACGATTTTAGTTTGTCCAAAAGAGATAAAGAACTATTAGACTGTAAACGGAACATTTAACACTTACAAAGGTCCAGGTGTAAATTTTCTGGCTGCCCTTGTTGACCGTTTCCAAGCAACAGGAGTGCGAGCCTGAGGAGTTCCGGTGCCTGAACAGGTCCTGCGTCCCGTGTGATATTAGACCTACACTACACTAACATGAGCAAAATACTGAGACACACTTAATTTTTTTGGTTTGGATTATTGAGCAAAATACTTATAGCTTCAGTATGTCAAGACAACGCCATGCTTCAATGTGTGTGGACACAGTGTGCGGAAAAAACATTTCTATTCCACCATGACTGTACCTCAGTGCACGAAGCAAAGTCCATAGATATGCTCATACCATCTCAAATTGTATGTTTAATTCTTTTGTTTAGGCCAGAATTTCACATGTTGAACTTTGCTTGAATAAAAATATCCAAGTCAAAATATCTCTCGAGCTGTGTCCACAAATTGCCCCTATTGGCTAAGAGGTGTACAAGGGGAATCGACTAATTAAATCTCACAAGATATATTTTATTATTATTATTATTATTATTATTATTATTATTATTAGTAGTAGTAGTAGTAGTAGTAGTAGTAGTAGTAGTA
>JBBMFX010000101.1:17331855-17346305 GCA_037832545.1 Rhabdalestes septentrionalis
CATAAGACATGAATGAGTATATACATATGAGGAGACTATATACACACAAGCTTTATTGCGTTAGTCATGTAAATGTCATATAGAGCAGGCATCATTAACTTACTGGAAAGCAGTGTTTCTTACATAACTTACACGTGATTGAAGTTTAATTGGACTGATTAAAAGCACTGCTTCTTTTTATCTGAGCTGTTATTTTACTTTGCTTCACTTAATCAAACATAATTACATTAAATTAAATGGCGAATTCCACTGGATTTTAGATTACAATGGATAACATAGAAATAGTGTCTTCAAGAATGAGAAATGGAATCATTCATTGTAGCTCTGATAGAAATACCTAATAAAGTTTTTATGTGAAATGAAGTACCCGTCCTGATGCCTGACAATATGGTATTTTATGTGCCTCATAGAAATAACTTTTGTTTAGCATAAAACAAGCAAAAAAAAGACCATAACTGAATTTGTTAAATGCATGTTACTACAGAGTTCTAATGTCTACACCATTAATTGTAGAAACTTTGTTGAATGATTTGATTTTTCAACACTTACCAAATATCACCAAGTTAACTCACTGATGTTGCCTTAGAAACTGGGATTGTGTGAAAGAACAAATTGCCCCATGTTAGGGTTATACAGGTTAGTATCTGTCACTTTCTGCCTCTTGTAGATGTAATCAGTCTTTCTCCAGCCTTAATGGGAGAGTAAAGTGTTCCAGCCACAGAGCTAGACAGACCAGGCCACCTTAAACACTGCAAGACTAGAACAAAATGGCTGGTCATTAATTGTTGATAGCAACGTCTCTCCGTCCCTAGGCTGACCTCGTGATGCACCTGGCCAGTTAAGTATATGAGAAGGAGTGTGTTGGTAGCATATTAAAGTGATTACCTGTGCTTGTGTGTTTTTTTTCTTTTCTCCACTTTCCTAATTGGTCCTAACAGGGGCTATCAGCTCAGTGTCGGGTTCTAGAGATAAAGCTCAATGTGCCTAGACAAGGTTAAGGGGTCACCACCGGGCCTTTTCATCTAACCCCATTCTCAGACACACCTTTCTGAACCATTTATTTCCTTTTGAAGCTCATAACTTATTACCTATTTTTTCCATAGCGAAAAACAATGTGAAAACATTGTTTTTGATTTGTGACACAAAATCAGAATACATTTATTCAGTGAGCCAATTGTGTATCTACATTTTTGTAGGTTGTTTTTCTTTAACGTACTCTGAAAGGAACTGTGTTCATACACAGTGTGGCAAAATTCCAAAGTGAAAAGACCAATTGAAATGGTCTAAAAAATTCTAAGAATTAAGATTAAGTTTCCTTTTACTGTAAAGCTACCACTTTGGAAATTCAATGTTTTTATTTTTGACAGTGACAATTTATGGGAAGCATGCATAAAACGAATACTGCAGCTTTTTTAGCCAAATGCCCACTAGCTGTGTCTGTAGCCTACAGTCGATTACCACAAACAATTGTTTAGACATGTTTTCTTGTGTTTAGTAAACGGAAAGGATCCCAAGCACACAAAACACACTCTTGAAAAAAGTCAATGGGCGTGTGCTGAAGTCCTACAAAAATGAAACCATTCAGATACATTCCACTGTCTGCTCAAATGTCGGCCTCCCCACCATCCGTCTTACATAACCGATATTCCAGCAGCTTTCTCTTACATATTATATAAATACTATGGGATAGCATTGCTGTCTCAGTGGTCAATATTTCATTACCTGTGCTGCACTTTCACCTCCAGACAGGGCAGGTCCTCATGAGTGAACGTCAACCTGGCTCAAACAGTATGTTAATGGTCACCTCTGAAAACAACCATAGGAACCTGCTGAGACATGATTCCCCCATGCAACATGGCTACATTTGCTGCATGGAAAATAATAATGTGCAATTAATATGAACCATTCAAAATATTTTTTAGTTTGGAATGATGCATGATCATTTTATACGCTCAACATAGTAGCTTCACACAGTAAGCATGTTCTCATTGTCTAACCAAAAACCATATACTTCTATGTTTTATTCAGTATTTTTTTATTGATACCCTAAATGGTCACCAGCATTTTTGTAATTTGAATGGTTTTTCAGCATTTATGTACACTTATAATTATTTGTGTATTTCTTTTTTGTCACTATGATGTCAGGCTTTTATATTGCATGGACATTTTATGAAGAATGGCCCAATGGGAAAGAACTTTATTAGGAATGAACATTAATAGCTATTAATATATATTCCTTTACTGAAAAGTCTGAAATGTTCTCAAAGAGAACATACTTCTTCAACTTATGAGATCATTTCATTGAACTGCGGGTCAGCTTGTCTACTGGACAGTCATATATGTAATGCAAAACCCAGATCGTAATGTTCTGTCTCAGCAAAGTCACTCAGTCTCAGTCAATGGCTGGAGGCTAAACATGCAGTAAAGGCAAGAGCTGCACCCCAATCAAAACAGGGTTCAGGAAGAAAAAAGCTGCAGTGTCAGCTGCTGGGTGAGTTCGGATGTGGGTTTTCTATTTCACCCGCACCAGGAAAATTCAAAACTGGCAGAGAAAAGGCAGCCGAGAGCATTTCGCTGAACAGGAATTGGAATGCCACTCAAAAATGAGGCAGCTTTGAGGAATGTTCAGGGGTCTGGCAGTGGACATATTTATTCATATTGATCAAGGTGCTTTGTCCCCAATAACATTCAAAACCTGCTGACCTTTACCAGCAAGGCTCCTCTTTGATAATGAGCTCTCTGAGATTCATTCACACACACACACACACACACACACACACACACACACACACACACGCACAGCCATACATGGTGCACAATGGGTGATAAAAGATTAATGCTCTCTCATTGTGCAGCAAAGCTGTGTTTTGTCTCTGTCACTGATAAAATCCACACACTGTGCCAAAAAATCTTAGACACTGGCTCACCAGTCCATCTCCAGGCAAGCTGCAGTGTCGGGACACTATGTACATTTATGATAAAATTATGTTTGTTCTATATTTCTCCCAGTATTTTGAAATGATATGTTTATCTATGATTATGTATTTTTACACTCTTCAGGAGGTGCAAGAAAATTATTTTTTGGCTTGATATGGAACCATCTTTAGTTTCTTATTAAACCCTTTTAAGGATTTGTACCCAAAAGAACCTCTACTGTAAAATTGTGCCTTTCTGTAATGTACATGCTCTACATGAATTTAAGCTTGTTCCTGGAACTGTATTGGAGAAGAGCCATAGAAAAACCTTTGTGTTTAACACTGTAGCTCCATTTCGTTCTTTTCCACTGGATGTTTGTAGGTTAAGTTTCATTCTGATGTGTTTGCTCAGCACCTAGACTCCCAGAGGATCTCAAAAAGAATAGCACAGCATTCATCAAACCTCAATTTGTTTTAATAGGTCCTGTATGTGCTAAGAATTTGTACTGCATCTCTGTTGGGGTTTCATAATTTGAGTAGCATAACTCTTTTTTAAACCTTTAAGTTGTGTTTTAGTAGTTACATTCACTTTTTATTTTTCTTCAGTCAGGACATTATTGAAGATGGAACACTTTTAGTGGAGGTTGGGTTAATCCTACTCCTCCTACAGTACCGCATTCTTCCAATACAATACAATTCAAATAACAATCATTTCTTGTTTAATTAGAAATGTTTGTTATTAGGACACTAGAAGTAGAGAATACATTCAAGTACATTCAATCACTAACAGATGTTTATAGAACAGGAAAAAGTGCAGATTAGATTAGTGAGTTGCAGATAAGTAGCTTAAGTAATTTAGATATCTTAAGACACATACTGTAAAATACAATTACCCCCCATTAATCCTGCACCAAACAAACCAAACAAGGAGGCTTCTAAATAGGATAACTGTTTAATAAAAGGCACTCAGGATATCATGAATAAAATATAGTGCTTATAAGATCACCTTTATACAGCCATTGCATACATTCATAAGTTGCTAAATGCAATCTTGACTTCAAAGCCCTAAACTATTACAACATTGTCATTTCAGTCATTGGACTCAATCTAGAAGTTCAAAGAGAACTTCTTAAGACTTGCAAATACAGAATGATTTTTAAAAAAAGAAATTGTAAATCCATCCTCACATGGAACGCATGCATGAGTGTTTTGTCCTTCAAAATTGTCATTGACAATGGAGGATATATTGCTAAGACACTCTTTCTCTAATCAGAGCATTTTTGTCTGAAATAAAGCTGAATAAACCCATGTTTAACATGCATTTTTTCATATCTTCACAATGACCTGCATTATATACACATACTGTAATTTGCTGGTATAAGTCATTGAATTCATTGTGAAAACTCTCTAGTTTCCTTTGAAACAGCTGCGCTGTATTGCTTCAATCAACATTTATGCATATAAATGTCTGCATATCATTCAAAATATACTATTTACAAAAATGTGCATATAATTCAAATGAGAAAGGACAGACATCACAAAAAGGAATTCCAGTCAATTGTAGCTGCATAGTCTGAAAGTTATTTAAAGGGTATTTTACACATAATTAGATCTATTTCATTAAAGAATGTGCAAAGCCCAACAATAAACAATAATAAATGATGTCTGTCATCTCAAGAAAACAAAGAGCCAAACTGCCACCATGCATGGGAAGTTGGACATACTGTCATTGTGTCTACCGCCTAAACTGTATAATTCCGGACAAGTATGCCACTGAAAAGACCTTAAAATGTCACATTTTAGAGCAATTGCTTCAGTGAAATAGATTTTTTTTTCTGTTTATTACAATTATTTACAATTAGGAGACTTTAATATTTATTTTTTGTTACAGTGTGTCACATCATGCACAGTGCCACAATGCTGTGTGCCATTCGAATGGTTACTTAGTTCAGCTATACTACAATGATGCAAGGCAGTTAATAGATGCTACCTCTTTCTTCCATGTGCAAGCTGCCTAAATGAGAATTTCTCCAATACAGTGTCTACATTTTGGAACTAAGGGGTACTTCTGTATTCTTATCACTAATAGAGATCACCTTATGTAAGCTGTGCACTGTTCAGGCATTACTATCTTCAGTGTGCATATTCAGAGACCAGTGAACTATCGACTAATACCTGTTTACTGTATTGCTAAGAATCTATCATAATGTTTAAACTCTACATTCTTTAGTGCTTAGTTATACAACATATACGTTAGCTTCAACTGGATGGCTCAACCCAGCATATAGTGCATGGTCCAGCTCTAGTAGTAGCTGGGATGTGAATTACTTGAAAGTGCTCAGTCAACACTAGGTGCGGGAAATTTTGTGGGCTTTTCACTGCAAAGTAAATTTAAGGGCTACAGATGACTTCTCCACATTTAAAGTAAATGATATTATATCAACATCTGTGTAAAAGTGGGGCAACCAGCAGATGCTGTTGTGACTTAGTGGGTTGCGTAAATATAGCACAGTAGCATGCATTGGATAAAGTTTTTGAATAACTGGTCTGATTTGCTATGATGCTACCAGGTGATTCAGTGACATTAAAAGATGGGCAACAGCTTGATGTCAGCTTTGTCTTCTCACAAGCAGCAATGTCAAAGGTGATGTCAGCATGGATCTCTAAAGGAACGGCAAGTTCAGCAAAGTGCAGTGGTGGGAGGAGGCTCAGAGTGCAGAATCATGATTCCTTAAAGTTCATTTGAGGGGCTCTGCAAAACAAGCATCTAATTTCTGATCAATTAAATGCTTTACTCAGTTGCAGACTGGTTCCTCACAAAATGCTGTATTAGTAACTATATTTCTGACGGTTCTTGGTTCCATACTTAGCCATTTTTCCTGATTAGCTGCATAGAAAGCATTAAAGGGGAAGCAACTTTAAAAGTCTCTAACAGTCTCCAACAGACCCTTTAGGTGGGCAATTTCAACCCAAGGAGTTTTGAAGTGCAGCATGTTTATATTTCAGAGGTGTTTTTCAGCAGCCTTTGGCCAGATCTCCGTCATTTCTGAGGTTTCCAAATATGACAGCACTTATCACAAAGGTACTGTCATTGTATGCATAGCATTAAATACATAAATGAAAATCTAAATTATTCATTTGTTAATTCAAAAGGTTTCTAAGTGCATTGTTGCTTAGTCTTGTTATTGCTAGTCATGCTAGTTTAGCAGCACTGCATTTCTCAAGGAATACCATTTTTCTCAGTCTGCCAGTTCCCATTGCTCTTGTCTAAAGAATAGTTGCTCTCATATTTCTCATCAGAAATTTTTTGGTTTGCAGCAGCCTCTGCAGCTGCATCCACAACAAGCTGCTCCGCCTGCTCTGTTCCACGGTGGTAGAAATAGTTGAAGTTGGAAACAATGACAGGAACAGGAAGAGCAATGGTCAGTACACCAGCGATGGCACAGAGGATTCCCACCATCTTACCCCCCAAGGTGATTGGGCACATGTCACCATACCCAACGGTCGTCATGGTAACCACAGCCCACCAGAAACCCTCTGGGATGCTCACAAATTGTGTTTCGGGTTCATCAACCTCGGCGAAGTAAATGGCACTGGAGAAGAGGATGACTCCTATGAAAAGGAAAAAAATTAGCAAGCCGAGCTCTCTCATGCTGGCCTTCAGGGTCTGGCCCAAAATCTGGAGTCCCTTGGAGTGACGCGAGAGCTTGAAGATCCTGAAGACCCTCACCAATCTGATGACACGTAGAGTGGCAAATGACATGTTCTGGTTAGCCGCTGCGTCTTCTCTGTGGGTGGCCATTAACTCAGTAATCACAGTGATGAAGTAGGGCATGATGGAGACAATGTCAATCATGTTCATGATGTTGCTGAAAAACTCACTTTTGCTGGGACACACAACAAAGCGTACTCCTACTTCAAAGCAGAACCAGATTATACAGATAGTTTCTACTACAAAAAATGGATCTGTGAAGACAGATTCTTTGGTTCTGGCCAGAGGGCTTGGGGACAAGAGTGTTCCATTAGCATGATGGGTCAAGTTAACAATTTGATGGGGGAATTCGTGATCATCACGGAACTCTGGGAGTGTCTCTAGGCAGAAGATACAGATGGAAATAGTGATGACAAGGACAGACACCAATGCCACAGATCTGGCGGCACTAGAGCTCTCTGGGTACTCAAACAGAAGCCAAAACTGTCGGTGAAGTTCACTGGTTGGTAGCTGAGGCTCAGGTTCTTTGATGAAACCTTCGCCCTCCCTGAACTGTTCCATTACCTCGTGGCCAAGCCGGTAGAACACAATCTCATCTACAAAAACATCCAACGGCACATTTGCTGGTCTGCGGATCTTCCCACCAGACTGATAGAAGTACAGGATTCCATCAAAACTGGGGCGGTTGCGGTCAAAGAAATACTCGTTCTTCATTGGGTCAAAATAATCAATGCGCTTCTTGGGGTCTCCGAGAAGGGTGTCAGGGAACTGGTTAAGGGTTTTGAGTGTCGTCTCATACATCATTCCTGAGACATTGATGACTACCCTCTGGTCACCCTCCTCAAGTTTCTGCTTTTCCCCAAACAAGTCCTCACAACAGTCTTTAGCCACCTTGCCCAAGAGAGCCTCACTGGGACTTCCTTCGCTATTCATGAGTACCTTCCAGTTAGAAACAAGGCTGTTGCAGCTTGATGTCCCTTTTTTTGTTAGTGTTGTGGGAGAGGTGGGTGTGTTACCATGCCTTCTCTGCCTCTGTGGTGAATGTGTTGGTGAGTTCATGCCCGGTGTCATCTGGTTTGCTTCCGGCGCCTCTGAAGTTGGTGAGGTGGGGTATCCTGAATCACTAGGATCTCCCAGATTGATTCCGATGTCATCCAGGTTCTCAAAGTTGACCAGAGGAACCTCCATGGCCTCCCTCCCCTCCACAGGGTATGACAGAGCTGCCTAACCCAGGATGAATGACCAAGGGGTAGCCACAGGTGGAGAGCTGCCTGTTCACTGTACAGTTCAGATTGCAGCAGGTTCAAAAAGGGATCCAGGCTTGTTTTGACTTGTTCTGCAGCAGCGAGACGAATCCCAAGACACTGTCACCTGATCTGCAGACAAAGACAAAGAGAACAGAACAGCTGTGTCACTGCCCAGCTGGTATAGGTGGACTTCTAAGTCAATCTACACACCTCAGAATCACAATGAATTTTGGTGAAAAATATTTTTAATGACTAATTTACATAAATAAAATTATTTCTCTTCAGTTTTTATTCGATGCCTGATGATCCAGATGATTCTTTAAGCCTCCTTGCAAACTCCTTGTATGTACCTCAATATTCATCAATGATGAATTCAAAATAAACAGCATATGTATCCCTTTCCTCAATGCCCACTGACCAAGCATAACAGCAACTTAAACATCTAATAGCTTATTTCCTCTTAATCTCCTGAGTAAATGCCCCTATCACTGAGCCCCCAGCTGCACCTCACTACACACATCTCACAGTTCAGAACTGTATAAGAGACTGATGCAACTGTACCAACTCAAATTTGCACATGTGTCTAAAGGGAGTCATCAGTCAACAAAAGGAGCCCCTGATAAAGCCAGAGTGAAGCACAGGCAGGCAGAGGGGCAATCACCACAAATGACAGCTGATGTAAACACTCTCCTACAGTCACATTTAGCACTCAATACACATAGACTCATTCACTATTCCAGTACATATAAATAGCAGCACTTACATTTTGTTAGCAGTTTCTTATAGCTTCTTCAGAGGAATAAAAATATTCCTCTAATGCTGTCCCAGTTGGGGTCTGCCTCAAGCCAAAAACAAAGGTGAAAGTACAAGCCGGAGGTCCAGTTCAGGTCCCTTATCATCAGCCATCTATTTTCCAGAGTTCAGTGGAGATGGGTAACCATAGCCTAAACAGAAGATTTAAACAGCTAGCCTGCGTACCACTTGACACCACAAAACCAGCGGCAGCTAAAGAGAAAAGCCACTGGCTCCATGACAACTTGTGCAGAGACACTGCACAGCAATGCACCTGACACCTCTCACCTTCGCTCTGTGTGATATTCCACTGCCCCTATAAGTATACAGCAAGGCCTGTCCTTTCCACTGTAGTACTCGGGTAGGTGAGTTCCCCTGACGCTGTAGTTTCGTGTGGCCATGTGGTTTCTTTTGTAGTGCTGGCAGAATTGATCTTACTTTATTTGTTGTTAGCAAAAAAATGCACACTCCTTTATAGTTGGTGTAAACTTTCACAGAATGCCCTGAGCTTGCTATTTTCGGTAAAACAAAACAGACTGAAAACGTGTTTGTTACAATGGTATAGACAAATTTCACAGCTTCCTTGGCTTTAAGGACCTTTTACGTTGCCATCTGTTCAACCGCCTTCATTCACAGGGAATTACCATAATAGTCCATAATAATCTTGCATTAGTGTAATGAATAAACAAATAACATTTAGATGTGTGATAATTCTAAATAGTCTAAATAGTAACTTTTTAAATGCATTAGATTCACTGTAAATCAAACTTTTAACTTAAGATTTAAATTTTAAATGAAAATTATTTGCTATTTTAAATGTTAATTCAACAATATATCATCACTTCTGGAAGACCTTATGAATTTTAATTCCTTTTTTTCATGGTGAAATATTTGAATACAACACCTACTAAAGTGGTCCAAAATAATTTTACATTAACTTAAATTAAAAGATCCGATGGGAGTTCTTCTCCTGTAAACATAAAGACATGCTTAAAAGTGTAAGGCCTGAGTGTTGCCACAGAAGAATACATTTAGTTCCATAAATAACCTTGTTTGTAAAACATGTGAACTGACACTGTTAAGGTTTAAAGAACCTTTACATAATGTAAAAACTCTTCACCAGTTTGACTTCTTCCTAGAAAATTTGCATTATGTGCAGATCTTTAAGGTTTAATAAGGTTCTTCGCTCTCAAGCATCTTATTTACAAAATGTTTCACTAAAGAACATTTTACTGAAAAGTTATTTAGGGAACTATAATTGTTCTTCTATGGCACCAAACAAAGAACTTTTCAGCCACTTTAGCTTGCTAGTGTTTGGTGTATATGAGAAATGAAAATTTCAGCTTGTATTGTCTTGTTGGCCTATTTCATTTTTCAGTCTCTGTTCTTGGGGGAACTTCGGAAAGGAAGCATAACCTAGTTGTGGAAGTTTCTGGGTTTGTGCATAGTTTGGCTAGATATTTGTGCAGGATGTGATGCAGGATGTCGCAGGATGCAAAATAATACCAAATGAGACAATCCATCTAATAAGTCAGATTACATGAGCATATAAGGAAGGCAAGACTTTATATGACAAGTTATTGATTGTATTGAATTGAGTAGTAATAAGAAAAAGGTAGAACAGTTTCATCAAGAGCTTTCTGAAGCATCAGATGTGGAACTGCTTGGGATTCAAAACTAAAGACATTCCAGAATATAGAATTGGCAAACATACTAATTGTTAACACAAACAAATGCTAGCTTCTCGAAATCTGTGGTACACATGTAATATGAGTAGCTCTGTGATCTGATACAGTAACAAATATGGTGTAAAGTGTGGTTTATTGAACTGTTCTGGTCCTGCTCACGGGTAGAGTTCAGCAGGTTTAACATAAGAGGATGACAGATGCCTCTATTCTTATGCTGCTTCGCTTTTATGGGAAAGTGCTGAAGATGTAAAAACCATATGGAGAGATGATATCTATATATCACACTTTGCAGAGTGTGTGCATGCAGTTGTGTGTGTGCATTCCAGGGAGCATCAATCATAGAAGAATAGGAAAGTTTCCCCGGATATGGGACAAGGATAAAGCCATTGTTTTTACACTGGTAACATCTGGTATTATTTGCTGACCACACACTCACTGCTGTGGCGTGGAGGACGGAGAGTACTTTGCGTGCTGTTGGTCATTAGTCAAAAATTCCTCTCCATTTCTGAAGGTTTTGCAACGATTTGTATGTCTTTAAGTGAAATAGGAGAGACTTATTTTCATATTTGTGTGGACTCTTTTCCTGTGCAGTTCAGGAGTTTATTGCCTGTAAATTGTTTTGCCTGTAACATTGCCTGTAAGGTTTAAGGCTGTAATTTTATCACAAAATACAAACAAGCCTGACTGAGACCTGATATACTGACAATTCGGACACACCCTAACACATAAATACAGTAAGACAAAAGGTTTGTATTCAGAACCAAATGTTATCCATAATCTTGAAAAAATAAACATCAGGAGAAAATGCTTTATAAAGATACTTTTAGTTTTTGATGGCTTCAGTCTTAGAAAACTAAGCTAAGTATACTCTCATCACATTTCATGTGAATAAGAAAATAAGTACAACAAACAAAATGAGCTAATTTATGACCTCTACAAGCTACTGTAACTATTTAAACTTCATACACTTTCCTATTCTTGGGTTTATTTCAAAAATACGACACAATGCAATACAATTGCAAAAAATTATTTTAGTAAGGACCTTCCATCTTTTAACTCATGACTCATCATCAACAAGTAAAAAGTAGCTAATGGCATCAAGCCCTGAATCACAAGATTTTAAGCATTTTAATACCCAAAGCATCACAAAAACATTCTGCCATATGCAAGCAAGCACACTCTCTCACACGCTCACACTCGGCCGGGGAGGAGTCTGAGAGAGATACTCACCGGGGCGTCCCCTAGACTGAGTGCTTCTGTGTGAGTGTTGTGCTCCAGGTGGCCTGGGTCTCTCTCTTTGTTTCTCTCTCTCTTTCTCTCTTGCTCTCTCCTTTTCTCCCACTCTGCCTGCCTTACAGTCAGATCCCAGCAGCCCTGGGATCAGTTAAAGCTCTCCCTCCGTAATTTTATGCCTCCTGAGTAACCTGAGAACCATGGCTTCCATCAGACAGACACATAGCCATGCTCACACCCACTTACACACACGCACACATGCACAGTTGCTCTTACCTCTCACAAGTTGTGTGTATAGGTCACCTGGAGTCCCCCTCTGCCTCTGTGTACCCCAGGGCAGAGGGATGTCGGGGTCTAGAGGAGAGACCCTCAGCGCTGAAGCCAGTTCGCCTCTGAGGCTCCTCAGCAGGATGTAGAGGTAAGAAAGGACGGAGAGACCTGAGCTCCTGCAGAGTAAGCAAACACTGTAACATCTCCAGAGTGTAAGCGCACACACACGCACACACACACACACACACACACACACACACACACACATTTTTACACACAGACACATTCATCTAACCCACCCCACTCCATACACACCTCAACCCCCACCTTCATTCCCAACCCAGGGGATCTGACTCTGCACCCAACATCCCTGTCAAGCACACACACACATACACACACGCACACACACACACACACACACACACACACACAAGCTCACATCTGCAGCAGTGCTCAGCAGCTACTAGAACACAGCCAAAGGTTTGAAACTGCTTAGTCTGTGCAGTGCCATTCTGTTCAACTGAGTTAAGAATGGAAAGTGCCATTCGCCAGCGCTTCGCTCAGCTTCTTGCCACTGCCCAGCAATCAGCACTCTTTACTCCATAAATTCTAGGCTCATTATACAGCTATTTATCTTCAAATATAACTGTTCTCCAGTTTATGATGCATGGGTTAAATTAGATACATTTGAACCGAATCATCAAATCTATAATTTAAGATGAATGGTGATGGTAATGAGACTAAATGATCCAATAATTCAAAAGGCTTACTGCCATATTCAGTCAGTAAGACTTTTCTCTAGAGGAAAGCTCCCAGATGTTCATTCTCTTGAAGCAATAAACACTGAAAGGAAATGTTGTAAAGACATCCCATTTAATGTGCATATAACAGGCAAACATCATCAGTATAAATTCAAACACTTTACAAACAACTTTAGCCCTTCAAACTCAGTAGATGTCAGGGTGACACCACCACTCCCCCAGAAATACGATCCTGCCCATACCCCCTTCCTCCGGTCAGCAAAATCTTATGCCATCAAACCCCGCCAAATAATTTGTGCCAGGGCTGAAGCTATGGGGCGACAAAATTCTGTTTTGCCCGGCCAATAAAATACAACGTGTAATCACTGAGGCCATCACAGAAGAATTTCGAATAAAGATTGATTTAAAAAATTGCGGTATCTGTTAGGAGTTAGGATGTACCAGAAAGGGCCACTTTTGCTCTTATTGTAGTTTATGATGTTAAGTGAATTGTTATGTAGAAAAACATTTTCATTGACTAGTATATATGATCCCTAATCAAATATGATAAGACTTGACACTCCATCACATTACATTTATTGTCCAGTAAGAACTTCGAATTATTCAGTATCTTCCATGAGGCTTATATGTAGATTCTGTTATAAGAGTGAGGAATGGAAGTCAGTGTCTGCCGTCAGATTACAAGCAGATAAAAGAACAATGTATGTACACACATTGTTAAGATCACTTAATAAAAATCCATAGGCTCTTCAAACACTCACTCACTAAAGGTTTGATCAGGTCACAGAAATGCTGACTTGTGTGTTGCAAATCTCTCATAAGATGAGGAGAACTTGAAAGTCACCCAAATATTGATTAGCGGTGTCAGGATGAGAGGGTGTGTTAGAGATAGAAGTATGGACTGAATGGAAAACTGTTACTGGTGCTCTTCGACACATCTTGAAACAGCAGAACAAACACAGAGCGTCTGTTAGTACTAGATTGGGCTCAGTCTGAAAAACCGAACTGTCTTCAACAGCATACTCAACTAGCGCAGCTTACCTCACTTACACTGAATGCATTTAATTTACTTGAACTACATTTGACTTAAATTGATTTCCACATTCATGTAGTGTATTACACTAAAAAATACTGTACATTGTCAAAAGTAAGTCCACTGAAAGTAAATACTGGTTGATGTATTATATTGGACACATTTTCATCAAGTAAATTCAACACATTTCCAGTGCACATTCCTCCCACAAATTATTACAGGCATCTTAACATCGCACTAAAACTGTCTGGAATTCCTCCAGGGAATTACTTATAATGTGTGCATAGTGTGGGCATTGAACTAAAAAAGTACTCCATTATCAAAAAATTATAATTGACTGCAGCATAAGATTTTTGTTTTAGTCCTAACAGCTGAACTTGCAGACTGGACACATGAGTCAATTTGTTATTGAGCTGATCCAACAAAGTTTGTATTTTCCTGTCAAATAACAAAGGTACAGAGTTCTTATTGGAGCCCATTATGCATATCAAGCAAAAATTTGGGGAAGTTGGGGGGGCAGTGAATAATATTCCACACAACAGAAATCTTTCATAAGGCCGAGAATCTCTGAACATAGGGTGCCTGGCGGTATTTCAGACGAGACGCCCTTGCCAACTCAAGCAGAACTCGTGCCAGCGGGATGGGGTTTGTCAGATTAACAGAATGGCTTGCTCAGTCACGAATCTATCAAAAGAGCCAAAGAGGGCCTGAGAGAGACACACAGAGAGAGAGAGAGAGAGAGAGAGAGAGAGAGAGAGAGAGAGAGAGAGAGACAGACAGAGAGACAGAGAGACAGAGA
>JBBMFX010000101.1:17381244-17410751 GCA_037832545.1 Rhabdalestes septentrionalis
TCTCTCTCTCTCTCTCTCTCTCTCTCTCTCTCTCTCTCTCTCTCTCTCTCTCTCTCTCTCTTTCTCACTCTCTCACTCTCTCTCTGTCTGGGTGGGTAGGATGTTCCCTCCCTTCCAGCTATCACTCATCATTCAGTGTAGGTGTAATAAAGTTATTGGCTGGCAAAACAGAATTAGCAGTAAAAAATACAAGTTAGCTCAAAAATACAAGTTAAATGATTTTAACACCTGAAAAACTACAAATGTCACATTCTAACCAGATCATTTATTTCACATGGGAATTTGTCATCTGACTCATTGATAACAATTAAAAGGCCTGTTAATACACGTCCTGTACATACAGGTCAGACCTGTTAATACGTTCTCTAGATCAGGAGTATATTTGACCTATTTGATAGGCCTTCATGTATTACTGTAAGTTCTGTGATCATATTTTACCCATAAATAGTTAATGATTAAAATGCTGAGTTATTAAATATTTATGGATAAAATATGACCATTAACTACTGAACTTGCAATATTATGTAACATATTTTATTCATAAATATTTAATCACTATGACATTGAATTATTAATCGGCACCACAAATATTAAGATAAGTATCTTTGTGTTGTGCTTGTGTAGTTCTACAGAAAATTTCAATGTGAGTTGTGTTGCTCCAAAATCGTATCGGTATCTCTTGACAGTCATCAAAGTCATTGTCTCAGGCCAGAATGCACAAAAGCACAGCAAATCCCATTATTCAAACTGAAGCCTTCAGAGACATGCCTAAATTACATCCCTAACTTAAAACCTAGATAAAAAAGGATCTATATATTATTTGGCAGTGCATGCAATAATACCTTCTCATTTTTGTTTAAGTTACACACAAATATTTGTTTTTAAAGTCAAAATTCAGTAAAACTAGAGTAACCAAATTTTATTCATAAGGAAAACAGATTATTTATATAAACCACACAAATAAAGGTTCATGCATATACATTCTTGTAAAAAAAAATATTATAATTATAAATGTATTTGTTTTGGGAGTGGGTCTGTCCAATGTCTTCCTGTGCCTTCCCATTACATCCACATTACAAGTGTACATAAATTGTGTGAAATTATGGTAAGCATCTTGTAAGTGGTGTATAATTATTTCAAGCAGTAGTAAAATGCGTATTGCACAGTCAGTAATGCCAGTATTTCGTGGGGTTGCACAATCAGCAATGGAAATCAATATATCAAAGGTAATTAAACATTTATTGATAAACCATGGCAAAAAGCACAGTGATTTAGTAGATCTGCAACCATGCAAATGTCAAGTTGACCAACTAAATGCCATTGACCAAATGTTAGAATTTTGCAGTACAACATTTAAAAGGTGGCGTGGTATAAATATCATTAATTTTAGGTTGAGATAGAATGAGAGTTGGTATCAGTACTCAGCGTCAGCTGATTCTTAAGAAAAGTGTTATCAGTGCATCCGTAATTATGAGTAGATCTCTAATGCCCTGAACATAAGATAATGGGTCAGTCTCATTTAAATCATCTTAATTGATTCTTTAGGAATTACTTTCTTCTAGATTTGTTCAGTTTAGCTTGAGAGAGATTGAGGAAGGTGCAGACTGTGGCATTATGCCAGGCCTCAGGAGATACTCAAGGTCACTTATCCACCCACTGCTGCGGCACTTGCACCAGCAGAACCTGTAGACACAAGGAGGGACAGAAATAAGCCCCTCCTGTATTCACACACACACACACACACACACACACACACACACACACACACACACATGCAAATACACACAATAGAACCCAGCATATACACAAGAAGTTGCATTTACATTTATGATCATTTTAATACGAACTGCTGTAAAGGTACTACTGTGAGAATGTCAAAGATGAAAAAATGCAACAATAACACTCCACTGAACAAACGTGGGGAACCATTTCCCCTTTGTCATGCTTTCAAGAGTGAAGCACACCAATGAAGAGTGAAGCATACCAGTAATTTTATGGTTAACATGAATAGCACACACTTAATTTATTTCTTAGTTTTTTATAAGCTTGTGTATAATATTTATCCCGTAAATAAAACTTAATCAGGTATGCAGACTGCTGCTGTCATTGGATGGTGCTCGCCTTGTTACCATAGCGACAAGCACCAGGAGCCCTTCTGCAGGCAGTGTGGAGGGAAGGAGCTCAAAAATGACATCACGCAAGACAAGGAAATGCTGGCACTGAGCCCAAGACGCTGTGTCATGCCTGCGGCTTTGTGGACGGATCCATCACTGAGGTGGAGGGAAATCACACTGAGTCAGCAATGTGTGTTGTTTTTATTTAAGAAAGACATGCTGCATGTGTCAAAGCATCATTCTTTCAGTGTACAAGCTTTTCATGGGGAAGATTGGTGTTGGTCTGTGCATGATGAAAGTGTATTTTAGGAGGTTTTCTAATAGCTGCCATTATAACCTTAATAATGAGGCGCATCTGAGCGTGTGATGATAAATGGCAACACCAGGCAAGACAGCTGCATCCAGAGTCAAGCCCTGTGGAGAATATCCTTTGTCATTGAGTAATTTCCCTTTCTTTATGCTGCCTGAATGAATGTGCTTTGTCTTATGCCATGTTTTTTTATTATTTAAGATCAATACATTTTGTTATACAAGATTTCAGAGGAAAGAATGTGATATTTAAGTGAATTATTACAACTCCATCATTTGAGAGGATTTAGTATGGCCTGGAAATCAGTGTTTACCCCACCCCACACTTCCAGCCTATGGTGTCTCTCATAGTGCCACAATTTTAACACTGACTTGGTTTCATGCGCACTGATTAAACTGTGGTGTATCTGTCTTTCTTATTCTAACCTTTTTTGTCATCCATGTTGCATAATTAATATGAGGTCAGACTCTTACCACTTAAACTGATCATTCCAAATCATACTCGCACTATATTCCTCCTTCTTCCTCTGATTTTGCAGACTACATATATATTGTAACACACATTGCCAAAATAAGTATTTACTAATGTGCCACTTTTTATTTGATTCTAATTACTACTAAACCTTCGTCAAGCCATTGCAAATAGGCTTGTTTATGTGGTTTCTGACATGTGGCATACTGTTGTTGTGATGACCACCTTGTTCTCGCCTCGCAGATCCCGTTCACCATCCCCTGAGTATTAGTTTCCCTTTGTTTTTATTTTCTGTTTCCCCATGCTCATTGTTCATCCCTATACTTTAGTCCCCCCTACCCTTGTTCCCTTGAACCCTACCTAGTGTGTCTGTCCCGTTTGTATCGCGTTCCTTTAATCAGTTTCACCTGTCCTTCGTTTCCCCTCAGTCCACCTGCGTCTCATCTGCGTCTCTATTTAAACCCCAGCCGATCCCGAAGTCTTTGTCTCTGTATTTGTTCACCTTCCTGTTTAGTTTCATGATTGATTCTTGTCTAACTCTTGTTGTTGTGTTTTGTGTTGCAGGCTCCTGTTCCTCACGTTTTCCTTAACCTGTTTCCTTACCCTCTGATTCACTCATCCATCATCCTGGTTCCCAGACTGTCTCAAGCCCTATCAGAGTTTACCTTCCATTTTGTTTCTTTGTTCGTTTGACGAGTACGGGTCTGGAGTTCTTGTTGTTCTTGTATTTGATGTCTGTTTGTTTTGTTTTGCTTCTGAGTCGGGGTTAGTGTCTTCTGTTTGTTTTACTGTGTATGTTTTTTGTGATTTTTTTAAAATTTTGCTTTAAATTCAACTATATCTACAGTGCGCGTCCTCCCCTTTCCCTTCCTCATCAGAACGAACTGTCAGTTGTTTATAATAATGCAGCAGCATGACTGCTACTTGGACCATTTTGTGGATTGCAGGCAGTTGGTTGTTATTTAATGTCTATACATGCCACCTTCATGCATTGACTTCCACCAGATTTGACCTCCTGTGCCCATGGCACTAATAGAATACATTCCTATTTCTAAGCACTAGGTCACCCTACTCAGCTTACTTGAGGTCTTTTTGAGTGTTACTGGATCCGTGTAGATAATAGTGCCTCAGTAGCTTCAAGGGCAAAAACTCCATCTCTCTGTTTGTCCTCTGGATGTGTCAGTGAGAACGATTCCTGCAGAGCACTGGAGTCTTCAGTTTCACACTTCATTTCCAGTGCTGCAGCCCATAAATATATGTCCTGCAACAATGTGTTGCATCAATAGAGAGAGATCTCTGTAGAATATTTCTTAGGAAAAATATCACTAACCCAAACTAATGGTATCCTGTGATTCACATGTCAGAAAGATGGCAGGGGAACCATTTTCTTTATCTGCAACTCAGGATATTAGAAGTATTGTGTTAACAGTGTCAAAATGAATGGAAAGACCAAGATTACTTAAAAATACATTTTTTTTGTTGCTGTTTATTTTACATTAGGATGTTTTAAAAGATATTCCAGTGCTTTCAGACAGTAGATGTGTTTGATATGGTTTGTTATAGTATGAGTAAAAGGCTTTCACAGAAATAGTGTTATGGCAATAAGTAGAAAATGTCATGACTGTTGTAAAACTTCATTTTGCTAAAATGGGAAAACCAGCTTTATAGAAGAAACAAAACATATTCTAAACTCTACTCTAACTGTCTTTATTTGATGAACATTTGTATTGGTTCATTTGGCTTGAAATATCCCACAGTGTCAAGGGCAGCTGGTCTAATATATGTTCAATCATGTCAAATGAGCTATGAAGTTTTGATATGATATGAATGAGCTTAAACAGTCTTTGTGAACCTCCAAACCTTATTAGACATTTCTGGAACAAGTCATTATATTAGAGTGAAGCCAATTCGAAGTCTAAACTATTAGGCAGAAGACCAAATTATTTTGTTTTTTTAGGTGATGCAAAATGTCACTGTAATATATCAAGTGTATTGATTACAGTTACTCCCAAAAGCAAGCAAAATGACAGATAAAAAACTATTAAATTTTTCATTATAATAGAATGTAGACATGATGGACAATCCAGTTACATTAATTTTAAATCACACTTCACAAAACCTGAAGGAATGGTATTTTGGGAAATTTTGCTAGTGGGAATCACGTTGGTTCGTCCCACAGTGGCTACTCGTCTTGTCAGTGATGGTTACAACGGCATCCACATCACTATGTAGTAGCATGGGGTGAGTTTGTGTGGAGGGTCTTGTCTCACTTTGATGGAGAGAAAAAAAAGAGAGAGTGAAGGGAAGCCCTGGGCTTTCATGGGAGTCCTGCAGAAGTGCACATATTCGCACACACACACACACACACACACGCACATGCACACTAAACACAGGCATACACATGTCATGCTCATGCCCAGTGAGCTGTGCAAGGGCTCATCTGTTCCAACCAAGCAGCAGAGGGGTTCCTCATTATCACATGCACACACACACTGACACACATAGATACATACACACACATACACACACATACTCACACACACACACACACAAACACACACACGGACACAGCTATAGGTCCCTTGTCTCTCATTCTCTCTGCTCTCCCACTGCATCCTCCAGGATGAGGCTAAATATACACTGCTATAATGGCTTATATTACACCACTTACCGAAGCTCTATTGAACAACACATTAATCAATGTCCCACGAAGTAAATTTAGGTCTAATCTCTCTTCCGCACTTAAAACACACTGCAAGCACCTGTCTTTATTGGTGAAAACAGATGTGAAGTTCACTGAAAAAATACTTCTGGTGGTCAGTAGGAGGTGTCACTCATTCCGTGTGAAGAATACACAGTGAGATAAAAGGCTTCAATGCTGTATGCTGAGACAGTCATCAGTGGCAAACTCGTTGCTGCACTGACAAAATATGTGCTAAGGAACTGTGTGCTCTAGGCCATTTAAAATCATAGTTGCTGACTCCTTTTGAAAATGAATAATTCAGGGCAGGATAGACAGTATTATTCTCATTAATTTTATGGGAGGAGTCATAAACGGTGAAATGATCTTTCTCAGCAATTGTGGCCTATTAGTTACAGTAAATAGGTTGCCCTGCATAATAAGAGTGTTCTCTGTTTTGAGTTTCTAAACCTGACTGTTCTTTTTAGCCTGACTAAGAATAGCATTCTGGGATACGCTACAATGATCTGGGTTCAGGATGCACTGTAGACTAAATAGGAACAGGATGATTCAGCCTTTTAGATAGCACCTGCTTGGTCCTTGTCTAGGGGTCAAGGAGCATGGTCTAAACCATTAATAACCAAAAAGCCAAAACATCTGTTGAATTTGTTTTTGGGACCTACAGGTCATGCAGGTGCAGCATGATGCAGCTGCTTTTCTGCAGTCATTGTATTGCCTTTTGCTAATGGGACATTGCATATAACATCCACAACTCAATCCAGGTGCTGGAGACCATTTCGTACTGAATGGTTAATTCCAGTCTTAAACTATCACAGCTGATCCGCCTAATCAGAAATGTCAGATTGTAAACATTGGAGGTATTAGTTTTGTCAAGTTGTGAGAAGAATTTTTGTATCATATGCAGTATCATATAAGTGTTATAAGGATTATAAATGTCATGTTTTCATCAGTGCTTACATGCTGGATCTATCTCTCTTACTCTAAAAGTGTAGAAATTTCAGTTTTCCATGATACATCCCCAGTCCCACTGCTAGCAAGACCTGTGTACCTTAACGGTAAACAAAACAACTATTAATGATTAATGATCTTATTAATGACCTCTGTGAAAACTCAAGAGGTCTTTTTATAGAGTGATACCAATGGTTTAGAGTGTGCTTTGGCAGCATCAGAGTTATAGATCCCATCTCAGTACACTCAATATTTTAATGGCTGATTACTTCCTGTCAGAGGCCCAAAAAAGGGAGATAAAGAGAGAGGTGTGATGCTTGTTTCTCTTTGCATTACCCAGACAACCTATTTCTTTTATTAATGTAGCTCATTGTACACTTTCAATTATTCAGTGACTGGAATGTCTAATATAGTCAATAAGTAGGCAGTGATTTATATTGTCAATAAGTAGGCAGTGTCAATGATGAGAAATTCATATGCAGACATCTGGTTTGATAACAGCACAAACTCTAAATACATGAAGGACACATCAAAATCTGCAGAAATATATGGCCCACAGCAGTGGACAGTTATGTCTGAGACAGTCAGCTTCTGTCCCGCTATTTCAAAAATTAACAGCTGCCATCTTGAATGGAACACAGATATCTTCCGACTGGTTATCTAGATTTGGCCTGGCAGTACAGCCCAAAAAAAAGGCCACTTCTAGAAAGTTGATCTGACAGAGAGGACGATAGAAAGGGACATCTTCTCTCTGTCCTCAGATGAGTTTGGTCCTGTGCTTTGAAAGCCTCCTCCTCCTCTGTGGAATGGTTGATGAACAGTCCTAGGCACAGCTTGGATTTGTCTCAAAGGTCTGCAGAAACAAAACACATTTTGAGCAGTTTAAATGTGACATCTGGGCCTTTGTGGAGGATGCAGCTGGCCACTGGCCATCTACACTGGCAAGCAAAGTTTGCATATTGGCCAGTGAGGCATATGGCCAAATGAGAGAATCAAGAACTTAACACTCTCCTCAGATTGTATTGAGCTTTTCACCCCTCCTGCTTGATGGATAATGTGAAAAGAATGGTAGTCTGGCCTGATTACAACTAAAACTATACTGTGCAGGGAGATGCCAAAAACGCTTCAATGAAACAAAAAAGATTACATACACTTTCATTGACATGCCATTAATTTGTTCTCAAAGATAGGTGGTCCTGTTTGATTATGTTTTGAGGTGGTGCTCCTTTTCTATTTTCCCAGCTTGTAGCATTTCCCTCATTTCACAAAGAGATAATCATATTGGAAGGTCAGTGCAAAGTAGCTCAAAATGATCAAGCCCCCCAACATGCCCAGAAAAGATCAGTCTTCACTGATACTATGGTCTCAGCATCTTGGACACAAGCAGAGGTTTGGATTCAGTGTTCAATTTACTCATCTTTAAAAATTTCAAAATGACAAAGATTACACTTCATTTCAAGGTCTGGGTATTAATATTTAACAAACTAGATAAGATGAAATAAGATAAGACAAACGTTTATTAGTCCTACAGGTGGGACATTTGCCTAGTGATGGGAGAAAGTGGACAGTACAAAGTTAAGTAAAAACAGTAGACTAAATTAAAAAAAAAATCTAATAAAGTAATTAATACTGAATTAAGTCATTAATACTGAATACTGAGTTAATACTGCATTAATCCTGAATTAACTATTAGTTGTTAATACTGAATTAACAATGTAGTATTGAAATAGAGGCATGTTTTTATTATTAATCTATTTACAAGGAAATACTAATGTTAATTACTATTAGAAGATTTTCAGTAGGAAACATTACTCAAATTTTGAGTAAACACTTCCAAGAATTCCATGAAATCCATAAAAACATAACTAAGGATGTCAGTTCAGTTTCAATGCTCATTTACTTGTGTAGAGTGTGTAATTTATTTACAAAGTTTAAATGTAATAAACATAATACAGTCCCATAATATTTTTCACTATGTGCATCAGTGTGGGTTCGATAGTACATATTTAGTTAGGGTTAGGGTTGAATTAGTAGGTTACTTCCAAATTTGGTGACTGATCATTATTACCTGTTTATGTGTCATGATTAATGTTTCACATAAAGATATTTCATGTCTGACTGAAACTGAAATATTTTTTATGATTATCAGTCAAAAAAGAGTTTATAACTAATTTACAGAAGTCCTTGTTTACACATTTTTAAAAATATACTTATATAATAACAAATAAATTAATAATTACATTTATTTGCTTGCTTACTAATACTGTGTTTTTATTTAGTAGTAAACAGCAAACAATTAATTCATTTGAATAGTTTCATAAAGGTTTATTATCTGTAAAAATGTGTTAGTGGTAACATTAGAGGGTGTAACCAAAAATAGAAGAAACACAAAAACTGGAACTCATGTAAGTGTGTTCAACTAGTGTCTCCTAAGTTCGGTTTAAAATAACATCAGTTCGCACACATTATGTGAGGAGAGACACAGTCTACAAATTTCTCTCTCTCTCTCTTTCTCTTTCCCTTTCTCTCTCTCTCTCTCTCTCTCTCTCTCTCTCTCTTTCTCTATATGTCCCTCCCTCTCTCTCTCTTTCTATCTATTATCCTCTCTCTCTCTCTTGTCCTCCCACCCCCCCCCTCCCTCTCTCTCTATCTCTCTCTGTTTAATTAATGAACTAAAGCAGACACCGCACCTCCACTGCCTTAACACCAAGAGTGAGTGTGAAATGACTGCCAGTCTTTCAACACACTGAGGCCTCTAGTGGTGGAAACTAAAAAACAAAAGGACACTCCCAGATGTGCTTACACACACACACACACACACACACACACTCACACAAGCAAACACACACAAACACAGACTCACACAGACTCACACACATACACACACACACACACATGAACATACATACACACACAGGCACATACATGCACAGATGAGCACATAAACACCCACACATGCATGCTTGTTTGCACAAATAATTATACAAATATTAGCCTAACACACAGAACACGGGATAAACACGAACATATTTACACCAAAATTAACTGTGATAACCCAGAAATACGAGAATATTTACGGATCAAAGGAAAATTATTAAAGCCAAAACAATATGATACGCTCCAGTTCTCTGCAGCTCCAGGGTTTAACACAAACAAAAACTTTAGTGCCTCAATAATCAGCTGTGCAAATACAAGCTCTTATGTTTTCAGTTCATACACCCATTCTGTGCAGAAAGGGATTACTGGATCACTTCACTACATCTACCACACTTATTCTGATGGAAATGGTTGAAATTAAACAATTACATTTACTTACATGTGTATAGACAACAAAATACTGCTCCTACCATGCCTGATATATTCAGATCTTATATGAGGTCGGATACAAACGCAGTCCATTAGGAGTTGTTTAGAAAGCACTTCTTCTGGGAAGAACTTGACAAAATCTGAAATCCAATTTTTGCTTGTTTCTACTGGAGTTTTCTCGCCTTCGGCTTACTCACTAGGGGCTCGGACCTGGAATCTGTAAAGCTGCTTTGTGGCAACCTGGTTGTAAAAAGCGCTATATGAATAAAATGGAATTGAATTGAATTGAATATATTCATCTGTGAATCAAGCATTTAGATTATGTTTTATATTATTATACATATGTAATACATACTGTAATAATAAAACAATTATTATTGTGAGTGTATGTGTTATTTTAATACCTGTGAAAGGTATTAGTGAAAGTGTATCTTTTCACTCTGGGTTAGAAGAGGGGATGGGGGTGCAAATGAATCCTGTCATAAAACACTTTGCATCTACTTCACACTCACACAGGCCTGAGATGTACTGCTGTCAGGTATTATAGTTACATTTCAGTGTACACCACACTATACCTTCCTTGAGGCTGGTTAGATAAATTATTTGTATGGACAGACTGCTTGATTCATCAAGACAAGTGGTCTTGACGAATCAAGCAATATTACTTGTTTACATTGGAAAAATTTTTTTTTCAAAAGAGCCATGTGGAAACACTCAACAACAGCACAGGATTACATAAATGAAACACCAATAAATACACCAAAAAATTATAGCTAGACAGCACAATACCATTTAAAGACAAGCATAACATATTTAATATAACACAATATCATATATCATATCATATATATGGAACAGACAACTGTTGCTTATAAACTGCAGAAAAATCAGAGTTAAAATTGTCCATACTTGTAAAGCTTGACAAAGAAGGAATCTTTCCTTAACAGCAATCGTCCAATCATAACTTTACATATAATGCATGTTGGAGTGCTGTGAGCTGGAAAATTATAGCTCACATGCTCAGATAGCCACATTTAATTCAGCTCATTTCCTGAACCGGAGACATTGGTAAAGATGCAGGATCTGGATTAAACACTGCGGCAGATAACATCCCATATAAAACCTATTAGGTATGTGGCTAGTCTGGCTAAATTGTTTTTTTATTAACTCATCGCATTTGATCTTGTGATTTACCCTGAGGGAAAAGATGGGTGACATTTTTGCTTTTTGTGCACGCCTATGTGATTGGAATCCCTCTATAGTAAAACCACTCAGATATTACTCAGGTCACCAGAGGAGATATAAAATAGGTTTCACTCAAACTAGCCCACTGTCAGTATTTCAAATGCCCCAAACTCATTCCGCCCTGGCACATGTGGAATAGTAGGTCAGTAACATTAGTTTGCTTTAGGTGGAATGTTTGACCCACTTCCACCCATCTATTCTTGAAATAGACCTGAATAGACTTGTGCTGTACTCCTATTTGCACATGAAAAAAAAAATCACTAGTGAAAGACAAAATTGGGTTGGTGTAATATGTATGTTATTTTTTGTATACATTTAAATCAAGTAGATTCAATGCACCACCTGATGCACACTGGATGCTGCAGAAGACACACTTAATATGAAAAGTTATAAAAACTGCCATGCTGTTTTGAGAACAGATTTGATACAAAGGAATAGCATTTAAGCCTTTAAACACTGTAACAAAACTTTTTATCTCCTTAAGAAAAAGATTGAAGATTAATGGACCAGTAAAAATGGGCCAAAATGACCAGAAATAGAGTGCAGTTATGTTTTATGCCTATTGTGTTACTAATTAAGAGATACAATGTGTTTTTAGCAACAGCTTGGATACTATTACACACATTTAAAGGCTTTTGAGGGTTTAATGAGATTTTCCTCAATATTTAAGTATTCATTACCTTTAAAACTGTGTTGCTTTCACTGTTTGGTACAGGGCCACAGGTTGGCTGATTGTGTGATACCGATAGCCATCAGCAGAAACCTCCTTCAATTCCTTGCTTCCTGGAGTGAAAAGAGAGACAGAGAGAGAAGAATTCAGTGTTCATTGTTCTTACTGAATGCAAAGCAAGGCCATCTTTGAGTATGAGTGAAAAGGGGCTCATGAATCCAAGGGCCTGAGAGGCAGCATGGACGAAGCAGCTTATATTACACGTTATCAGCTGACAGCTTGAATTTCCAGAGATGTCAGACAGCTCACTTCACACCTCACACATCTCAGCTCTCTGCCATGAAACGTCATGCAGCAGCTGGGGCCTGTGATTGTCAGCACATGAGCCAAAGACATGCTAATGCTCTTCTGCTCATCCAGGACCACTACTTCCCACCCAGAAGACAATCCTAAACGAAATCAGCTGTAAAAAAGCTGCTGCTCTAATGTATGCAGCTGTTTTTGTTATTACAGGAATGAAAACCAATTCAATACAGTTTGAATACATATACTAGACAGCTTTTGATTAAATGACAGGTCTGTCCAAATTAGGTGTCCATATTATTACTGGGATGAACACTGGCATTTACTGAGACATTTACAGTCATTTTGCATCCCAGACATTTATAGTCATATTGGAAGACCATCGTATTACATCCCAGATCAAGAAAGAATCTCTGAAGTTTAGGACATTCCTACATTTCCTAGGGCACAATTCATTCAGCTTTTAAAAGCTTTCTTGTCAATAGAACATGTTATTTGTTTCCTTGTGTGACCCTAAGCAAATCACTGGATGGCAGCACTGAGCAATGTTTGAACATGCAGGCGAAAAACTCAAAATAAACTAAAAAAGAAAATAATGGGGCCAATGTAACATATTTTGCCCCTTTGACTCAAGCCAATGCAACCAAACAGATTGCATGCTCTAAGCTAAATTCATGAGCTCTGTTCAGAACATGACTAATGAAGCTTGACAATCTGCCTTCAATAGTTGTATTTAAAACTAGTGAAACGAAACCAGTAAAATGTTCAAGAAAATATGTGTTTTTGCAGATGTGTATGCAGATGATTAATTGTGAACTGAAATACATAGTCAAGCAAACACACAGACATATACATATATATCCATATAAAAACACACTTTCATTGATGGTTCACAATGCTCTGACTGACAGTTTGGACACCCCTGGACAATGCGGTGGTCCACTGATCACCTTTTAATGCCAGTCAATAGAAGAAGTAGTGTGTGAGAATGTGTAATCAGGTTGCACGGTCATACAGTGCCCCTTTATTCTAACAGCTGTATGAAATAGGCCCAATATACTCTGATAGCTGTATTTTACTGGGCTATTTACTTGGCACAATAATTTCAGGATCCAGTACTTGTTTACCTGGTTTGTAATGTATAAATGGAAATTTGTATGGAAAATAAGGTCCAATAACACATCCAGAGGAACATAAAATAGTACAAAGGACAAATGGTCAAGGAACAAACTTTGCAAGTTTATATGAATATATACGTGCAAACAAAATATTGCAAGTTTGTTAAAATCATGTGAACCCATCTACTAAAACAAGAAACACCAGACCTAATGTAAACCTGCCAGAAAACAGAAGCGTGATATAAATGCAGGTAATTTTTTCAAATTTCCAATTCTCTGCTGTCATGTTTTACAACTTTCATTTAGGGTAGACAACCAATAAAATTATCTAAATTCACTTTCCGCTCCCCTCCCCTGCCCATGCTATAGCTTGCTCTGTCTTTCGCTCTGTTTTGCCAGTCAAGCTTTGTGAACCATCTGGAGTGTTGCTGTAGCAACGGCAAAGGGTACCATGGCAACGTTAACTGGGGTTACCCAGGAAACTGTAGTCGCTATGGAGACTGCATCACGAGGCGGACTCAGGGGCTTCAACTGGGAGGCGCATCCTCGGTGCTGATCTTGTTTCTGTTTCCCATGCCAGAGAGATGAGTCCAGCCAGTCTGCTTTTGTACGCCCCCCCCCCCCTCTCTGTCTCTGTCTCTCTCTCTTTCTACATCTCTTTTAAGCACTATAGTTCATGTGATGACAACCATTTTCTTGTCCTATTACCCCCTACAAAATTAAAGATGTTTGTTTTGTTTCTCTGTGCAAAAAAACCCCATATCTATTCTTTCAGTCGGTATATCACAATTTCATTTGGTATATGTAAAGGCAATTTGCTTATTGAACACATACAGTAACCTATATGTATGTATATATAGAGAGAGATATATAATTAGCCTATAATCAACAGCTTAATGGTATTTTCCCCACATATTTTCATTGTGTTAAAATATAATCTGCACTTGGATATACTGAACAAAATACATAGTGAACATTCTAACACACGACCTCCGACAGCAGTTCGTGTACCCGCGTGAACAGACCTTCCAGCGGGCCGTTCAGCTTCGTCACGAGACGGGACACACTGGACGCGTTATGACGACCACAGATAAACACTGAGAGCAAAAACGCATAGCGACGATCACGACATGGTTAGTCCGCGTTTTATTCCAGAGTCCCCCACCTGCCCTTCGGTTCCCATGTTGTTAAAACGCTGGAAGTAAAAAAAAAAAGAGAGAAAAAAGAAAAAAGCCACAGACTGAACGGGCTAAGCACCAGCAGCAGCTTCAGTCTGGCGTCCTGGGTCTGGTCTGATCTGATCTGGGGGTTTAATGCGCGCGGTCTCCCTGTATTTCGTGCGTGAGGCTTTAAAAGGCGCACGCTCCTGAGTTCTTTCCGCTCAGGCTACACGTCTGTGAAGATCTTCTTGACGTTCACGCAGTTCTGGCTGTTTTGGGCGGGGTAGCTGGGCTGCTTGAAGGCGCCGTGCAGCGCCTCCTCGATGGCCACGTACTCCGGCTTGTCGAGGGACGAGGCGCTGCGCGCGCGCTCCAGCAGCTCGCCTTGCGCCGAGTCCACGCGCTCACGGCTGCCCGCGTGCAGGCACTGCGCGTGCTCCTCGCCGTCCGTCTCGCGGTGGTAGAAGTAGTTGAAGTTAGAAACGATGACGGGCACGGGCAGCGCGATGGTCAGCACGCCCGCGATGGCGCACAGGGAGCCCACGATCTTCCCGCCGATGGTTACCGGGTGCATGTCTCCGTACCCGACGGTGGTCATGGTGACCACAGCCCACCAGAAAGCGTCCGGGATGCTGCCAAAGCTCGAAGCCGGGTCGTCCGCCTCGGCGAAGTACACGGCGCTGGAGAAGAGGATGACCCCGATGAAGAGAAAGAAGATGAGGAGACCCAGCTCGCGCATGCTGGCCTTCAGCGTCTGGCCGAGGATCTGCAAGCCCTTGGAGTGCCGCGAGAGCTTGAAGATGCGGAAGACGCGTACCAAGCGAATGACGCGCAGGATGGCCAGGGACATGGCCTGCTGGCCGTTGCCCTGGCGCTCAGCGAGCTCCGTGCCCAGCGTAATGAAGTACGGGATGATGGCCACGATGTCTATGATGTTCATGATGTTCTTGGAGAATGTGGCCTTGCTCGGGCACGCGAAGAAGCGCACGAGCAGCTCGAAGGAGAACCACACGATGCACAGCGTCTCGATCACGAAGAACGGGTCCGTGAAGGTGCCCGGGCCGTACGGCGCCGTGCCGTTCCCCAGTGGCACAGCCGCCGCAGCCGCCGCCGCCGCGGCCGCCGCCTCGCGGTCATCACGGAACTCGGGCAGCGTCTCTAGGCAGAAGATGACGATGGAGATGAGAATGACAAGCACAGAGACGATGGCGATGCCGCGCGCCGGGCCCGAGCTCTCCGGGTACTCAAACAGGAGCCACACCTGTCGCTGGAACTCGCGGCTGGGCAGGGGCCGCTCCTCCTCCTTGATGAAGCCTTCGTCCTCACGGAACTTCTCCATGGCCTCCTCGCCCAGCTGGTAGAAGCGGATCTCCTCGGAGAAGACGTCGATGGGCACGTTGACGGGTCTCCGGATGCGCCCGCCGGACTGGTAGTAGTACAGGATGGCGTCGAAGCTGGGCCGGTTACGGTCGAAGAAGTACTCGTTGCGCAGCGGGTCAAAGTAGCGCATCCTCTTGCGCGGGTCGCCCAGCAGAGTGTCTGGGAACTGGCTGAACGTCTTCAGCTGCGTCTCGAAGCGCAGACCAGAGATGTTGATGACCACGCGCTCGCGGCAGCCCGACTCGGTGTCGTAGCGCTCGAGCGACACGTGCGCCGGCAGCGCACCGGTCTCCTCCAGGAGCTCGCCCACCGCCACCGGCACTGGCACCGCGGCCGCGTCCGGGCCCCGCCGCTCCGAGTCCGAGCCGCGGCTCTCCGCGTCACTGCCCCGCCGCCGCGCCGACGGAGAGTCGATCAGGTTGAAGTGGTCATCCATGCGCGCGAGATGACGATCCAGCCCGTCCCGGTGGACTTTGTGGGGTCCACCGGAGACAGAAGGAGTGAGAGGGAGACAGAGGGAAAGAGTGAGGGAGAGGGAGAGAGACAGAGAGGCGCACGCCCCTGCCTCTCCCTCCTCGCTGTCGAGAGTAAAAACGGAGAGGCTTTCGTCGCGTCTCTCCCCCCCTCCCTTTCCCCCCTCTTTTCTTTTTTTTTTGCAATCACGTCCTCCTCTCCTCCTCTCCTTAGACAGCGCGGGGCGCACGCGGGGTTTTATGAGCGCGCGGTGCTCTTTTACCCGCCCACGGCGCGCGCGCGCGCGACCGTTTCCCGCCACGCCGTCGGGCAACGCACGACCAATCGGAGACGAAACGTGACGTGACGATTAAAGAGGGTCGCTCAGGATCACCTTCTGTTTACCGCGCGAACATCCAACCGCGCCCCGTGTAATGGAGAGTGTGAATGAAAGAGTAACAATAGTTTTTTTTTTTTAAAGCCAGAAGAGAGGAAACCGCGCAGCGTAGCTCTCAAAAACGACCGCGAGCTCGACTACCGAGCACAAAGAATCTATGTAAGAATGAATCAGGATTGGTTAATAAAAAGACGAATACAAAAAGGTGTGCTGAAACGAGCTGGTCATGTTTCGAGCACCAGACACTCAACAGGCTTCCGCCGAGAGAGCCAAGCGGAGAAACACGGGATCGTCTATCTGTTCAAGAAAATATTATTGTTTGTTTCCCCAGAAACGCTGATCATCCTGCGAGACTTGTTTGAACACAGATAAGGTGTGTGAAAGTGATTCTAAATGAAATTAACAGTGGAGCCGAACTGAACGCTGCTCTCCATGGTGCTGAAACGGGAGAATCCTCAGGTAGGACGGAGCTGCTCTGCTGGATCGTGACTGAATGTCAGTTGTGATTTGCAGCCTGAGCAGAAGCAAACTCGGACTGACTATCGAATAAAGACATCGAAAAACATCCGTGAGAAAAAATGAAACAAAACGAAACAGATGTTTTAGGGCTTTTCAGCACAAAATGTTTAAGCCGTCTAGATTGGAACCTCTGACGACGTGTGTTCACTTTTGAGGCTAATTTGAGGGATGTGAGCAATTTGCCTTTTGTGTATTCAGATCGGAATTTGGAGATTAATTAGGAAAAATAAACACATTAATTGTAAGATGGCAGCTGATATAGTATGCACATACATACATACGCAATTTAAATGCAAACATTTAAAGCTTGTGTTTGTGGCGTGAATAGTGTCACAAATGGGCCACAGCTGAAGAAGGTTATTTCACATACTCTTTCAATTTCGCCTAGTTAAGAGCTTAAAATTATGTTTCTAAAATTGGGGCTCAGGGTGCGATAAGTGAAAAAGCTGCTCAGAGGTGTGAGACGATTTATTATGTATGAAGCTGCGACTTGTGTAAATTGTAATAATTGTAAACTGCATGTTAATATTTACATCCATGCATTGTAAAAAAAAGGCCTACCCTATTTTTGCATTACTGTTAAATGTATGAGCTATTAAGACCATAAATAGTCCACTAAGTGTTACAGAATGTGTTTTTGCATGAGTAGCAATATACATTCTAAGACAAAAAATTGCTCCTGATTCTATATTTGAAACATTTGTGTGAATGATAGCAGAAACTTGCAAATATTTCTCTGTGATTACTTTCAAATAAAATATTTTCATTGAATTCCTTACGGTTTGTATGGTTTTACTCGGGAAAAATGTCTCTTTAGAGCTGTCCTATATTCTCTTTAAATACTTTACTGAATGAACACTGAAAAGCAAAAAATAAAAGAGAAATCTACACATAACCATGAGAATGTACATATACATTGCATTTACTGACCCACCTCAAATAAATCTATTTAATTGTGTATCTTGTGTCACTATCTTAGTAGAAAAAAAGTTGGTACCATTTCTTGCAGCACTTTTGCAAGGCTAAATGCAATTTACAATTGCCACAAGTTCTCCACTCTCAGAAAATGCTTATTTGGGGGTAATGTTGACCTAAAAATGTTTTTGAAATGTATAAATGTATTTTTGAGAACCTTACTATTATATAAAAGTCCCATACCCAATGTGTCTAATAAAGAAACAATTAGAAACATTTAAAACATTAAAGAGAATCTTTAAAATAACTGTTTGCACCTTTAATAAATACAACATGAAGGTCATCTCATCTGTGGTCCAATTTGGCCTTTGAAAAATAACTTATTTCTAGTCAGTTCTTATTCAATGGCATGTCCTTACGTTATTAAAAACTGATTTCACAAGTTGCTGAAAAGTGAGTCAATTGAATTGAATCTGAGCACATTACAAAACACTGGGCCAAAAACTTTCTGTTGCCAAGGACAGTTTGAGATCTTCCATATAATAAACTGCAGTTCTTTGGTTTCAAGGATATTTCTACTGTGAATAGTGAATGTCTCGCCTGCAGACTGTCAGAAAACAGAGCAAGGAGAGGAATGACACGTTTTTGTGCAATCTATTGAAATTTCAAGGCTGTTAAGGTGGCAGTTCTCTCCCACGTCTCAACCTTCCATGCACACAATATCAGACTCTCTCTCTCTCTCTCTCTCTCTCTCTCTCTCTCTCTCTCTCTCTCTCTCTCTCTCTCTCTCTCTCTCTCTCTTTCTCTCCCTCTCTCCCTCTCTCTCTTCTCTCTCTCTCTCTCTCTCTCTCTCTCTCTCACTGTCTTCCACTCTCAGGTCAAAGACTATACACCCTTTCAAGAAACACATGGAGTAATGTCATCACTTTTTTCTCAGCATCAGTGTTTTATTTGTTGTGCATTTTGTGTCATGTTTCACCCTTCCAAGAGCTTGAACAAAATTACAGAGTGTACAGTTCACAGTTTCTAGGATGGTATATAATGTATCATCAATTCAGTGCCTTAGAAAACATAGAGAAACATGCAAACTGAATATGAAACAACTTTTCAATGTCTTCTCAATTTGCTTAAAGGATTATTTCCAGGTGCTTAGAAACTCAAGGTGGTTCTATAAATAAGTTTTGCAAAGGATTTGCATGATAAATGCATTTTATACACAAGCAATGAATATGTTTAGAAAATGCATGCATCTCACACCAAATACAATACACTACTCTCGTGGTGTTCATGAGAATTTAGACCAGCCATTCTACAGCAAACACTAACTGTCTAATGTGAACTGTAGTCTGCTGAGAAAGAACTGACAAGCAAAATAAACTGTCACAGATTCTTCTCTCTCTTTGGTAACCATTAAAACAGAAGAATAAATTTACTAACTTTCCATGCAGAGAGATGCACTAACAAAATAACGTTAAGTTAAAGATTTAAAGAATGCCCATAAGTCATATTGTATGCTGGATTCTTTGATCCAAATTTAAAAAAAATAACACCTTGATATGTAAGTTTATGGGAAGAAAATACATTTTATGCACAGCAGTACTTTTAAAATTTAAATGGTAATTTGGTACCATTTCTGCTAATGCATCTCTCATTAACGGTTCACACAGTGTAATGAGCAGCTGGCATTTACAAGAGGTGTAAAACGAAAATTAAAGGTTTGTTATGACAACAATTGAATGGTGCTATATAGAGATTTATCTGTGGTTAGAGGAGCTGTGTGCCTGCTGTCGTGCATTAATGCATTTATAAGCATCCATGACTGGATTTTTTTATCCACAATCTGTCTGTTTTCTAAATGTTATTTTCTCCCGTAATGAGCTTCAGATCTCCTACATGACTTTTATGTGTGTGAAACTGTAAGACTGGAACTTAAATTTGCTTTGCAGTTCATGAGCCAGCCATTAATTTAAGATGCACAGCATTGTTTGAGTTTTTAATTACTAAGAATGCACAAATTCGTTATATTGACAGCAAAGCTACACATTACACTAAAGTATTTCAGCCAATTTGTAAAGATCTCTAAATTGATTTTTACATTCCTGATAGTGCTCTGTGTTGAGCACTGCTTTTAATATGAGTGGCCAGGAAATCAGGGGTCCAGCACCACATCAAACAGGTTATTTAGGCAGCAGTAATCACTGGAAATCCCCACAAGTGACACATCTCCCACTAGAGGAAGAGCTCTGAGTGATTGAATATTAATGAGCATTTCTAACTGCGCCCCCCTCCATCACTCAATATTGCATAGTGATGCATATTTAATAAGGGTTTAATGTAAGTGGGGCTTTCACTTTTAACTAGTCAGACACATAATCAAGGAACTGTCATACAACCACAAAGTGGAAGCAATTTTCCTTTACTTGCATTGCTACTGTAAGGAAAAACAAACCAGCAAGAAAATAAAAACTGATTTTTCTGAAGAAAAAATCCTTTCTGATTCTGTTTCTGCATGTTAGAATATTAAACAACAGCTATATAACAATAATTATTGTAATTATAATAATTATAATAATACTGTTTGAGTGGGTATACTGTTATAAATGTTTGTATCCAGAGGAGCCCAAATTTGTTTGTCAGTTCAGCTATCAACTCCTCAAGTCCCTTTCATGTCTTGGTTTGTTGAATGAGTAATACTTTGTTGTTTGGTGTTTTAGCTACTTGGTGGTTAATAAAGGATGAAATCGATAGAGTTGTGGGTTTGGGGACATTGATCAGCAGACCGTTGGCAGACAGGATCATTACACACTCACATTGTTCAAGGTCACACCAGCTGGTGACTCAGTCACATTAACAACCACAGGCAGCCTGTTAAGGAAGCGTGCAAGGAGAAATCTGAACAGTAGCTGGAAAATGAAGGGATAAGCTTAGCTGTAGTGGATGCCCCTACTACTCTAAAAAAGGTTCCTAAATGGTTTTTATGCACTGGACATATAGCCATATGAAAGACCTGAAACTATATAATTTATGTGACGGTTCCTTAATCTTTAACAAAACTTCCTCTCACCCACAAAAATACATTTATCAAACACGTAATTTAGCAGTGATTTTAACACTTTATTTCAGAATATATTATAAAAGTGAATATTTTAGAGATATTAACCCTTAAAATGCAGGCTTATAATTTTGTTACTACTCTGGGACTATCCATGGATGTTATGTTTTATGACAGTGAAGAAATGAATCTTTACTTGATGTCCCAGCTGAATGATATTTGTTAAAAAATGAGTGTGTGGCACAGTGGATGTGCCTCTGATAATCATCTCTGCTAATGAGGGTATGCCACCACTCAGAGGCGAACAGCTGCTGCCACGGAAACCACCAAAACAAACATGACATGCATCCCCATCGTCATGAGAATATGAGTTGACACTTCATCAACCACCTCCATGGTAGAGGAACATCTCTCTCTCTCTTTCTCTTTCTATTTCTCTCTCTCGCTCTCTCTCTCTCTCTCTCTCTCTCTCTCTCTCCTCTCTCTCTCTCACATACATACACACACACATACAAGCACACACAAGCATGCACAAACACATGCACTAAGAATTATTTTTTACATTCGTTTTTACCTCTAGACATAAAAAATAATGGGAAACTGAAAAAGTGTCAGACACTGCTTGCAACATTTTGTCCTTAAGGTAAATTTATACAAAATGTATACACCAGCAGGCTTTCAGTTATGTCAAAACTTGTATGTATCACCTTCATGTGACCTGCAGAGGAAGACAGAAAGCCCCCATAGGCACCAACAGTTGAATCCCCTTGCTGAGTATTCTAAAGAGCAGGTTGGTTATATGGTGTAGAGAGATTGTGGGGGGTCTCCCTGCATTTTAAACACTGGGGTGTCTGACAGCTACACAGATTAAATGTGAAGGTCATGGTGGAGATATGAATGGAGGTCCTAGCCCCATGGATTAGTCTCTCTGTCAGTATAACAGATTGGCTGAGCTGCACAGAGAAGACCCCCTGGGTATTGGGTCAGAGCTGTGTACCTGACTCCCCTTGCAAGGGAGGTTGAAGAGGAGAAAGTACATGTGTGGAGACCTGGAAGCAAATTATGTTTTCCTCCCACTGATGGCAGCAGAGCTAGAATGTATCATACATAATAGTGGAACACCTGAATCTAATTACTGTTAATAACCTGGTGGTGCATTTGTCACAGTGCTCCCTCCAGAGTACAGAGCGTTCTTAATAATGTTCCACACCTCAAAAGAACCACTTATGACATCCTAAGGATTTTGTCAAATCAGTTGGCTCAGTAAAAAATTAAACAGACCATCAACTGCACTAAAGAATGAAGGGTTTTAGGGAGTAGCAAGTCTGTGATTTAGGGCAATATAAAAAGTGCAACCAACGGTCCTCTGTGAAATGTCTTGGACAAATCATTTTTGTTTCCTGAAGAACCATATTTGTAAAAGATGCTTGAGATTGTGCAGGCATTTTAATGGTGTAAAAAACCTTCATATAATGTAATGGTCATTCAGCAATTAAAGGGTAGTTCCCAGAGGTATGTGGAGGTTTGTAAAACTTCAAAAAGGTACTCCAGATATCTCCTATAACAGAAGAATTTCACGCATTACATGTCTCACGTCACAATCATCCACTGGAAGGTTTTATAGTGAAGCAAAAAGTGTTATTCTATCGCATACTTGAAAAAACGTATTATGGCACCATTTTCTTTCATTTTAGTATCAACTTTTTACTACCATCACGTGCTAGCTACAATATACCTGTAGCTCCAGTGCAAATAAATATGTGGGCACAGAACATGCCTTGGCTGGCTGACTAACATAGTTTGTTTTTTGAAAAATCAGAAACTGTACAAATAAACAGTAGAGGATGTGAATCTAGCCCATAGTGGGAATTATTTTATAGTTATAATGAATGGTCTTGTGCATCTGCTTTTGCCACATGATGTCACCCATCCATTTCTTCTGGAAAGTATTAGAAGCCACTGCACAGTAAGTAAACAGATAATCTATCACAGAATTTCTTTTTCAAAATTCCAAGTGACTGCACTCTCTCTGATATTGAGCCTGGGCTTTTTAAATTGTGTGCATTTGTCCAGTGTTTGACATAGAGGTAGCATCTGTCTTAATATTGAGAGAGAGAGAAAGCGAGAGAGAGAGAAAGAGAGAAAGGGAAAGAGAGTGCATCTGTAAGACTGGAAGTGAACAGACAAATGACTCACCGTAATGGAGAAGAGTAAAAAAAACATTTTGCAGCTGTCAGTGTTATAAACAAATAGCGCGATGGCTTTTCTTGTTATTTGACAGCTCAAATAAAGATTAATTTGCTCTTTTTTCTCCAAGCAGAGTCCTACTAGTGACTCTCTAAAGAGGCTGAGCTCTAGATCCCACAGCAGATGAATTCTTTTCGTAGTTCTCATGTAAAAACCACAGTTAGAGTAATATTGGCAGGGCTGCACAACAGGGTCTACAATAAATGGATCATGAGTGGATCTTAAAAACAAGGAATATTTGTTTGGTGTAATCTTTTGGACAGGAATGTCTTACTGTTTCAAAAGCTGTTGCCATCAATGGGCTTTGTGATTGCAAGCTCTGTCTGGGCATGCCTCATAGTACAGATTAAGCAGCATTTTTAATGGGGGTATCACATGGCTTCGACACTGAGCCGTGGACTGAATACAGATACCGATGGTCAGTTCCCTCCAGCATTGAATGTCATAAAGAAGAAGAATGGGTGATTCCCTGGTCTGTTCGACAGCCACACAGATGAATCGTGAAGGTCACGGTAGAGGGATGCAGGGGGTTCCAGATTCTCAAATCTATCCCTCTTTCTCTCTCTCAGTGTCTTATTTTTTCAGTGCTGAGGAAAATGTTCTAGAACAGAAAAGAGGAAACCCGTAAACAGTTGAGTTTAAACCCATCAGCCAATGGAAATTCAGCGAATCTGGGTCGGGGACTGTGTGAGCACTCAAGCCATTGCATGTGTGTGTGTGTGTGCATGCTTCAGGATGGAATCCCCCCTACCCATGGGCCCTGCATGAGCTGATAAAACGAGGCAGAGAGAGAAAGATGGGAAAGGGGGGGAGACTGCAACATGCATCCTGCCCCCCCCATGTGTTTCACTTATTAAAGCAAGCATTCAACACACACACATTCACATCCCTCCCCAACTCACGTGCACTGCAAGAGCATAGGTTTTCCCAAGGTACAGAATTAAAGACTCTCCCTTCCTTCCCTTCTCTTTGTTTCTTCTCTCTCTCTCTCTCTCTCTCTCTCTCTCTCTCTCTCTCTATTTTCTCTCTCTTTCTCTCTCTGGCTGGATTTCTCTCACCCCACTTCAGTTTGGGGAAACACTCTACACGTAGAAAGACCAATCTATATCTCTCAGAGCAAAATCACATGATTTTAATACACATGTACACCAGCTTTACCCACAAGTATCATTTACAGAGCTTTTCATCCATTTCAAATGCACATATTTGTGTAGGGTTAGAAGCTGGTGTGCATGTATAAGGTCATGCATTTGTGTGTAGTGTTTGTTTTTTACCTCAGATCCTAAGCCAAACACCTTCACTGACCATTCCACCCCCACCTTTATCACAATATCAATAATGTGTTGCATATTAGAGCCAGGGCAGCTTTGTTCAGCATGGTTTCCAAAAGAAGAATATGTCCAAGTGTATAATAGTGTAATTAACTAGGGCTGTGCAAACGAATTAAAGCTCAGTTTCCCAGTAATGATTAGTTTCAGTCAGTAGACTAATTTCAGGCTAACTGAAGTGTTCAGCACGAACACACAAGCTTTGCGTTTTTGCAGTTGAAGTTCATGTTTTAAATTGCAAATTAATTCAATGTCATCACAATTATATATTTAATTTGTGTAGAACATAATGAATTTGAATTTTTTTAATGTTAATTAAGTTTAACTATGCATGCATTATCACTGATGGTAAGTCTAATATGTAAGGGGCAGGGAGATGCTTAATAAGAAACTAAATAGCTTCAGATTAATCTCACATAGCTTGAAACATCACATTCAACTGTGAGTGTCTGTTATGGTGCATTTGACAGTTTGAATTCTCAGAACCTTCGGTTAAGGTCTTGGACTCCTGCTCGGTTGCCATGGGAGATGGCTCAAGTCTTGATTATGTGCTGCTCTCTGGACAGAGCCTTGGTGATTTCAATGGCATGCCTTAAGATATGGAGCTTTTCAAACGTACCTTTTGTAATTGGATATTGGAGAGTGGTTCAATATTGATGGTTTTCTCATTCATGGCACAGCTCGTTGTATGGTGACATGTCACCATAATTATCAATCTCCTGGCTCACCTAATGTTTAGACCCACCTAAACTTCACTTAGAGTGGATAGGAGTAATTAAGCAATCAAAATTCATTTAACATGGACTAGGACTGAGCAACCATGTATTTACATCAGCATATATACATCCTGCTGTAACATGGCAGTGCAGTATGATTTAAAACTGCCTTTAATTGGGATGAATTACATTTTATTCAAAACCTTTTAAATTAAGCCCTCCAGTTATTTTTTTTGTTTTGTTATTTGCAGACAATTTTGTAATCTGACACATGACATAAAAAACAGCAGTGAAAGAGAAAGGGTGTAAAGGAGAGAAAGGGAGAGAGAGGGTGAAGAGAGAACTAGTTAATAATTCATTCATGATACTAAGGCATGATCCAATATCCAGGGCTTCTATTTTAGGTTTAGACCCTGTTGTGATCTATGGTATGTGTGCAGCCCTGTAACAGTGACTGTTAAGAGAACCAAAGTAAGAAGTAATGAATGATTAATAGGACCTATTAGGAAGAACCAAACAACAACAACACAACAACTCCAACATCATCAATAAAACAGAGTGAGGAGTACAAAGAAGGATTACCTAATTTTTTTACATGGACATTAGCTTCCAGGGCAGAAGTCAACTAATGTTGTTAATGCTTGTTTGAAAAGATTGTCCTGCCTGCAGCCTGTTGCATATCTCATAAAGTCCTTGCATGACTCCAGAAAGATGAAGAGTGATCAGATGCAACTGCGGAACTCATCAAGGCCTAATTTGAGTTACAGTAAATGTGATTACAACAAATCTATTAGCAATGTAAGAAGTGTAAACAGACAACAAAATCTCATTACTGTTTCTTCGCCTTCATTATGTGAAAATATCCGATGTGGTGTTACAGTTTACAGTCATGTTTGCATGCAGTTTAGAGAGTTAAAGGTGAAAAAGATGTGTTTCCCCGAATACAAAAAAAAAAAAAGGATTTCTCCGAATACCATATTCATATAAAACACGTTATTTGTGCCTTTCCAAATACCGTTTTCAGATCCGGCTCCACCCCTACTATATATAAATAGACTACTATATATAAATATAAATATATATGGAGAAGATTTTGCTGAATTACTTGAACAGGAAAGGTTGAAAATAGATTTAATGATGATTATGAAAATAATAATAATACAAATAATAGGCATTAAAATTGAAATATTAACCAAAACAGAAAACATCTAAGAGGGGGAACCAAAGGTCTTGCCAAAAAGTAATGTCTTAAGACATATTTCAAAACAGTAAGTCTGCTGTGGTTCCCCCAGGACAATCATGGCAAGAACCCCGTGGGTGACAACCGAAGTATTGAGGACCTTAAGCACAATTAGTTTTAGCCGCTCTTCCCCGATATGGCAGGCCAGCTAAATATCATTAGGCATGATGGTGACTCTCTTGGCGTAGGGGTGTCTAAATATAAAATAAAAGAATGGAAAAGAAAATGTGCAACGTAATCTGTGTGTTACCTGGGTGTATTAAAAGGCATGAGATATTCTAGACTTTACATAAACTTTTTCATTTTGTTTACACTGAGAGCCAGATATGGTTCTGTAATCATCAAGATCTGCCAACCATGTAATCATACATTCAATTTTGATTTATAACTAGCAATTGTTGATCTAAATAGATGTTCACATGGTGTTAATTTCCCCTATTACTCCTTGGGAAATTGCAGAGTTATGTTAGCACCATGTTAGCATTCTTGTGTATATACATGCATATTTGAGGCTTGTAACATTTGAGTAACTTTTTTTTAAATCATATTACATGCCTGTTTGATTTGTTTTATCATATTACCTGCCTCTTAGCCTGTTCTCTACTTGCAGGCAGTTATGTTGAGAAACACCACAATTACTTTACATGGATTTGATAATCTATTATTCACAGACCCTTAAGCCATTAGACTTGGACATACAACTCCTTCCTTTAGCATACATAGCATTTGACAGTTGTATATTAATTAGATGTTTAAAAAAGACAGCCCACCACTCCTAGCTTCAGATCATTTGGTCATACTGGGGAAATGTTCAGAGACCACCAAAGACCAAAGTAACAGTCATATGGATTACAGTTGTTTTTCCCAACAACATTAATTCTCACAACAAACCATAAAAACATGTTACAGACAAATTATTGCAATCATTCCACCTCTGCCTCGGTTTAAGTGACAGGCAGAGCAGTATGGAATTTAGTGCTCACTGTATGGAAGCACCGTGATGAGGAGGGCTTTATTTTCAGACAGGTCAGACTGCTCAGCTGTTCTCAAAGGATGTACAGCTTGAAGTTCACAGTCAAACTGACAAGGAAAGCTGCTATCTCTGGGGAAATTGTGAGAAACATCTATTACTTGTTTAAACAAAATCTTCAACATAAGTCCAATGCCACACAAAGCCTTTAATTGCTTTTAAGCTAAAATGTAAATATAATATAAAGTCCCACATGCCTCTCCACAATGTTCCTTTGAGCCAACAAATTGATAGAATGGCTCCTCTGTGATCTGACTGTAATATGGTGGGTGAGATGGACAGATAAGAGACTTACACCACATCCGTACACATTCACTGAGAAAAAACTACTTCCGTGAGCCACAAATCACACAAGCATCACTGGAATCATCTATTCAGATATTTATTCTTAATGTTCCTGATCCAGATAACATCAGCCGCTCTGCTCTCTGAAAAGTGGGTTAGATCTCATGAGTCGCTACCATCTTCTGCAGGCAACAAGGGTCTTTTTTTGTGCATGAATCATGTAGGATGTTTATCATGGAGTGAAGAAAAGAGAGCAATTCTACATAAGTGCAGAAATTGGGATTCTGTCTTCATGTGCACAATACTTTGGATCCTTCATATTCCCAAAGCCCTCACAGACACAGCATCCTGTCAAGAGAAAGTAAAGCCAGAGGGAAAGAATCTCTGTAGTTTTACTGAAATTCCTGAACTTTATATATATTATAGAGTTCCTGATGTGTAGGATGTGGTGTCTTGTATGTCAGTGCATACGCATGTTCTCATAAGGTAAATGTAAACTGAAAGAAGTGCCAGCACTGCCTACTACCAAGATGTACCATTACATCATTCAAGTGCACCGCTGCAATTGTTCTTCATGTATGATAAGTAATAGCTCTTTTTTAGTATGCATAGTACATTTTAAAATTTTAAACTGTAATTATTTAAGCATGAACTCCTTCCTTTAGCATACATAGCATTTGACAGTTGTATATTAATTAGATGTTTAAAAAAGACAGCCCACCACTCCTAGCTTCAGATCATTTGGTCATACTGGGGAAATGTTCAGAGACCACCAAAGACCAAAGTAACAGTCATATGGATTACAGTTGTTTTTCCCAACAACATTAATTCTCACAACAAACCATAAAAACATGTTACAGACAAATTATTGCAATCATTCCACCTCTGCCTCGGTTTAAGTGACAGGCAGAGCAGTATGGAATTCAATGCTCACTGTATGGAAGCACTGTGATGAGGAGGGCTTTATTTTCAGACAGTATTCCATGAACAGCAATCATTCCTGATAAAGTCTGCACAAGAGAGCTTTCTTAAGGAAAATACACACCAACATGTGAAACACAACCAGCTACGAAAGTCGTCAAGCATGGAAATGTCATTTCTGTCTCGGTTAAATGCCACGTAAATGTCATTCTAATAAAGATGAGCAGGACAAGAGGAGGTGGGTAAGGGCAGAAGAAGGACATAAACAGAAAGCAAAACTGGATTTATGTAAAATGATGAGCTACAACTTCATATAATATTGGCAAACATGTGAGTCTTTGGTCAAATTCCAGAACTGCTAGAGAATGAAAACAAATGAGCAGCTGGATTGCATGAATGTAACAAGCAATGTGTGTTTTTTCTAGTCCTATTGAATGGGTAATGGATTTTACATCTTGCAGAAAATCTTTAAAAAGTAACAAAATCCTGTAAGACACACACACACACACACACACACACACACACACACACACAGACACACACACACACACACACAAACACAGTCTGTTTTTTAAGCATGTGTCCATTTGCCCACAAGTTTTGACCTGCTTCTTAGCCCTGTTTTGGCAACAGAGGACAGAGACAGAGAGAGAGAGAGAGAGAGAGAGAGAGAGAGAG
>JBBMFX010000101.1:17412995-17433842 GCA_037832545.1 Rhabdalestes septentrionalis
AGAGAGAGAGAGAGAGAGAGAGAGAGAGAGAGAGAGAGAGAGAGAGAGAGAGAGAGAGAGAGAGAGAGAGAGCAGGGAGAGCAGAAGTTTTTTGTGGGGAGGGACAGTTTTGTGGAGAGGGACAAAATAGGATGCTAAGCTCATAGATTTAGAGATGGGATTTGCACTCTTCATCTTCAAGAGGATGATGATGATGATGATGAAGAGAAAAGCTCAGAGTTAGGAGGAAGTCCTCCTTGTGCACTGCTTGAGCCAGCTCTGATATTGCTGTGCATTGGAGGGAGAACTGAAAGTGTACAAACAAGTTTCCAGCTCAGAACTTGAGGCATGTGTGTCTTGACTTTAACCTCTATGGTCATTTAATCTTTGAATATTTACTACTGAAGAGGAAAAGATAGACCAGTGTCTCTGCTCACTTTCCCTAAACAAAGCTTCTTTTTTATTTCTACAGAGAGAAAAAACTCAAAATATATGTAGTGACATGGGAGACACTGAGAAAGGTGTGTGTGTTTTTTATGTATTAATATTGTGTTTATTTATTCGTTTGTTATTTTTAAGCCACTTGCACAAGACAGAGAAATACTAAACATGGAATAGTTGTCGTGTTGTTTTTTTTTTTGCTTTATTTGTTATGTGACTAGCTTCTCAATTTCACCCCCAGAACAGGTGGATTTGATTGATTTGTAAGTGTAGACATAACTTCAAATATGCTGGCCTTCCTATTAGCATCCCCTTCACACCAACAATAAAGAGCCCACAGCCTAACAGTGCAAAAATCTCATTCGAGTGTGCCTGTGTGCAATTGCCTTAACCCAGTGATTTATGAAAAGGAGAACAATCTGGGCGCAGATGGGACTGAAAGAGAGCGAGAGGTATAAATATTCTGGCTTATCAGCGGGGGGCTTCAGCTGCTCCCGCGGCCCCTGAGCCTTTGCCGTGATCTATGATGTGTCTCCATCTCACAAAGCTCCTGTTAGCCAGGTATGACTGCTGCATGTTAACGCTGCGGAAGAGGAGCAATTTGCATGGAGCTGTCTGCGTTCACACCTAGAACTCGTCATCTCGGTATAGCCTGAGGGTTACCACGGAACCTTTACCATTGGAATCTTTCACAAGAGGTCATAAATGCAGTAGTTTATGTTTACAATTCAGGAGCCAATTTCAAGAGAATAAAAACGTCAAGAATATTTGCATGCTCTTGATTGAAATTTTATGCAATACTTGTGTTCATGTGGTTTAATTTATTTTGTTCATGTGTAACTAGGGTACACATTTGAATGAATTACAAGTCACTGATTACCAAGAAATGGCATTTATGCAGTATTACTCATATTCCCTTTAGGAATAAGTTTAGGCAACATAATGCAAACAAAAAAGAAATACTAGTTATTACCAAATAAACCAATAAACAGATTATATTATGACTAAACCATAAAAATTGGTACTGGGCCTCGAGTTCCTAAATTAAGACAGCCCATTTTTGGGATAATGCTAATTCGTGACCCTATGGGATTTATAGTCATATACAAGAACTCAACCAATCCTTGAAATTGGCTTAGTGAATGATGAATTAATATTTTCTTTGGTCTAGATAAGGGGTCACCAAACCTTTTGAAACCGAAAGCTATTTCACAGGTACTGTGCCATGAGAAGGGCTACTGGTTTGAAACAATAGAACAGTTTCCTTAAACTTATCTAAACTTCATGTATAATAAACTGGTTTTACATGTTTTTAGATGATGTCATTTTCAAATCTTTATGCATGCAAATGTGATTTAAGAGGAATAGCAACAGGATAAAACTAAATGTTAGATGCTGCTTGCTGTTGTGCAATTCTTTTAATTTAATTTGATTCATGGGGACCATGTTGGTGACCCCTGGTCTAGATTATCTGAAGCTTTCAAAAGACATTTCATGTTTTACTTGAAGCTTGTGAAAAACTTGACATATACCTGTTAACATATACTTTGTGTGCTGCTGTTTTGCTGGTACTCTTTCAGTCCTGAAATTTACCATGACGGTTCTTCACTACACTATGGCTTTTATTTAGCGATGTGTCAAGGACTGCCAGAAGGACTAGAGTGACATTTATGTCTCAGAAAATGTGTCCCATTCATAGTAAATCAAAATGTGCCTGACATATACTTCAGTCAGTTCCAAAGTAAATCTAATGTGTAAGGCCTTGGTTCCTGTTCAGCTCCTGAATTCCTAGATGTCTGTCTATTAAATGAAAATTATTTTAAAAAAACACACATTTTTAAATCCCACAAATGATTAGGACTCCTCTGAAGCCCAGAAGGCCCTGAGGATTCCCGGTTCCCAATATACCAATCAAGTACATTTACACCACCGTTTTTTTTTGTTTGTTTGATAAATCATGTGTTTTATTAATGACTACATCTTCTCTTGTAGGGATAGCTACTCCATAACATGAAAGTAATCACCATTGGGATTAGTGTGTCTCACGCTTTGTTATATAATCCAGAAAGTGTGGGCTTCTGTAAAAAGGCTGTAGTTTCTTAAGTGGGCTGTTTGCATCAGCTGTAGGAAGTGTACATAAGCTGGCATTGTACACTCCATCTGACTAACTCTCTCTCTTATAAACTTATGAATTTCATCCTGGACCCTTTCGATTGCTCCACTCATCATAAAACATTCACACATTTTAAAGGCCAGCCGGTGTTTTCAAATAGTGTAGACAAAATAAAATCTGAAGTTACAAGGTTTTGACATGACAATTACAACAGATAAAAAACTAGACTGAATCCAGATGAACATGTCTGGTAAAGTGAATGACTACTGTGCATTTTCATGCTGGGGCTTTACCACATCATGCTTTCCTTACGGCCTTGCATGCTCTTTCTTCACCGCAGATTCAAGCTTAATTAACTAATTAATTGAGTCTGCCAGCAGCCGGTGTGTGCATCTGTTGTTGGCGTCTTCTGTGAGCATCTCCGGAGAGAATTAATTTACTCTCCCCCTAACAAGCCATTGGTGGGTCAGTCTGCCTCTGCTGTTCCTCTGGAGGGTTTACATCAAAAACAAAATGCATGAATATAATGAACAGGACTTTAGGTTGTATCCATATTAATGGAAAAATTGTATATGGGAACTGGAGAAAACTGTCTTTCAAAGTTTGAATAATCCGAAGAGCTTTGTTTCCATTTGAACAGTTTGGTTGTGTGTTAATTAGGTGAGCTGCCGCAGCTTGCTGGCTAAAACCGGTTGTAAGAGTTGATTTACGGCCTCAGAATAATGAGGCTGAACTATAAAGTCTATTGTGAATGTCAGCAAAGCAATTGGGTTGGATTCATGTTTCAAAGGCAGTTAAGGCCCTCTTGTGGCCATTCAGAGCCCAGTTGTGAGAATGACTATTTACATTGTACATCGTTTAAAACACAGCACTGTGACTTGATTTTGTATTCGGCTGAAGAAAGGAAAATGAGAACCAAAAGGAATCAATTTTATTAACAGTATCATTGCATGTGACCCAAAACATTGATCATAATGATGGGATTGGAAAACTGCATATGAAGAGAACAGGCTGCACAGCATTTCATGTATACACATTAAATCAGTGTCATTAAAATGACTTTCAATGTTAGAACAGTTGGCTTCTGTATCTGCATTAGCCAATCTAATATAGTCTCATTCTTCTGAACAATACTTGCACAAAATTTCCTGGAACGTTTTGAGCAGGGATTTTCCTTTAATAGAATACTGCATACTTAACAGGGCACAATGCCAGGCTGTCAATAAAGCTGAATGGTGTTTCATACTGAATGATGCCAGCAGGAGGCAGTAATTGTAAGTGACCCTTTCACCCTAAGAACTTTTTTCATAGTTTCACAAAAAGTTTAAAGAAATAGTTATGGCAGACTGTGTTAAAATGTTTCAGATGTTACACTCATCTTTTTAAAAAATGGTAACAAAAAAGACAGTGAACGAGTCGATCGGCAAATAAGCACACTTTCACAATACCTCCTGCAGAACTATAGGGTGGAACGCCTTACAGCATGACTGTCTTAGTCCGTCAGGTGCAGCCTAGACACGTTTACCTCCAGTGCATACATTAGTGACTTCAGCACTTTCAGAAAGTTAATCCTACCGCTACTCAGTTGCCACATACTGCAGGGAAGCTCAAAATCAGTTAAATTGCCCCATGATCCTCCTGCCTCAGTGCACCATGAAGACACCCCTAAAGGAATGTGCAGGCATGAGAGGCAAATGCTGTGACATGTCTTACAATTTCCAATGCCTAATCAAATGCATGACTCTTGACAGTGAATGGTCTTCAAAGCTTTATGGGTTGAACATATAGTTCTGGGAAAAACATTTAAGTGAGCAACATTATACAGAGATTTTTTAATTTGCATGTCTGATTTACAAACAATGTTATTAAAGAATCTATTGAAAGTTTCATTATAAAAACAAGTATTCTTCTGTGGCATCAATCCAAGCGTCCTTTTCAGCGCCTTCATATTTTTGTGTAAATCTGATTCATTGTTGGCTCTGGGTGGACCCTTATAAGAACTCAAGGCTGATGAATGAGCCGGGTTGGGCGAGGGAGGGGGTGCGGGAGGGTTGGGGGGGCGTGCATAGTTGATTTAGAGACAGATTGGCGAGGACCCGAGATAAACCTGGGAAGTGAAGTCAAAGATGAACAACATATTTGACGAACATATATGATCAACATATTCACAGTGGTCTAGAAGACCTTGTTGGAATGTATTTTGCCATAAATGTGTCTGGAATTAAAGTACACTATATATTTGATTGAAATCATGCTAAAAACAAATCCCTTGATTGAATGATTCACAGGATTCTCTTTAGAGGATTTCCTTGTTGTTTTCTCATGTCATGCCTCTGTCATGACTGTCATCTAAGCTATAATTAAGGTTTATGTAGCAACATTTCATTTCAATATTTTTGGTCCATTGATCCATTCATTGTAAAATATTCCCACAACGTAAATGAATCTGGTGTTCCTGAATTACGTAAAAATATGACTTCATTTGATCTCTCAGCAAATAAATGGGAAATTTGATGACAGTTAAGATTATGGCACTAGCTTTTTTAATGCTGCACAAATCCAAAGAATTAGACCACTGTTACAGACGAGGGGCATCATCTGACAATCAGATCAATAGTTTTGTGTTCTGCTGAATGGGATCAGATAATGTTGTAGTGTATGAGAGTCATTGTACTCAGTGAGGGTCATGCTCTCCATCATAGGGAGAGGCTTTGTGTTAATTCTCCTGAGTCTTAAGAGATGGCAGCTCTTTTGATCACTTCTTAGATTTCAAAGGTGAAAGAGGTCACATGATCTGCTGAGCCTGTTTTTGGGAGGGAGTGCAGGGGAGAGAGAGAGAGGGAGTGTGTATCTGTGTGTGTGTGTGTGTGTGTGTGTGTGTGTGTGTGTGTGTGTGTGTGTGTGTGTGTGTGTGGGTGTGTGTGTGTGTGTGTGTGTGTGTGTGTGTGTGTGTATGTGTGTGTGTGTGCATATCTAATGGAGTGTGGGGGTCACACAAATGCAATTGAATAGGTCATGTCACCTGCAAGTCAGATTTACTTTTTGACTTTCCTTCATAATTACAGAGCAGGTCTTCAGCTTCTTGCCAAATATCTGCGAGTATCAGGTTTGGTCCATTTGAGTCAATTTTCAACAGATTCCAAGAAAACTTCGGAAAACCAGCCAGAGACCGGAGACAGATCCTGCCGTCTGAGTCATCTGACAAACTAATACTGCAGACTTTGTGGTGGCTAGTTGATAAAAACATTGCTGTCACACTTTGCTGCTTTTGATATCCCACCTCTATTACATGTACTGAAGTGCTGTCACTTCTCAAAAGGAGGAACCGAATGTTCCTTGGCTCACAGTATAATTGCTGTTTCACAGCCCGCTGAGGCCAGGAATCACATGGAGGTTCATGTCCTACTATGTAGCCATGCTTTAGCAAACAAAACCCTGGATGTGTGTTTCTCCAATTTTTCTACAGTAACAGAGTCACATTGCCTACATATTTGTGATAATGCAAGTTAATTTTAAATATTGTGAGGATACTGACTCACAAATGCTTTTTCTTCCAGACAGGAAATACTGCAGCTTAAATAATGGAATTGATTATAGTTGAACAGCAACGTATTTCTCAGTGATACATGACAATGTGTGTGTGCATGCATGTCATTGATATGTTGCAGCCCTTGGATGTGCCAGTTTGTGTGTGTGTGTGTGTGTGTGTGTGTGTGTGTGTGTGTGTGTGTGTGTGTGTGTGCGCGTGTGTGCATGTGCATTTCCATTCAAACCGTGTCAGTGCGTATCTGTCAGCAGCCGAGTTCCACATGCTACACTCCATGTGATTTAACCTTCCCTGTAAATAAGCAGGGACAGGACATGGCTTCAGTAAACATGTCCATGACTGTTGACAGATTCAGTTCCATCTACAGTTGATATATGTGGGGCTCGGATGAGAAATCACCTGTCACAGCGACACTAAAATAGTACGAGCAACAATTAACAAACAAAATGTATATCACTTCCCAGTGGTGCATGCTATAACCCAGAATACTAGTTATAAGGAGAAGAAAGATATCCTTACATATTAACTTCGTTTAGCAATAGTTTACACAATTAGGTCAATCAGAATTTCAGGCTCATCAGCATGATTGAAATTGATCAAAAAAAGCAAACATAGTCATCTGCATTTGTAGACCATAGAAGTGGTTTTTAAATCAGTCCAAATGGGCCCCCAAACATTCCACATTTTTGGTAGCACCCCACTCCCAACACATAAGCAGAGGCAAAATAAATTGACAATCTCCAATAATAAAAAGATTTTTGAAATTTTAGTAAATAAAGTGATGAGTTCAAGTGCGGCAAAAATATCAATCCTGTTTGTGGAAGTAGTAGCAGGGGGAAATGAAGCTGACATTGAATAAAATGAACAAAAGGGGTTTTAAGCAGGCTTTTAAGATGCCATGTGTAGACAGTATATCATTAACACATCTATGATTCTGCTCTAAACGTACATGTACATTTTCCAAAATCTTGGTTGAACCTCAAACTATGCGTTCAATTCAATTGAAATGACAAACTACACAAGGAAATTACTGAAATTAAAGGCATTCTGTCTCACTCATTCAATAGTGAATGTGACAAGACAAGCAGCCTTTTGAAACTGCATACAGAGAATCTCTCTTCTGCAAAAGTGATTGGTATGAAAATCAACCGCATTATTTAATTCTCAGTGTTTCAATATGTTCATCATTCGCCAGCAGCAAGCAATTTCAAAGCCCAGATGATTATGGTTACAACATCTGAATCAATGTTTGTTTAGTGCATAACCTATTTAAAGCTATAATTATATCTTTGAAGATTTCAGCTCATTTACCACACAGTTATGTCTGCCACTGTAGATAATTCACAGTGTGCTTAGAATAACAGAATAAGAACAGGGGGATTCCTACTGGCTGTTTACCTAGAAGGAAATCCATTTGGTGTTTGACTGCCTACAATATTTATTCTTCCCGTCTTCAGGCTGTGAGTAATGATGCTACAACTTGTAATACAAGAGCATGCAGGAAAACTAGGTTATAGATATGAGTAATGGGGTTAAATATTTTTTAGACTGCATCACACACTGAGCAAATGTTCTAATGCTTGAACACCACCAACAAAAAAATCTGTTTCAGTGGTGATGTCAGCTTGTCCACCTCAACTAGGAAGTTCAGGATTTTTGAAATTCTTTCTGGCCATCCTTTGTAGCCTGAAAAATGTAGTCCGGCATGAAAATTGGCCTTTACATCTGACACAACACAGATATTGTCTGGGCAGAGGACAGGGGTGAAAGAGTGTCAGACAGTGTGGCATGGACAGGGTCAGAAAGGCTGCCCACTCAGTCTTCCGCAAGCCAGCCTGAACAAACCTAGGCCCGCCTCCAGTGGAAGCTAAGGATCTCAGTTGAGAACAGTTGGCAACAAACTCATGGGCAACCACCAAAACCACATTTAGATTTCTTCAATCTTAGATTTCCAAGAAATTCAAGCAGAACTACACACAAAACTTGGGACCAAATCCCAGTGTAAAGAAAAAAGATTACATACATAAAAGTGTGCTCTGAAATGTGGAATAGGCTCATAACTGTAAAACTTTGTATCGATTCATGCCATGTTTCATGAATGTTGAAAACTGAGAAAACTGAAGGTGAAAATTGCTAAGGTTTGGCCTGCTAAAACGCATCATGTTCCCCTGTAGTTTCAAAGTTTGACAATTGCTTGCAGATGAGATGAGGCAGCATTGAAGTCTAGAAAGCACAGTAATAATTTTACATCTAAAATGTCTTTTCCCCTGAGTGTGAAACTGATCTGTATAAATTAAAACTAATCGGTGCTTCATCCTTTGCTCTGTAACCCTGTTATCCCCAGCTTCTCTGCTCACTGACTGATGGCTTCCCCTTCGCCTGGTGGACTGTAGGCTACTGTACTATTTAACAGCTTCGTTATTAATCTTACTCTCATGATCTTTTCATGTTTGAGTGGTAGTCCATCTGAACTGATGACTAAAAGTAACACTAACAACAGAAGTATTGCCATTTCAATCATACCAAGCAGATCCAACATTTGAAATTCAGGAATTGCTTCTTTTTGAGAGAACGCCTGCCTGGAAATGATCACATAATTCCTTTCATCTGAGACTGGTAAATGCAAACAGACTGTGTCCATTCTGAGGTCTGGTTATACTTACTGCAGTAATCAGGCCAAGCTTGCAAAAGTCAGAGCAACGTTCTCCTGACCACATTTACCAGGGCTTAGGATTTTTGCTGCCACATCTCTTTAAGAGTCCTAGTTAAATCACATTTAGTCACCGCTATGGCACTAAACATAGGATTTGTGCTAATTCACAAATGTTAATCAGCTAGATACTTTGGTAGGAATACAGCAGATCTGGATCCTCTTCTCAGTTTAGTTGATGCTGTATATTTAGTCGACGCAGTATCCTACCTCCAGCACCGCCACTGGGTCCCTGAGCAAGACGCTTAACCACAAGTTGCTCCAGGGAGATTGTCCCCTGTAGTTAGAAGTGAAAGTCGCTTTGGATAAAGGCATCTGCTAAATGCCGTAGTATGTGATGGATATGAAACACTTCATCAATGTAAGAGATGTTTGAGGAAATCAGACATCAGACACCTAGAGTGGTTACTATGGCTTATGGGCTGCTTCTGAGTCGTGCTCTTCCATCTGACCTCGCTCTCAGTGGTGAAAAGTGTTTTGTCTCTGCGTGAGTTATGTTCCTTCTCTAGTTACCTGATTGCCTGCTGTGTATCCAAAGGCACCTGCCAGTCAAGATAGCCAGGAAGCCATATGACAATGGAACCTAGCTTAGGATTGACTAAAACCTTTGGGAAGTTTTTCAGAAATGTGCCTTGCAAGCAGTCCTAAAAAATCTTAGAATTTATACTGAAAACACAACTGAAGAGAATTCTAGGAGTTCTTCACTTTTGATTAGTAAGTATTAAACATCACATCAGATATGTTCCACAGCAGAGTTTTAAGGAACTCCAGAACTCCAGTCACTCAAAACAGATGGGCTCTGGTATGGAAAGTGAATTTTCTGTTATTGTCTGTTTACTGGAGCAATGCCTTCAGCAGATTTGCTCAGATCTATCAAATTCCATATGTGTTTTTTTATTTTTTTTAGCTTAATATGGACATTCAGAAACAAGTTGGAGACCACATACCAACATGAAAACAATACAAAATAACATTTGGTATGTGATGGTCTGCAATGTCAAAAATACATCCACTCAGTTACGCAAGAGAGATCAAACAAATACTCCGAACTTCTGAAATCTTTTCAAATGTACAGCTCTCTCTGCAAATCCTAAAATCCTTAATTAAAACACAGATAATTAAATTCAGTCCTTTTGACTTTGCAAGAGCTGACTTTATGATCAAAAGGTGTCTATACTTGGAAGGCTGTAAGGACATGAAGAGAGAAAATATTTATTTAATTATAAATAACATCATAGCCTCAAATAAATGTCAAAATTCACTCAAAATGGCACCATGTTTAAACATCTGTGTAACAGAGAGACATAGTTACACCTTCTGCTCACTGCAGCTGGACAGCAGTTATCGGGTCTCTGCCACCAGATGTGCTGTACACTCAAATGTAGTTTTTCAATTTTCATACAGAATTTTAGTATGGGAGAACATATAAGTAAAAGCAGACTCCAAGAATATGTGAAGCTCAGGAAATGATTATAACACTTTTACAAACACAACCACCTGTGGTGACTCAAATGTACCTCTGAACCTCCCAAAACTCTTCCCTTTAGAAAGGTGAGAGGATATTTCAGTACAATCTCAGGCATTCCTCTCTGTTGCTATAGTTGGTTTTGATCAAGATTTTTTTTGCTCAAATTTTTCATCATATTATATAAAAACAGCCCTTTGCGGCATGGTTTTTAGCAGCAGGACCATCCCAACTGGTGCAGTATACACAGAATATATTCAGTTGCACTTGCTTTAGTCCAGTATCCTGTTATCTAAAAGCATTCCTGATAAGTAGATACTGGAATGAACAATGGAACACTCAGTATGAAACACGCACGGCTGTTTATCATCTGCACTTTAAGCGTATCATGTTTTAGGACAGGAAGTTTTGCTGTTTTGAGTTAAGCATTAAAAATATATCTTTGTGACATTTTGATATTGTGATTTTGATATAAAACTTGGCCAAATAATGCCCTTTTTGGGAAACATCTTTTGGTTGCTGCCCAATAGAATTACACATTTATGCTTTAAGGCTAGAGGCTGGTTCATCAGTGTGGAGACTCGACATCAACAGTAGAAAGCCAAACAGATTGGACTAATTTTTAATATGGTATTATACTCATTACCACAGTACATCATTTTTTCAATAGTGATCAGCAGTGGCATACAAACTCTTCCAGGGAAGGGGTAAAAAAAAAAACCAACATCTTCATGAATATAAAGGCAATTATGGGAATATTTAAAATGAATTCGGTAATTATTATTAAAACTATTAATAATTATAGTAATAAAGTAATAAAAATTAACAACAATAACAACAATAATTATACTTAAATGCAAGCAATACTTAGATGTTTTTAGATGATCTTTTGTAGATTTAAGGTTTGATGTAAAGTAGTTTTTTAAATCATAATCATATTTATACCCAAAATACAAGCAGTAACACTCATGTTTTTCACAAAGGCACCGTTTTGTGGTTTGTAAATGCAATTGTTCATCCAACTTGTCACCCACTCCCAACAAAATCAAGATTAACATAATAAAAAAAAAATGAAGTCACACAATTAAACATTAAGAAGAGTGGCTGAAGCTGCATCTTTGAACTGAAGGTTTGCTTAGGGACTAAATTTTGCCTTATGAAAATGCGCTATGAAAGAGACTCATGGATGAGCAACTCCTGGACTAGAAACTTTAACTCTTTTGATGTAGTTTCAGGATTTGCCTCAGGATGTTGCTAAGAACTATAAATCCAGTGCCAGCATCTCCTCTAAAAATGCACATTCTTTAGATATCTGTGCAGTATCGACAGCACTGTGCAGTATTTACGCACATGGTTCCAATAGCATTTGACCTCAGAAGAAGTTTTAACTGGCACCAAGTTCACATACTTCCTGTACTTATGTAATCATGGAGAGATCCTTTGACTGTGAAATGAACGACAAGTCAACAAACAAATACTAATTAACAAAAGCCTTTGTCTGTAGTACATCAAGAACAACAACAATCAGAAAATTCTGGCTAAGGACACTCAGGTCAATCAAGATAACAACATGGCCTAAAGTGACCTGTCTTTGAAAAAGGCTGCAAATAAATTATGTTGTTTTCTTAGATATTGTATGGATGTATAAAGTACTGAGATACTTTTTTAGGGTCATGTGATCTATGTGCCGCATGGCAAGATGATTTGTAACTGCCTAAGTCATGTATGGAATGCCAGTAACTGCTGTTTTCTATTTATCTGTTGTTTTGTACTTTAGCTGACTTTTAAGAGGTTGACACCTGCAATGTTCATGACTTCCCATCAGCAGACAGGAAAAAGAAATAAATACAGGTCACTAATATCCAAGTAACCCTGTATTCCACAGCCAAACCAAAACATTAAGCTGTAAGGATGTTTTTAATTGTGTTTACATTTCAGTAGAACTTTAATACACTGGAATTTTCTGCAGAGGTCATATTTAGCAGGTGGTGTCCTGTCATAAAGATAACAAGGACTCGAAACAGTCAGGCACTAGGACCAGGGGCTGGTCTTTCCACAGGCACTGACATAGGGACTCCCTGCTCCTACTTTCATAGCAATCTATTTCTCAACAACTACTACAGAGTTGAGCTGCATTGGATGTCAGGAGGATTTAGCTTCTCCAGACTTTAGAACATTTGGGATTATTTGCCAGTTCTTTTGGAACTTCTGGACCCTGGAGTATCTTTAGGTCTTACCAGTGCTGCGACTCTAGGAGGTGACAGAATAGGTGCTGGCAAGAATTACAGGACAAAACACTAAGAACACTAAGGTTTGAGCCACCTACACCCTTTCTGCATGGATTACCTGTTATCCGGCTCAAGACATGCCCTCCTCTAAGCATGTGTTTTTGGAACATAGCTTTAATTTGTTTCTCTTCACTAAATGTATTCTTTGGAGCAAGGCCATAGGACCATTTTTGGTGCCAGAAAGAACAATTTCAAACCATTTTAGTGACTGTGGAATGTATGAACATAAATAAGCTTTTTTAAAGTTTAAAGAACTACCTCAAAATCCCAGTACTAATTTAAGGTTTTTATTTCCTACAGTTATATGTCCAGGAACAATTAAGGAAGCTCTACTAGAATTGACTTTGGTCCTAGCAATGTCTAGTATCGTAGCAGATCTAAGTAAGTTTTATTATTGTGTGTAAAATATTACTTTGTCACTTTAGTCCTATAGAGGGTATTTCCTGTTTTTTTCATTTGCCAGTATGCAGCTCACTGATCACAACTGTGTGAATCTATAAAAATGCCTGAAGGGGTAACTGGGTCCAAAGACTTCACCAGTCTCATTTGTCCCACTGTGGTGGGGGTTAGAATGTCTCTCCTCTCCTTCAAACTTCAGGCTCATCAGGTTACAATTGTGATTCGAACTACAGCAGACAAACTCAAACAGACAGACACACACACACACACACACACACACACACACACACACACACACACACACACACACACATATATACTCGTACACACAAAGATATGCATATGACTCGTGTTACCTTGAGTTATATAGTGCTGAGGATGTGCGATTGGCATCAAGTCAAAACTGCTGCTCTTGTGTCTCAAATGATAAAACTCCAGACACACTGTCATCACTCATCACCCTGCATTATAGCAAGGGTATGTTCAACTCCTTCTCAGTTACGCCTCAGTCACTCATTACGAATTTATGAATACCCGTCATTACATCTTATTACATGCCCGTTACACACATGCAAGCAGTGGAGCTCCTGACATCCATTGACATGCTGGCATGTTACCATGGGCAATTGCTCAGCTTTGAGATACCCAGGTTTGTGGAGTTTTACTCAGCATGTGGAAAAAACAACTGTAAGAATTTGTCACTATGCAGTCATGGGCTGTTTGTATAAGTAAACTAGGATGTGAAAGACAGGCTCTTCTGCTACCATGAATGTTTGACTTGGTGTTTAGTTAAAGTGATCTCTCTGCTTATCTCAGTGATATACAGGTCAAACACCAAAAGTTCTGATGTTCTCCAGACTTAAAAAAACTCAGCAATACTCCTGTTGACTCATATGCATTACATTGAGGATCTTGGGTGTCTGTCTAACTTTAATGAAATTTTCTGTGGGCAGTAGAAAGTGAGATTTTTCTAAAGAATGCAGATTTATTGAGTACATTTTTATGGCATGTGATAACTCTCTCTGTTAGTGAACTCTCCATTAGGCTGGGAGTTTGCGGATTCAACACACCATGACTCAACTAAAACATCAGGCAGGAACACACGAACAAGAATCTTTTGCTTTTGCTGATCTTTTTTTACCCCTTTTCAGTGGTGCTACCCCAGCAGGTTTGAAGGGGTTCACTGTGGCGACCTTAGGGCTTCCCCCTACCGAGCTGGGGATTACCTGAAGAAAAACAAAGTAACAGGAGAAAAGAAACGTGCGGCCCTAGAGCACCACTATGAAAATAAACACTGCATGAGGACTGAGAGTCAATTATCAAGGGCCAGACTAAATAGAAATTAACAGCTGGATTGGCAATGTTGTAATGCTTTCAAGACATTGGTTGAAGTGAAACCTTTGTCGGTTCAATGAAGGAAAGAAAACACTACTTGTTTATCATATGACAGATTGGAGAGCTCGGGCCAAAACGGACTCATGTGCCCTGTTGTGGGATATCGATGCAGTGGTGTGTAACGGAGTAGAGTAAATTCTGTCTCCTGTTCCCTTTGAGGTTGCCAGCCATAGAGCACAAAAGTGTGCAAACACATGACTTTAATTCTGAACCACACTGATAAATAACGTCCTGAATGTATGCATTCTGTCCCCATGCAGCTCTAAATCTGAAATTTGATGTAAACTATCTAGAATATTTACCATTTTTCCTGTGAAAAAAGTTCAAGGCATGCAGGTGTTTGCCCATGAGAAATTCTCTCACACGTCCTTTTTCCACTCTTGTATAAACTGTTGGAATATGTTAGAGGCCATTATCTAAGACTTGGTCCATGGCCAACATTCTCCTATTTGTACATTCTTCGATGCTGTCAGTGACTTCCCCTGTTTTCTGTACCTGTTAGGAGAAATCTCTGCATAGTGTTTCTGCCACGGCGTGCCAAAGAGTTTGGAATGGATTGCTGTGTCACAGACTGGTGGTCCTGGTCAAATAATAATCAGAGATAAACAATGACTAATGGAATTAAGCCTTCATTTAATTCCATAAATTTGTGAAATGGGTCAGAACGTGACAAACAAAAACCCAATTCTGCCATTTCTTTTTTCTTTTTAGGATATGTAATAGCTCGTCAGTACTATACATGTTTCGGCTTTTATAGACTAAACACAGACATCTGAAGCTTGTAAAAGACATTCCATGTGTTTTGTAATAGACAATGACATACTTTTTTACTTTGTGTTTAGCCATTTTTTCATAGTTCTTTCAGCAGAGACTTCCCAAAAGTCTAGAATTATCAGTTAATCTAACAAATCCTGAAGGCCATTCTTCAAACAAAACTTAGCATGATTAAATGTATATAATATATTAAATATAATCTCTAGATTGGGTTTTTAGTTTTAGATGGCAAAAAAGCCCTATTTGACCCTGAGGGTTTCCCACTGCTTTTCCTATAGGATACCAAGAGGTTGTGTTAATCTTCATTTTATAAAATTTGCTTTTTTCTACACGGTCAGTCACTCATGGATTGTAGTGTGTCTAATTGTCATTTTTATCTGAGAATTAAAATAATTTAAAGCATTAATACTCTGCAGTGCAGAGCCAACCTGTAAATAAATCATCTCATTGTGAATGAAATAATTGCATCGACACAATTGTACCTTTCAGTTCACATAATTTCCATTATTTTTCGATGTAAGATTGATGTACACATTAGGCTTGAAAATCCGGTCAAATTTCTCGGCTTTGTTTTTAATAACATTTAAAAAAAGAATAGAATTCTTAGCTGGGGTTATGAAGAAGCACCAAATCTTTGCTGTCAGACCTGTTAAACACAAACATGATGTTTTCATGTTTAATTACATATATAATGACAGCTTTTCTTCCGAAGCAAAAGCTTCCATTTGTGTACACATCATCACTGGTGCGTGAGAAATAGTGTGTAGTAAGGATATACGCGTATATCACTTCCTTTAAGCCGTGTTTATTTTAGTTGTGCATGAGCAATCCCTTGTGCTCCATGCGGGGAAGATTTATATATGTGATCTAAACTTTGCAACTAATTTCAATATTTAGAGGAGCTGAAGACATTTGTATACAGCTGCCATGAAGCGTAATGTAAATCTGAACATCTGGGATGAACTGTGGTATGAGGAAAACAACAGGGGCAGGGACCCTCCTTGCAACTACTAACTTACAGCCTGAAGCCGAGTGTTTGCGCTCTACGGTGACTTGATTGTATTCACTTAAGCCCTAAAACACTTGGCTCTTTTCGTAACCCCTCCAGAGGCTTAGGCTGAAACTGAGCAAAGCTGAGGACACATTCCTTTGCTGAGAAGCCAAATGCTCCACCATGTGCTGATTTTTAGAAACCTGATCAAGTCATATCATCTGAGGCAAGAGGCAATCTATTTATCTAAACAGAAATAAAGTTTTTCACTTTACACCTGGAAAAAGACCCTGGAAATTTCATTTTATAAGGCTGTGGTTATGCCAAAATTGCGTCCAGCTTTTATCAGACAGCACCAATGATATGACCTCCAAATTCAGATCCTTTAAGATTCAGACCTGTGCTCCACAAAAAAAAAATCTTGCAATTGATGCTTTCAAATTTGGTTAAAAAAGACTATTAAAAAAACATCTGTTAATTTGCATATCAGAACATATTGGTCTTTATCTTTTAGACACGTATTTAAGCAACTATTAAAACCGATGATAAAGGCAGAGCAGAGTTTACCATCTTCCTTCTTTAAAGAACACGGTGGTTCTCAGCCATGGAGAGTCGTAGAATGAGGTCAAAGTGTTTATTCCTGAGCTATGGCATAGTTTACACTCACCTATCCTTAATGTCGTTTCCTTCTTTTACTGGCATGTAAAATCTCCGTTTTGCTTGTAAAGTCTCAATACACCAGCCAAAGGTTCTGAATCAATGTACATATGTTGATTTGTTCTGCTAGTGGGTTTTCTCCAAACCTTTTATTTCATGGAGGAGGTACTTTGAACCTTGTAGTCTTTGTAATCTTTGACAGAAGACTCTTTAAAAAGCCATTAACTCTTGTAGTGGCCTGCTGCAGGGGCGTATCAAGCTTTCCAAAAGTGGGGGCATTCTGAGATGGGGATGCCAAGTTATAAATACAATTTAATCAATTGAATACAACATAATCTGACAAAAGTGGGAGGGATGGGATCACATTTTAACAAAAGTGGGGGTGTTGAATCCCCCCCATCCCCCCGTGTACTACGCCCCTGGCCTGCTGCCTAGGTTTCATTGACAGAGTAGGTGAAATTTCTGAGCTGCAGTTTGTGGAGTAGTGGTACTCACACATTATGTTGGGATATGCATGTGCCTCAGTGAGATTACAAATGGGTCTAAATATAATGTGAATACAATTCTAAGTAAATATGCAGGCATGAACTTCTCAGAGTACTGTACTTTTTCAGTGAATCTGAAAAGAAAAGAATGGAAAAGAAGTTGACGCAACCGTTCATTGGTGTAAACAATACATTTTTCTTAGCAGGCAGGAAACATTTTGGAGCTATGATTTCTGCCAAAGGAGGCCTTACTAAGTGTTCACTGGCTGACCTCCCAAACTGTTGCATTTGCCATTTGGTATTTTGAATATTTAAAATATATTCTATGTGAGTATTAAAGCAGTGTAATGAGATTTGAGTGTATGCAGAGTCTAATGTCTCTTTTGCTTTGAGTATCTTTGACTTGGAGCGGAATGGAGGGGCTATTGCTTGCTAATGGCTATGTTTATGAAAGTTGAAGGAAAGGGTTTAAAGTCCCAATCAGGAATTGTTTCATCTGGCAGTGTAGTTCTTGGCACTGAAAGAACACATGCTTTCAAACACAAATGCTGTTTGCAGTGGCTGTTGCACTGTTTTGATGATTCCTGTCTGGGACTTATGAAGTATTGTTGCAGTATGTTGTCATGAAATGTTGGCAATATAGAAGATTAAAGGCTGGCTATGCAGAAGACATTTGCGTGACTATTATAATATGTGAATCCGTGCTCATTTCATGTTAAGGTTATCTATGCAACAGGCACACTGGGAACCACATTGCTGCATTTCCAGTCTGCTGTGTACTGTGAGTGGTAGCATAGCAGGGTTCTGAAAACGACATTGCGTAAAACTTTACAAAAAGAGCAGAGGACATTTAACCACCAGAGACTGTTAGTTCTAACAGGCAGGTTCTGCTTTATGGCAGGAGGGATATGTTCAAGTTGATTGTTCATTCCACCGAGACTCTCTGATTCTGGTCATAAGATCTAGCACATCTGTTTTGAATCCAGACAGTTTGACAGATGTGTGTCCTGTTTTTAGGAGTCCTCATCTTTATGGCTTTGAGATCCTGACAGTTATGGCACCATAATAGAGCTCTTTTACTCAAGTTAGACACTCTAAATAATAGAAACAGTAGGGCTGTCATAGAAATGGGAAACTTAACAGTTGGTCACAATTGCATGCTATTATCCCGTGTAGATTGCTCTCTTGAAACAACGGCCATGGGGCAAAAGGGTTGTCTTTTTTCCAAGATTCCTAGCAAGCTGAAGCTAGCTGGCAGGTGAACCAAAGTTTCCTTTAAACCACTTGGCCTAAAGCATCAATCCATTTGGAGTGCATTTTCTCTTGGAAAGACTGCTCCTGAATTTAGACATGAATGTAATATGTTTATCCTTCTGTGAATGGGCATTTATTTTAGCGATTCCACTGCTCTCAAACGTATTATTACCGAATTATATCTAAGATATACTGTCTTATGCTTTCAACAAGTTAGACAACTCCATTATTCCTCAGTGGTGAAAGAAGATGAATTCTTTTTGTCAGTTTTATTTTGTTCTTCATGTCTGATATGTTACATAATACACACAGATGGCTTTTCTCTGCCAGAATCCCAAGTGTCAGATAATGTAACACACCTTAGACCCAAGCATTTCATAAATCTGAATCAAAGCTTCATCTGTTTGTTCAGGAAGCGCTCTACGTCACGCTTTACATGAAACACTGTCTCACTGTCTTCGGTTTCCCAATTGAGTGTCTCAGTGGAAATTTTAGGATTATCCAGAACAGCTGGATGTTTGGGAGTTGTTTGGAATTGGACTTGAGAGATACGACAAAATCATGGAATGTGTATTTTCCCTAAGATGAAGTCTCAGAGGTAAGCTCTAATCAACAGTGAAATTTAGAGAGGCTGTGTTTTATTGTTTCTGGAAATATCAGCAGCATCAATGTCAGGTCACAGTCTTGAAATTGAAGTTTCCTGATGCTGGGTGGGAATCATTCAAAGCGTATTCCTTTACGGGTTATTAATTGCCTTTTCATTTGCAATCAGAAACAAACCAGCAATGCAGTCTTTTTCTGGAAATAGTCTGTGTTCATGGTCAGTTGAAGCTTTCCCATCAGATTCACTATTAATTTATCATCTATTCATTTTCATTCATGTAATTTTTTTAAATGCTTTTTATTGATAAATTATTGGATAGCTATCTTTCATATTTTTATGTGTAAATGCCACTCAAATCTCTTAAACTGCACCCATCACTTAATTAAATTCATGCAGACTTGCTGATGTGGTTTAAGACACAGTATAACATACTGCAAGCTGTAAAAATGAACAAAACTTCACAGTGGACCTGAATGCTGTGAGAAGCTTTTGTAGACAACAGTGTCTTCTGTACGAGTTTTCACAGACCATCTTACACCTGATCTAGAGCCAGTTGTTTTTTACAACTGACAATAACCATACTGAAATCTAATCACAGATCCGTACTTTTTTTGATTACTTTGTAAATTGCAGCCCAAGTAAGGTCTGAAATGGTTTTCTGTAGCTTTGAGGTTTGGTTTATTTTGATACTTCACAGAATATTGCACAGGGTCCTAAATCAAATTGATTGCACCACCTTAATGAAGATCTGGATGTGATTTGAGCAGGTTGAGAGAAATTCCGGTAATGTATATTTATGGAAAGCACTTGGATGAATACTGACTTCTACTGTTCATTAGCGACATTAACCTTTTTAACCCCAGTGCTAAACCAAAGGGGCAAAATCCTCTCTTGTCTGATATACGACATCTGGAGTAGGTGGGAAATGGTGCAAGTTTGGTACATCATCGAACAATACCTTCATGTTCTCAGGACATCCACTAAGGGCACTTCAGTTGAATTTGGAACATGCTGAGCTGTAAATGTTGGAACATATCAACATTTACTTCTTGCCACATTAAATAGTCAGCTTACACCGAATCAACATTTAGAGTGTGGCCCATAGGGTTACCACTCCTGTAAGCAGACCTGAAACAATGCAGACCACACACAGACGTGCAGACAGACATGAAGCCCCACTGACCTGTCTGTCTGACAGGGGAGGCTGTCCTGCACATTCCCCAATGACGACCTTTCCCACAGCAGAGATGTAGGTACTTTACTGCTTGTCCACTTTCAGAGCAGTGGCACAGGTGTGTGGGGATAATTCCACACTGCTCTAAGTCCCTCCAGGGCTGTCTGCGCTGAGGCTGAAGTGCTGTAATAATTTAGTCCCATTTCCTCCTGTCATGGTCAGCACCTAAGGAGTCAAGTCTGCTCCAATACATCACATCAAGCTTCAGAAAGCTGCTGTACCTCTGAGAAATAGACACATTAGTCTTCATGACAATAGAACTGGAATGATGCGCCTGTTTATCAGTGTCTGACAGTGGGACTGCCCCTTCTATTGGCCTTTGTAAGTGAAATGATCCCTCTATAACAACATGAACAGGGCAGACAGGACAGATCAGTCTTCAACACCATCCCATAATGTCTCTCATTAAGCTCTGTCTATCGGTCTGTATGAAGTTGTGTGTAAATGTGTGTGTGTGTGTGTGTGTGTGTGTGTGTGTGTGTGTGTGTGTGTGTGTGTGTGTGTGTGTGTG
>JBBMFX010000101.1:17447427-17461366 GCA_037832545.1 Rhabdalestes septentrionalis
CCTTCAGCTAGATTTGAGGGAATTAACAATCGATATAAAACACGGTATGGTATGCAAGGTGGACACGCGACGACGCGCAAGATGAGCAAAGTGCAAGGCGGCATGAAATGTGTGAAATACCTGCTTTTCTTCTTCAACTTCATCTTCTGGGTAAGACGTTGTGGATGGCTTCAATACCTGCCTGGATGGGTTTGTCTGAGACGTTATCAGGCTCATCAGAAATGTGAGAAATGTGAAATGCCTGAGCTGTTCTGCCTGCAACTGGTGCACTACAGGACGCTCACTGGTTTCGACCATATGCTCTGATTTCGCATCTGAAGAAGTGATACATTTTGCAATTGCATGATCTAAATACAGCTGTTAGTTCGCTTGAACGTTCTCATGCTCTCTAGGTACACATATGTGTGCTGTATAGTGTAGTATAGGAGAGTATAGTATAATACAGCGCTGTATAGTATGGTACTGTACTATGATGTATAGTATTATAATGCTTTGTAAAGTGTTGTAGTTAGGGGTGTTGTATTAATTAACTGTAATGTAGTGTGCTGTATTTGCTGAACTGGTGTATTGTAGTTATAAGCGTGATGATCCAATACTCAGTATCGGTATGTGTGTGACAAGGGTCAAAATCACTTGATATTATTATTATCCTGAATTATCATGTAAATGCTGCTGCAACTAAACTTTGACCAAAGTACCATACACGGGGATTTCAGGACACAGGTAACACAGAGAATCAGCAAGTTTTAAATGGCTCCTTACTTCCTACATAATACACCTGCTCCTTACAGGCTCCTGCAACCAAATATAATGGGCTGGACAAAGAGCCATAGGCGATTCAGCCATGTACACAGAACTCTATAATTGTTCAATTGTGCACTGTGTGGGTGAAGAGACTCAAAATATATTATTTACATAGCACACTATGGAAGAAGTAGGGGGTCATTTTTAATTGAAAGTGTGTTCAGACAATTGTAATAGCATTTTTTAAAAGAGGGGAAAAAGGCAATATTGGATTGGTCTTGGCAAACTTGAAGTTGTGGTATCAGTATCATTACTGGGAATGGAAAAGTGGTGTGCCAGTTCTGATAGAATTGTTTTGTTCTGTATTGTACTGTATTGTATTGTACTGTATTGTGTGTTTGGCTATGCATGGAGTGAGCTGCCAGCAGTGTAAGAGGTTTAATGAACTCCAAAGACTGAGGCAGGTGGAAGGAAAGAGGGAGGTCTTTGTGATGTGAAGTCTTTACACTGATGTTGGTCTGTTTTTAGCCATTTTTGTGCATCTGTTCGCACAGTAGAAATGTTGTTGCAGTTAGGGGGTTCAGTGGCTGTACTGAGTGTGTGCACCTTCATGGCTTTAAATGTATTTCTGCTTAAGACCTTAACACAGAATCCACATTTCTTAGGGACCCAAAATAATGAGGTGCTAATGAAGTCCTCTCCGGTTTCCTGCTCTGGGGGCTTTCTTGCCGCAGTGACTAGGCTACTGTGACAGAAAAAGAAGATTCATAGATAGAAACTTTCCATGATCTGGTATTAGCACACACGTATTGCAATGCTGACGAAGGACAACAGATTCTTGTGAAATGTCTTCTTCTCTGTGCAGTGGCACAACACAGTTGAACTAACTTCAAAACTCTTGAGCCGCTTGTTATTTTATTGTGTATTTCCAAGCATGAGAATGAGTGTGTTTATAAATAAACAGTATACCAGTTTATCATATTATATTTCTGGAATTATTTTGTGTTATTGCAGTGTAATTGAAAATTATGTTTTGAGAGGAAGGTATTTTCAGTCATAGGCTTTATCCAGTAAATCATAAAACTAGAGTCTTTAAAATGTTTTTCTCCAACTTCATCTCCTGGATTATGTGGTGCCTGCAGAAAATACCACAAAACTGCCCTTGAACCTCTTAAAAGATTACCGAAACTGAAATGTCTCATACTTTATTGACCTAAGCAATGAATAGGCAAAGGTGTAATACTTACAATGTGCTTTACAGCATGTCTTTATCTCAGGCAGTACAGAGAGCTGTAAAAAATTGAGATTAAACCTGAAGCTTGGGAATCATGTTAGAGTTGTTGTCTCCTTTTATACTCTCCCATAACTGGCAGCCCAGCACTTTCATCTATTAATTAAGGTTGTCCTCTTTTGCTGAAGAGGTCTAACATCCACAACAACTAGGATAACTTATTTATTACCTCATAAAACTCTCAACCCAAATACTGCAGACCTTAGAACTCACTTAAGCTGACTCTTTCTGACAATCGTAAAAGTAAATTGTTGGAAATATGAGTAATCACTTTTAGCAAAATAATTTTGGCACATTTTCAGTTGGGGCCAGTTAACTAAAACGTGTTGTATTCAATGTTTCTTTCTAAATTGACAATAAAGGCAAAGGCACACAGGCCAGTAAAGTTTTCACAAAGTTTAAAATTCTAAACTGCCTCCAGTTAGTAATGAAACACGTTTTATTTTTTATCTGGACATCATGTATGATGGACAGTTCTGTTTAGGTTTTAAACAATTTCTGTGTTATCTAAAGAATGTAAAAGGTCAAGCCAAGTCATCTCTGTTATTTCAGTAATACTCATAGCCATGCCAGCCTCACTTGATAACTGTTTGTTTTGGAAAAGTTCCCTTAGTCATTTGAGAGTTTCAGTGAAACTCGCATCTTTCTCATTATCTCCTGGTATGATATCTGTTTGCTGGGCTAGATTTTCTACATTATTCAACTCACCGTCCCTGTGTCAACATTACTAGCCTGCCTTCAATTGAGTCTCTTGATTTTTATCTAAATTTGGGGACGTACCGAATTTCAATCAACACTGCCGAAAAAGGCACAACTTTCCCTGTTTCTAATGTGTCCCTGTGCAGGCTGGCAGCTGCAGGGTTGTCTTTTGTACTCTGGAGTAGTAAAGCTATTACGTCCAAAGTGCTTTAAGGTCAGGGCCATAAGAAAAGCTAGTGCAGTTCATTTATTCAGCTAAATATAAACAATAAAAACACATCACTTGTACTTATGTCCGTGAATTATATATTGCTGAAAATATTTGAGTTATTATGTTAAAATTGTTTAAGGTAATCTGTTTCCTCATACCACTTCATCTAGCTCAGTGAATTGGTGTGACCTCTGGATGATTGGTTTGAACATTTCATTAGTGTTTGTTGTCTAAAATAGCTTTAAGTGTATATTCCAAGATTTCTGTCTCAAGTTGTCTTGTTTCTTGGTGTTGCTTGCTATCAGGATATACTGAGAGAAGTGAGCATCCAAATCTTAATCACTGCAGGTGTGCACCAGATTACAGTGGCAGTTGACATTCTCACAAATTTTTCAGTGTTTAATGGAGTCGGTTTAAGTGATGTTATAATGACATAGGCTTCAATGTAGTTAGAAGTAGTTTTGCTTCTGAGTGATGGAAACTTCATGGTTCACTTCAGAGCAAACCCACCTTTGTCACACTCCTTTGCTGCAAGCTAAAAAGGATTTCCGTTTAAATGAACTTTGTAAATCTAATTTTTGCACTAATCAAATTTTATCACAGTGTTCGTAATTACAGATGAGTCAGAAAGGTGAAGTGTGCTGAAAAACTATCCAATTAAAAAGTCAATTTAAAAAAATCTGGAGGACATTAGTAATGTCTGTTTAACCAACTACATTGAAGTAACTAACGCATGTTTTAGTTAGATCCATTAAAAATGTCAACAGCTGTAATTATTGTTACTGAAACTCTTTTAGAATGTACCTAAAAAGTTCCTGTTCCAAACAGTCCTTTCACATGTCAGAGACATTTTTCAAAGACTGTACAGTTCTTACACCACTTACTTTTTTCGTGTGATGGTTCTATCATTGCACTAATGAAGTGGTCGAGTTAGATCTGCTCAAATGGTTAGTGTACGAATACTCTAATGAAGGGCACAGTGGCTGCAGTCATTGGTTTTCTGTAGAGTTGTGTCACTGCGTTGGACAGCAATGCCTTTGTCTTAGAATGGACAGGCAAAGAAGTGGACTGTTGTGTCGGCTGCTTGGTGTAGTGGCTGGGAGGGGTGAGAGCATTGGGCATGGTGGGGATTTGAGGGGACAGTGCCATGGCATGGAGGATTCCAGCAGAAATGACGACAGCCAGTGAGACTGGCACAGCCTGCCCGCTGATCACAGCAATGGGGAGTGGCAGGTTGACAATTTGGGACACAGAGAGGACATAAAACATATGTCCTCCCTGTGTTTACCATATTATGAGAATATTACACATCACTTTGTGACTAAACAAACAGTGAGAATATTGGAATTTGGAATTCTTCAGCTGAAGGATGTTAACAAAACAGAAGCATATTAGAAATAAATTCTGGCCTAAAGTCTTGACATAAATTCCTCCCATAAAAAAAGAGTTGGTATGCTGAAGCACTGCAGACAGAACCCAAATACGAACTTTGTTCCTGCCCATCAAGCGTTCTTGTGTCAAGAACACATGTATCTGAAACATTGGACAGACTAAACAAATCCGGACTGGAATGATATTGTTTTTTTCTGCTGTTCTATTAGTGGAGCTTGGCAAGAAACTCTGAAAATTAATGACTCGTTTGGCAGCTCCCACTTTGTGGTTCTTAATGTAAATTGCTCTCTAAGAGGTTAATGGAGAGATGAGAGGTCTAAAGACACACTTGACTCAACTGTTTGTCATTGGTATCCCTGCAGAAGGACAGATGGCTGTGTTTAGACACAACACTGATCTTTATCTTACAGAATTTCAATCAATGGACTGTCTCAGCTGAGGATATTCCATTGGGAACTTTAACAAGCAAACAAAGTAACAAAGTCACATCAGTTCTCACAAAGTCACAAAGGACACTTTTGTGTAGACATCTAAAGCAAAAAAACCAAAAAAGGACCAACAGTGGGTCAGGCCGGTTTGGAGTTCTGTGATCTGTCTCTGTCAGGGATGCCCTGTTTGGTAGGTAGGGGGGAACATGTAGTTAAAATGTAAGATATTGTTTCTTGTATCATAATTTATTCAGATATATACAATATATACAACTAAATACAGAAAAAAGCCTAATTTATTCTGTACATTTTCTGCTCAGCTGGCAGGTTCAACGGTGTTGGCAGTTGGATTGTGGCTGAGGTTTGATGGAGGCACAACCAAACTCCTAAGTGAGGATGGAGCCCCTGAAACCTTCTTTATTGGTGAGTATCAATTTTGCTTCTTTTCATAGGCAACATTTTCAAAAATATGCTAGCTTGGAATTGGACAGGTCTGTTCTAGGATGGAGTTATATGTATGATAATGGTTACCATATTTTATACCATTTTTATGTTCTTACAGAATTGTAACAGTACAATTTTGTTTACAATTTAAGTGAAAACACTAACTTAAAATTAGGCACTATTCAAGCTGAATTAGTGTAACTGGAGGAGGATCAGTAATGTAATTTGTAGGGAATTAGAGTGGCTAGTATATCTGGGATAAAGCATATGTGTAATTTCCACAATTGACCACAGAAAGCCCTGATTGAAACATCATATCAGTACCTCTTCAGCTGATACCAGTCTGTTTCAAAGTGGCTTTAGTCCTACATTGTAATTTCCACAATGGTGTCAAAAGCCAGATTGGTAAAATGCCCTTCGGACAGACTTTTCCCTTTGTTCTGCAGATCAAGTGGGATGTTGTGCATTAAAGCAGAACAAAATATGAGGATTTAGATATTTCCATATTTCAGAATGTCATTTTTGAGAATATAGTGGACATAATCATTACTTGAAGAACACTGACCATTGCTCATTAGGCCTGGATAATTAAAGGGCAGTAAATTATAAAAATGCTATAACTGAATGTTTGATAATATTTTTAAATGCCGTAAGCAAAAAAGTCCAGAAGTTGTTAATCATTTCAGCCATATACAGAGAACACAGTAAAACAGCTGTACATGCTGTGACAAATATCAAGACAAAATTTTGAGGCATGCAGGGGCATATTCCTGACATGTCGCCCACTCCACTTTCTCTTTTATCTTTTTTAACAGAAATTGTGGTGGTGCATAGACAAAACATTGCATAGGCTTGGAGTCTTTTTTGCCAAAATCAATAGAAACATCTAGGGCTGCAACTAACAGCTCCATTAACTTGTTGATTACTGTCTGTCTGATGAATCGGATAAAAACACAAAAATGTCCTTCATTGTATTAAAAAAAAGGTAAATTAACACATATAGCACATTTAAATTGATGTTAAAGACTTTTCAAGCTGGATTGCTAGTAAACACTGGATATCAGTTAAATGTGAATAGCATATTACTGGGAGATGAACGCTTCTTTCCTTTAAAAAAAAGTGCATGCCACCGGACAAAGCTTGTTCAACTCGTTTTCTGTAGTAACTTACGGCTGTTGAGCTCCCACAAGCTTTCTTCACAGGCCTCTGCCATGTTTCCATTTTTTTCCCCTTAAAATTACTTTGCCAGCTCAACATCACAGCATGCAACCATGTAATGGGCTTAATGGGTTGCATGAGGAGGACAAGAATAGCCTAAATGGTATTGTGAAAGTTTGCTCCAAGATAATTGGAATCCAGCAAAGAGGCTTCTGCTCCCTTTGGGAAAAACAGGTGGCCCAGAAAGCAAGAGGACAGATCATCCAATCTGACCATATTCTGTCCAGCAAGTTCACTGTAATGCTTGCAGGCCAGCATTATAATAATGTAGCCCTTAGCAGAACAAACCGGATTCTTTTCCTTCTGCTATCAGTCTACTAAATGCTTCCAGTGCTCATTTTAAATGCCTTCTGAATTCTGTTCATACTCTCATTATTTAGATTATTAATATGAGCTATAACAATGTTTTCATTTTGTTTACTGCTGCTTACTGTTCCTTTGTACAGAGCCGATGGTGAATTTAGAACTGTATAAGTTGCAGATGAATTGCCCTTTGCCTGAATTTGAATTTGGACAAAGAAGCGGTGATAAAATTACTTGCCGACTGTTTTTGTTATTGTTTTTGATCAATTTCGTCAATTAATTGTTGATGCCATAGAACTATTCATTTACTTACTCAAACATTTTGAAGTTATCTCTGTATAAGGACTTTAAAAAGTCCTTGTATAAAGACTTGGTCTCTGGAATAGGGGGTGAGGAGCCAATATTGGACTCGAATAAAGGAGAGGATGATGATAACCCTAGGCATTTTTCATAGAAAAGAGCATGTACCTATGTCCCGTGATTTGGGCTGGGGTCATTTTCTTTTGTCCTACTCCTTCTGAAAACTGATCTGGTGAACTAGAGTGATTTGCAGTTTGTTTTTGTTTGTTCAGGATGTAGTGGGTTTTTGTTCAGGTTAAACAGGTTATGCCATTTTGTTTGTTGTTCGTGTGAACATTGCTTCAACTAATTTAAGCTTCTTGTGGAAAACATCTGGAGCTTTCAGAGAAAGGAGAGGTGTGTGTACATTAAATTGCCCACACATGCCCACCCTTCTTGTTAGCAAATTAAAAAAATAATCTTCATTACTGGTGAGTTTCTAGAGCAGAAAAGGCGGAAACATATTGGCCCAAAAGCTCTTTTGCTTTATACCATCCCAATCAGCAAAACAGGATTTCTACAGCATTCTCCTTTTTCACAACATCTACCTCATAAACTTTGTTCCTCAAATGCCAAGCTAGAGTTGCATCAAATTGATTATCTTTTACATCATCAAACACATCATACAAACACACAATGGCTTCTTAGGCGTTACTTGACCTGATGTGTAAGTAGGAGGCTTAGGTTTTCTTCACTGGAGTGATGCAATAGCAAACTTGGTACTCTGATCATTTTCCGCCTGCTTGATATTGAGCTTGCTGTCATTTTCCCTTCAAAGTTTTCCAGTTTGCCATCAGATTCATTGTCTTTTTCAGTGGTGAAACTTGGAAAAAATACAAAAAGAATCTAACTCAAGTTTACTTCTGGTGCTATTGACTGCACATGGGGACGAGCATTATGTCTACATCATATTTGTTGAACCACTGAACTCATGAATCATTCTCACTGTTCTTAAATAAATGTATGCAGTTTCATTAGTAATTTATGTTTGAAAATGATATATGAAAATGCAAAACCACAGGGTGTTTAGGCTGTGCTGCATCATGTGGAAAACAATAATGCAGCTACATTAGCATATTGAGGGATAGTTTCCATACCACAGAAACTGTGGTTGCTGTGAAAAGAATAACAGTTGTGTTAGCAGTTCAAAGAAAGGCAGGGCCTGTGCCAAGGCAGAAAGATCTTCTTCAGTGATGCACAATTCCTTTTAGATTATTGTCTTTCTGGTTGGTCACTTTTTTTGGCTCACGACCTGATGGCGTTATTAAAAAATGCAAGGTTATTTCCATAGCACACACACACCTACTCATTTCCATATGACCTCTCATGCAAAGGCCACTACCTTTGGTTACAGCCAAGGGGATCAACAGAAGCCTCTCAGGCTGTTTATCTGATGAGCACAAGCAGTGTTTATATAGGCTAAAACAGTGGCTGCCTCCACCGGCATGTTTTGCGTCCCTGTGGCAGTCAGCTAGAAGAGAGAATAGCTGGAGCCCCATGTTTTCTGCTTTCGTCTCTTCTGTCCTGTGTGGCGGAAAACAACAGCTCAGTGTCTCCCCGGGGTTTTAATTAGATTACAGTGTGAAGAGTGGAACTCCTTCCTCAGCTCCGAAGGAACTGGGGGAAAATGAGTTTGCTACGTTTTCACACTCATCCATCTAAGCGCTCCTGCATAAGCATGATTTGCTGGAAATCCAAAGGCAAGACAGGGCAGAGATTTCATGTTGGGACTGCTTTCTCAGATAATAATACATCTATTAGGACATTACAATATAATTATATAGTTTTTTTGTCTATTTAAGAGTTTTGTGCATTGTCATTTAGTGGGTTGTGGCAAATGCATGTAAATATTAGTAAATAGAAACGGATGTCTTAAAAAAACAGAAGTTTACATTTTAATACCTGTAGAGGGCAGCATGGAGTAAAGTTTGTTGAATTGATCCTTTCAATTGGAAGCTGCACAGTAGGGGTGTAACTCACTGCAGTTTCATTCTCAGTACTGTTAAATAATCAGTATTTTTATTATATTCAGATCAAAATATTTTGGAATAATCTAATGACACTTGATCTGGGAGGCAAGAGGATTGGTAACAAAATAGTTATTTGCCATTACATATGTGGCTTTTGAATGAACTGAATTGATTTCCAGTTAAAATGCCAGGCCTAATAGTTGTTTTGATGTTGGCAATACTGGAATCACATAAGGCTTTGATGAGAATTTTGTGAAAAACTTGCCAGTTCAAAATTAACTTGTGATTTTTAATGACCATTTTATAATCACAATTGACAGTGGTTTACTGACTGCTGTGATTGTCAACTATTATGTTTTTTAGCACACTTACAGTTAACTTTCTTAGGTCAAAAAACAGCAACATGGATCAGCCACCTACCTATTTCCATTCGCCCTTGCATGCAAAGGCCACTGCATTTGGTTACAGCCAAGCTGATCAACAGAAGCCCCTCAGGCTGTTTTCTGTATTTATTTAGAACACATACAGTTAACTTCCTTAGCAACATGGATTTAAAAAAATCATCATAATACATTGGTTATATATAATTTGAGCAAATATCTGAGATCTGATTCCTAACTTACTTGATTCTGATCATGCACCCCTAGTATTAACGCAGCATTTTTATGTCTTATTATGATTCTATTTAGACTGTAATGCTGTGCAGATGATGGGAGGGGAATAAAATGTGTCTCTGGAGAGATGTTGTCATCCTAGCAACAGCATCCTCGAGAGATCCAAAAGAGTCATTCGATTATTCTCAAAAGATTACTGCTCTTAAAGAGCAGACAGCAGCCTTCGCGGGCCCTGGGGAATAGTTGCTATGGAGGGGATCTAGTCACTAACTGTGGAGAGAGAAAAGAAGGACCTGCTTGTTTGTCCCTGAGACCTGGCTCCAGTAAGAGACTTAATAAGAGGCGTATAACCTGCCATTGCTGTTGTCCAGGTGCCTTCTCCTTTTTGTTTCCTTTCTAGTAGTTTAACACTTAAACAATGAAAAAATACAAATGAAACTCTTTGTGGACCTTTTTCTTAGGACTAATAAGAGAAATACAATTTCTACAAATCTATATAAAACTCAGACCTACACAGGTGTAATTTAGGCAGCTGAATCAACATCTAATACATGAGCTCATAGGGAGGAACCCACTTGTCACATCTGGGGGTTCACTGTAGTGAGGCAAGGTGCAGAGTGTAGGTTCTTAGATGGTATTTAATGTTGACACAGACTCAAGACAATACAAAACATAAAACAAACCTGACACGCGGGCAAACTCAAATACCACACAAAAGACACAAAAGGGAAGGACACCGTGCTGGAGACAAGAGATAGTGTGAGGGTTGCTAAGTCAAGGAACAAAGGAATCTACAGAACTTAAATACAAAACAGACACTCACAAGAACCAATCATAATTCCCAATCACTTTAACTAAATACAAAACAAGTGAATCACAGTGACTTCAGACACAAACATACACAGTCCAAAATGTCAAAATCAAAGTCCTCAAAGTCCTCAACAAAACCTCTGCCACAACACCACTACATCTATCCCCCTTAGGTTCATTTTGTTGCTTTATTATATGAGGTCAGTCACTGCACTGGATATGTCTATATACATCCTGTTTTTATAACTTGTATCTACTGTATAGCACTAATATAACCTTTGCCTCCAAAAAAACACAATTGGCTTTGTTAAAATGCAAGTTTAACCTGTTTCTGTGTGCTGATGATTTGATAGGTGTGGGTGGGTTTATAATCTGTTCCATATTTTATTGCTCCGCATAGCCTCTGCTAAAAATGTGCAATGGATGTTTAATGGTAAACACGATCAGTGTTTCAGCACAATACAACTTAAGCTTGTGTTGGCCATATCAGGTTTAGTGTGTTATATACACTAAGTATTGTTTGTTTATGCTGTTTCATGTGTCTGGGAAGGCCTTTGACTATACTGAGAGGAACCAAACTTTACATATAACAGTAAACTCCCTCAAACCATAGGAAAATGCAAAGCAGTATTGAACCAGCAGACGTTGTGCTGTTTTGTGTGCTATGGGGAAGTACCTGACATTCATAATGATACTTATTTGGACTGTAGATCAACTGAATGTGTGAGAAAGCAGTTTTCACTCTTATTCAGTTCACCACAAACACCTGGGCCTTGAATTCTGTGTTATTGAACTGTGTGTTACTCTGTTTCCAGTAAAGGTAGCCAGATGGCTTTTGTTCCCCTTTTCTGTTTCTTCTAAGTCAAATGTTTATCCTCCGTAAGGACAGAGCCTGAGAAATTCCAACTAGACTGTTTTCATAGCTGAAAGTTAAATTTTAATAACATGTGAGATAAAAGATAGTGTTGCCTTCCTTTTTTATTGCTCTGTAGACTCACTGATAATCAAGGTCGTAAGAAGTCGGAAGTGTAATAACGTCTCTGTGACTCACACAACAGCTACAGAACATGTGTCCTTACACTGCCCTCTTCTGGTGGGAAAAAGTAGCGATGGGCAAATTATATTCATATTAGTAGACTATAATAGTGTATTATAATATATTACATTATATACTTCAATATACAGTATTATATTACATTACATTATGATACTAAATAATCACCTTACCTGAGACATTTAAAATAGTTTTTTTTTTTCTAACATCGGACACCTGATGGGGATTGAGCCAAAAGTGCCACTTGGAAACTGTGATGAAGAGTACAAATGATATTAGTGACGTTTTTAAATGATGTACTGATTTGCAGTACAATTTGAAAAGACATCATGCACTCTTGATGTCTGCAGTAGGTCAGTACTGTCAATATCACATTATGGTCAGAAGTGGTGAAATGGATCACAATAATATAAATATTGTCATCTCATCCAACAATTAAACTACAACTGATATATAATAATCTAAAGAATATTAATAATTGCATAGGTGGGGACATGTTAGATGTATACAGGTGCTTCATCAACTGCTCGAACTGAATGTGGCAAAACATGCAGTTTGCATTTTTGCATATTTTTTTTTACCAGCTAACTAGTTGTCACTGCTGTCATTCCAGTTGTGTACATTTTGATGGGAGCTGGTGGCATTATGATGCTGGTGGGCTTTTTCGGTTGCTGTGGGGCTGTGAAGGAGTCGCAGTGTCTTCTAGGATCGGTGGGTAAAAGCTGTGTAACCCTGCACTGACCCGTGTGTCACTAAATGCATTCTTTTGAAAAATTCAGTGTCCATTAATTTGTTCATTCATTTCTTTATTTTTAAGCATGTAGTACAGGTAGTTTGTTTCAATAACCCACTCCCATTAATAGATTGTTTGAATTATACAATTACTGTATATATACTGATTATTAAAGGCATGTTCATCTTCTCTCCTGTGTGTTCTCCAGTTTTTCGCCTGTCTGCTGGTGATTTTTGGTGCAGAAATCGCTGCAGGGGTCTTTGGCTTCATGAAAAAAGAAACGGTTGTTCACTCACTGCATAAAAAAATAGCAGCCATTATTTCTTAATGTCTTAATGTCAGTATCCACTAATAACATGATTGGACTCTAAATGGGTCTGTCTTTTGTTTCAGGTTATTCAAGAGGTTGAAACTTTCTACAATACTCTCAAAGACAGTGTCAACTCCACTGACATCCACAATGCTGTATGTACAACACACAGGACACATAAACACAAATGAACAACATTTTGTACAGCCACCATATTGTGCCTGAGTATGTGTGTCTGTGGATATATGTATAAAATTTACAGGTTTTTTTTTTTGTTTGTTTTTTTTTCAATTTCAGTTTCAGTGCTGCGACGGTTCTGAGTGTCCCGAGTCGGAAAAGGTACAGTTTATGCTATGCCCTTCATTAAAGTCTTTAGACCAACAAAAGGCCTACAAATTTGTTTCTTGTTGCAGTACTAGCATGTAAAAGGAAATAGTGTGACTCTTTTCAATTTCAAAGCTATTTTAGGCTTGTAATAAACTGGAGGCCCCATATAAAGTTGGTGCCTGAATGGTGAGTAATTAGTGTCAGCCACAGCAGAATGTTTCTAACTTCTCAAAGATCACATTTGTAGCTGAGCTACTGTTGAGAACATACAAGACTGTCTGCATATGGACCTGCACATTATAGGGGATTATTTCTTTTAACAGAATACTAGTTCGCAGATTAGTTGCATTTATAAATAATCAGGACAGAGTGGTTTTGTGCTGAATATATTTTTATTACAGGCAAGCTAGGATTAAAATTGGGTGGCTGGTTTTGAGCCCATATGCTTACTGGACTCGTTTCCACCTAGAATACTTCACTCAGAAACATGCACAAAGGCTCGTATGTTTCTGTGGAGCAGTTGTGTAAAGTGACCATTTTTGTCATATGTGATCTCACAGTACACAGTGTGAACAGGACGAAATTCTTCTCTTCATTAAGGCCATTGTGAAGCAGCAGGCAGCCAGGAACACGATGTCTGGGGTTTTCTTGACTTTATGTATATTCTCTGGTTGGCAGGTTTATATTACAGCTAAAGGCAAATTGCTACTAATATCATTGAGAGGTAAAAAAAAGTTGGATGTAAAGTTGCATTTAAAATCGCTATTTTTGTAGTCATGGGGGTAGGACTGCAATAACCATAAGACACAACAATATGGAAACTGAATTATGGTAAAATTATGGTAAATCCAGGTACTAAGATATATTCATTTTACAGCACCCTGTATGCTGCCATGTGTGTACATTTAAAAAGTTTATTTTAAGCAACAGCTTTATTGTAGGACTATAATAAAATAATGTCACAAGCATGAGCCAACTAGACATGGGACGATAACCGGTTTCAAGGTATACCGCGGTTTTAAAAAGTCACGGTTTCAAAACCGCAAAAAAAA
>JBBMFX010000101.1:17495177-17517017 GCA_037832545.1 Rhabdalestes septentrionalis
TAAAGTTAAGAGAGAGTTTAAGGTGAAATTAAGACCTACTTAGCGTTAAGAAGCTTTCGAGAAACCGGGCCCAGATTAACAACATTTAAAAAAATAAAAGTGTCTCATGTGAGGTAAAAAAAATTACATTTAACCTGAAGATGAAGAGACATTTCTTTCTAGATCACTTTAGCATTGCCTGTTAAACCATACCTTTCACTCACTTGTGAAAAAAACTAACAGCAATGAAAACACTGTAAGCTATTAAGATACATAAGATAACGTATAGAATACCCATTGTTAGCTTACTTTACATGTACTGAATGATATTTTACATATATTGAATGATCTTTTACATATACTGAATGATCTTTTAGATATACAGAATTATCTTACTATTCAATTGCCCCCTTAGTAAATTCTGTTTAATGCAAGACAGTGGAATTGGCTTAATATGCTACCACAGCACCTGAGTGGAAATGTTGCTTTCAGATCTGCTAGGCAGAGATTACAACGATAATGCAGGAATGCTTAAAAGAATTCATGACACAAGCAATGGAATTTTTTGTAGACTATATGACCTCAGACTGTCTCCTCTACAGTTTTGGAACGACCACTTGCTTGCTGTGTTGCAGCTGCTTCATTGCCACTTTCCTTGTCTGCAACGTCCATGGTAGATTCATCCTCTTTTTCCTTCAGCTGAGCCCTTTTAGCTTCCTCCTTTGCTTCCTTATCCAGCAGCCTGTAGTTGATGCCCATGCCGATAAAGAGGAATGCGCTTCCAATCAAAAGGATTATTCCACAGCCCATATAAGTGTACTTGTAGTCACCATAAATATCATTAAACTTCCCTGGAAATGCAAAAGAAATGATTACAAAAATTCAAATATTAATTTATGCAATTTACCTGCTTTAACTTTTAAAACTGCACAAGGAAAAGGAAAGGAAAAGAAAACAGAATCTGAATGAAAGTGACCATTCTTTCATATGTGAACAGCCTAAAATTCTTCCTCTGCATTTAACCCAGAGAAGCAACAGGCAAGCAGGAACACAGTGCCTGGAGAGCAGTGTGTGGTGACAGTACATTGCTCAGGATATCTCAGCGGTGCTTAACAGTCTTGGGAATCAAACCCAAGATTTCCTGATCGCAGGGCGGATGACCAACCCACTAGGCTACCAGCTGCCCGCTAAACAACTTAAAATACTATATATTTTAGAAACAATAAAATAAAATCACTCACCTAGCAAGGGAGGGCCGAGTAACACTGGCCCACACTCCACAATGGTCACCAGCCCCACAGCACTGGAGAAGCGCTGTGTTCCCACCAGATCCATCAGAGTCTCAAACAGCACAGAGCTCAGCCATCCAAATGCAAAACCAAAGAAAACTGCATAGATGACAAACCCGAAATAGTCCACTGACAGAGGTGCAAACAGGTGGCACACACCGTTAAGCAGAACAGATGCGGCAAAGAAATACTGCACCCTGGGCCGCACCCATTTGGTGTTGGCCACTGTTCCCATTGTGGGACGTGCCACCATGTCCACAAAAGCCAACACTGAAAGCAAAAAAGCAGCTTTCTCCTTTGGAATATGTTCACTTTTGGCATAATTGCTGAGGAACACCAGTGGGGCGAAAAGGCCAAAAAACATAATGATGTTCCCCAGGAGGTACAGGAGGAAGCCACGATGTTTGAAAAGAGAAAGGTCAATGAAACTGTTGACCATCTCCATCACTGATTTCTTCTCAGCTGATGTGGAAGTTTCCTTCACAACAGGCTTGGTCTTTGGCCCAATAGGCCTCATGAGAGATCCAGCCACACAGCAGTTGAACAGAAGCCCACCCAAAATTAGGAAGCTACCCCTCCAGCCAAAATGGTCATAAAACCAGCTGTTCAAAGGAGCTAAAGTGGATAGAAACACCGGGCTTCCAGCCATGGCAATTCCATTAGCAATGGGTCTCCTCTTGTAAAAATACTTGCCAATCATAGTAAGGGATGGGTTGAGATTGAACGAAAGGCCGAGACCTGTTTAAACACACAAAAACTGCATCAATATGTTTGACATGGACCATGCATACATTTATAGATGAGTATAAACTGACATACCTCCTACCACACCCACACAGAAATACAACCCTTCCACTGTGTTGCAGAAAGAAGCGGCAATGAGTCCAACACCTGAAAGGCAGCCCCCTATTATCATTATTGGACGACTGCCATACTTATTCACCAGAATACTACTGATTGGACCTGTGGATGAAAAAATAGCAAAACAGAGACACCAATCACAGTTTATTGGACTTGAAAATAGATGAGAACTAAAAATGTCAGCCTAGATTTAAAATAACACCTCATAAATATGGATGTCCTTGATTAATAGTGCTATTGTTCATCAGTTTTATTCACATTATGTCAGGTTTATTTTGTGAAACCACATTTTTCTGCAATGAAACTGCAAATGGAAGACTGAACTGGATTGAAAATGGAAATGATCTCGTATAGTAGTGCGTCATTTGCACATTAGAGGGCACTGTTGCTTTAAGGTTATCACATATTACAGCAGAGGAATTAGATATCTCCTGTTATTCCTGCAGCTATCATTAACCTGCACCTTTGCTGTTTCTCTCTCTCACTGCTTCAGAGAGAAACATCTCTGTTTGGAATGTTGGTTTAGGTCTCATGTTGCTGCTTTACAGTCATTTATAATAATCAAAATGTAACCTGAAAAGTGTGGTAGGCTTCTTTACACTTTGGTGGATATAAACTTAGCTGCATGGCATATGCTGATATATTGCAGATATAACATTGCCAGATTACCTTGTTACATGGCTCCTGGCACATTTTTCCGATCATTAGATAAAAACCATTAGTCAGGTGTACAAGTACACTACACAACAAAATGGAGTAGCATTCGTAGTAAAAGGATTTTAAGCCAAACAAATGCAAAAACAAATAGTAGAACAATCAAAAACATACAGTAAAAATGGTATATTGTCATATACTGTATGTATGAAGTTTAGAATTTTCTAAGTGATGTCTGATGCCCTGACATGGTAACACCATTGACACAGAAGACTGTTCTGACTTTGTGTTTTTGTTTTTGACTGGTCAATTTTCTCTCCACTTTAGTCATTTCAACTTCCCAGGTCTGTCATTGGACAGGTCAGCATGCTTGGAGGAGAGCACTAATTGGGGAACACCACGCTGAGTTATGGGGTTAGAAAAAGAGCCATGTTATCCATCCAGACCAAATGTCCTCATCTGTATAACAGAGTTCACTTACAAGCTATAAGGCACTGGGGGGCACTGCAGTTGAAAATCTTGGTGCATACTTTATGTTAATTTCAAAACACAGCACAGTACACATTGTTTTTATATAGATGCTGTCTATTCCTTCATTATCCCCGTGGAGAGCTGTGGGATTCTATTTACAGCATGGTGTTCACATTTAAGTAGCCTAATTCTTGCATGTACAAATCCTGTGTTGTGAAGAAGCTTGGTCATTTGTGGAAAGGGTCCAGGGTTTGGAGTGAACACGTCCTCCAAGTCCCAAAACAATGGCCTGTCTTATTTGTTCCTACTGTAATCCACTTCACACAGCTACTAGAGGCTACGGCTTCACACATGAAGCCTTTGAATGAGTACATGCTTACACTAATCCAATGCGGAAATGTGCAACTTTAAAACCCCGGAATGCGGAAATGCACAACACATTTGTTTTGTTATGTTTTGATTTACCCTTTAACTCACATTCAGGCTTTTATGCCATTTTAACAATTTCCCAAGCAATAATGAATTTGTTTCTTAAGGTGCTAAAAGAGAGACAAAAGTCAAGTTCAACACCCCCCGAGCACTGAACGTAAGAACTAGAGTACATTTGACTATGATTTGTTATATTGTTATCAGACACAACATCACTCCCAACATTGCTTCTATTAAGAAATTCATCTGGAGTAATGGCTAGTTGGCAGTTTTAAAACTGCACTCAAATACAGCAATGATATACATTTGTATATATTTGTTATTAATTATAGATTTTTATAGAACCCTTTTTATCCATCAGCAACTGCCAGCATTCTTGGGAAGAAAACTTGGCTACTGAAATCTACCCTATGGCATACTGTATTTTTGCGTCTACACATCAGGGGGTCTTTTGCTCCTAGTAAGCTAGCTCTGGGCTGTCTGGGCCATCAACAACAGGCTTGAATGCAGGAGAGAAAGGACTTGAAAGATGCCTCAGCTTGTTGTGCCAAAACACTACAGTGTTGAAAAGACACAAACGCAATCTGACAGGTTTTGCTAAGAGGCCACTCAGACAAACAGCCAAAAACATCAAAGTGCACAGATATTTACAAACTCAAAGAGAGGGAGGCAGTGAAGAATAACTCAAGAAACTGAGACCAAAGTAACGGGCAGCACAATATCACATCACTGGAAGAAGACACATGGGCTAATTGACATTAGACTTCATGACAGTAAATTATTGCAACAAAATGTCAGTGGCTAATTAGACTGCTCAAAAGTCCCAAATGGCACATTTGGTGAAATCACTGCTAGTTGGTGCAGAAGTGAGCTCTGCATCTGAGATTCAGCTGGCAGTGTTCTCACTGAGATAAAGTCAACTGCCCAGTTTTCTCTCTGGGTATACAGAAAAGACATGATAGCAGGGTTCGAATGAATCATAGAATGGCGGTAAATTGGTATCAGTGACCTGTGATGAAGAAATCTACCTAGTGGAAGCTGCCTAGAGAAGAAAATTATGAAAAATAAAGCTAGGCCTTCAACATTATGCCCTTCATATGGCATTATATGACACAGTAAATTTACAGCAACAGCCTCTTTCAGAAGCAGAGCTGGTTTTGCATTGCATGGGTGGTTGGGTCACTAAGAGCATGTGCTTTGTCCTTGGCGTGTTTTGATGGGGTTGGAGCTCTTCTGGCTTGTACAGTGGTAGTGTGGGAGTATGGAGGTCAAATCTCCAGTCATGTGCTCCCCACATGCAACTTGTGATCACATCTAACACATAAAATTAAGCGTTTGTTGGAATTGTGATGTATTTACTTACAATTACGGTTATACACGTACTTATTTGCATGTGAAATGCTTGGGAGCTTATTTACAATGGGTTATTAACTCCAGAATACTTGTTTGTTTAGGAAGGGATATCTGTCATTGTGCTGAAACCCCTGAAGTCCCCGTGAAATCCCTTCTCCTTGTGAAATCCCTGAAAGGTTGAAGGTATGGGAGTTATTCGAAATAGGCATGTGTGACCTTTAATTCACTGCACCACTGTTCTCCTCTTGAAGTAGACCTTTATCGTCTTAGCAGCCCAGATCCAAAAAGTAGAAGGCAAAAATGGGTGAAATGTTAAGTGGTGTCTCTCTCTCTATGGGTGTCTAAAATGAAACTTCGGAAGTATGTTTACAATAATGAGAGGGGCTTAACTTGTACATGCACTTCTGTATGCACTGATTGTACTGCAAATTCCATGCTTTTAAAACTTTTAAAAGCTGTAACACACAGGCTGGAGAAAGGGATAATTCTTATTGCATTGATTCATTTGAAATGAAACCTCAAGGTAAATATGTCACTGCATTCAATGGACAACATGAGAACAACAATTAATAATGATTGAAAAAAACCCAATGTAATGTTATTTAACATCATGTTTAGTACTTCGAAAATAGTTTTTCTTCAAGTACCACATTAACTTTACTAAAGATAGACATCACTAGAAAATTTTTGTCCTTTCTAACAATGTTCTGCCAGGTCTGTAATGCAGCCATTTTCCTGTTTCTGTGTGTTTATAGGATTCTTTTTCTTGTCTTTAGTAATAGCAACTTAATGCTCAGTGGGGTTGACAGACTTGATCAGTCAAGAACATTCCACAATGCTCTGCCTCAAAATAAATCACCATGCTCTCAGAAGCATTTGGATTGATCTGAGCTGTTAAGTTGCTTCTGTAAACCTCAGAATCGATCCTGCCATTGTTGTCTACAGTCACATCATAAGTAAAGAAAAGTGAGGTTGTTCCACTGGCAGCGCTACTTGTGTGATTTTGGATCATGAGCAGTTCTTATTTTTCTTCAACAATTTCCTCAAGAAGTGGGAAATCACTGTAAATGCCGTAAATATGAGTTCTCTCTATTCTGCTTGCTAATCTTATTATGATGTATTTCTCTAGTGTGCTGGAGGACAGAGCCAAAAACTTTTCTACATGGCGTGTATGCATAACAATGTAGTTCCTTGACTCTATGGTATATTACAAAACACCCTTTGTACTAGGAATGCACAATGCCATGCTTATTGACTCTGCAATTTGTGACAATATGCAGTTAATAAATGCTTTATTGTGGGCTGTGAGTGTCCTGATCAGTATCAGCACCAAATGAATTAAAGCATTCACCTTATCTATCAAATAAAGTAAAATGTCACTTCACATTTATTGAGTAATGCATTTTAATGCTATATCAGCAATATGTATAATTCTACATAATCTGTATAATGGTATTTGCTACAGTTTTGTGTATATCAATAGTAATGATAAAAGGGGTAACATGTTATTAAATCTATCTTAGTTACCCCATATGTTCTGTAGCTCTAGTTTATATATTAATTTCCTGCCGGGTGAATGTGAAAGTGGATGGAGCATAGTAGCCTACAAAGCTGATCTGACATCATTCAGCAGTGCTCCAGTTCCTGAGACAGGGCTGAGTATTGACAGTAGTCATTGCAAGTCTGTGTGACTCCACACTGAAGCATCTCATCTCCTCATCTCTCTCCAAGGAAAACATCTGACACCCCTTGCTCACAGAATAAAAGGCTGACTGAGAAGACAGGCTCCAGCAGCAGATAGAATTGCCCATTCAGAGTTTGCTCTCACACTGTTTCACCGTCTAAAGCTTGTCCTGCACTCAACTGGCTCCTTCTGTTCAAACGAATGACAGCTTTTTTTATTTAGTCCATTTTAGCTAATACAGTGCACAGAGATCGTCATAGTCTGTGTCATGATCTCCCTGCTCATATCAATGGACTGAGAAACGTGTTGATATAAAGCCGACTAAAAGACATGGGAACAGCCTCGTCCCATCTGGGGCCAAGAGGATTAAGTAAGCCAGTAAAAAGACATGGGCAGAGGATTATAATATCAAACAGACTGGTGTTGTAAGACAAAATTGGGTGAAATTTTGTACTGGGACTTGGTAATCTGCTGAATGTAAAGGGAAAGGGGCTTGAAAGATATGAATGCTCCCTTAATTACACAGAAGGGTTATTGCTTAATGAAACACCAGGCAAAGCTAGTGTATTGTCAGAGAATGAGTTTGACTCATATATCCTCACTTTCAACACAAAAGAGCTTACTGCATAAATCGTCTGGCACACAAAAGCATGACATGTGCTTATATAGTCACAGTGCTAGATAAGCACATCTACTGCCATGTACTACACACTATAAAAGTTTTCAGACCAAATCCAATGTGGGTAATACACAGACATGTGTAATAAAGTAAAATATTGATAATAGACATGTACTTGTAATAATACAAGTTTGTACTTTAGATTATGATAGTTTTATACCTATGTATAGACAAGAGCTGGTATATCTGTGGGGAATGTATTCAGTTTTTAATGCAGTTCTAATTTTGCAGTGAAAACCTTTTTATTTGGTGTTGGGTTTAGGCAAAAAAAACTTTCAAAAAGAAGAATACTTTACCAAACAAATATAATTTACAGTTGTGATGTACTACAAAGTTCCCCTGTGGTTCAATAGGAAGCTCAGTCTGAACAATGAAAGACATTTTTAAACTCTGACATCATCATCCTGAAGTAAGTTATAAAATTGCATAATTTGTTATAAAATAACAAGACTGATATTGTAGGTTCATAATTGTTATAAAATAAAACTATGAGTAATTTGTTTGTTGTCTTAAAAATGTTTAACAAAACGCAACTTCTACAAACACCATGTCTCACCTCCGGCATACATGACGGCAAGCATGATGGAGGAGATCCAAGACACTTGGCTACTGGTAGCATTGAAGATAACTTCTATCTCTTTGAAGAACACAGTGATGGACTTTGCAAAGGCATAGGAGAAACCAATAGAGATGAAGGCACCTGCCACCACCACCCATCCCCAGCCTCCTTCTGGGGGAGTGTACCCCACAGGACCTCCAACAGTGGGTGGCATGGTGATATATTCACAACAGAACAGCTGATATTCTGCAAGGAAAAAGCAATACTTTATATAGAAAAAATGACTGTGAGACTTCTGACAGCTAAATTACATCAAATTATAATTCTAAATTCAAACAAATTATGACTTACACTGTGGTTTGTACACACCTCCTGTTTAGTTTCTGGATATGGTACTTTTGTCTTACCATTTAAGATGTCTGTAGCAGCCAAACCAAATGACCAAAATACATTTTCATATTACAAAATACAGCATTCCAAGGGACACCTCACATGTATAATGGTCCTGTTGCAGTACATAGTACTAACCACAGAATACAACCCCCAAAAGACCTGCTGTTTTGGAGATGCTCTGGCCCAGTTTTTGAGCCTTCACAATGTGGTCAGATGTTATTAGCTTCCAACATATCATCTTAAAGAAATACTGTTCTATTGCTGCGTAATGTGTTTTACTCCTTGGCAGGTGCTACTGTAACCTAGATAATAATGTATATGTTTATATATGTTGTCAGACAACATGCCTGGCAAATGTGAGTCATGCTATTTAAAGGGTTTGTGTCAGCAAGTTCTGTCAGTATCATGTCATAATTTTTTTTAAATTGCCATTTTGAACGACCCTGTGCGCCCACCTGGATGTTTTGTTGTAGACTCAGGGTGAACAGAGAGAGCTCAGTGACTCATCGCACATTATGTTCCTTTTGTGTTTTCATTCCAAATGGCTCCGCAATGCCACCGATGTTTGATCATTGAAGCCTCTCTCTATATTACATTTAGCAGGTTTTTAAGATATTGCCACTTTTTCAATATCTTCTGAGTGTAATATCTGGCTTTAAATCATATATACTACTTAGAGGAGCAGAAATCCCCACCACTCTAACAAACTTCTACATTTTTTCTGATTCTTCTTCAGTTTACTTCGGTATGTAATTTGGTTTTATGCAATAGTTTCCTTCTGATATTACTTGTGCATATTGCATATTTTTAATTACTTTCAAAAAGCTGGAAGCAATGACTGTACAGATTATGAAACAAACTTTAGAACAAAATGGAATTACAGAATAAATGGTTTCATGTCACAAGCTGAGACAAATAGTTTTCTTATTCATTCTCAGTAGCCAAAGATTTCACAGACAGTGCTCCTACCTTTCTAACACCACTCAACAAATTCTCAGAAGAATGCAGACTAAGGCACAATCCTTCTCCTCAGTACAGGCCAGCGTTCCCACTGTCATGTGATGGTGACCCGCACACTGAAGGCAAACTTGATCCACAAATCATCAAAACTTAAACTACAACTTGCAAGCCTTCGGGGATGAAGGGTTATTTTACTTTATAAACCTGGGTCCAACGGAACAGTTTCAACCTACAGTGATAGATTGGGGTCTACCAGCTCTTATTGTCTCAGGAAGTCAACAGAGAGTCCTATTGGTTCCACAGAGTCTACTGCCAGGCCCACTTGTGTCCACCTCTCTCCGCCTCCTTAAGTTTTGTTCCAAATCCACATTATGAACACCCTGTACTCTTTCAGTATAATTCAAGTTGCCAATTGGGGTCTTAAAACAACCTTATCCCTGCTAATTTAATGCAGTGTCCATTTTAACATGTACCAAATGTGATTCTTTGAGGTGCAGAAAGAAGCTAAAGTGTTGGAATGAAGGAATATATTGATTTTAATTTGCAGAATGAAACTTCTTATGTTGTCATGGAACCATGTATTGTTCATGCTGTTCTCAAGGGAGCTGACATATTTTAAGCAGCTGAACAGATGTCAAGTAAAGGACACATTCAGCCATTGAAACAAAACCTTGTATCTTCAAAATGCGGCAGGTTGTTTGTTTCCTTTGTTTGATATTGGATAAAGAGCATCTATATGGCATTATGAGTGAGCCTAGAAATTTTCTACAAGATTAACGTCATCCACACAGGCATGAATTGACTGCAGAAATTCAACTGGCTATTTGAGCCAAATTTGTTGAGCCAAATGGAACTGTGTAAGCAAGAGATGTAGCCAAGTACAAGGTGTGAGATGAAGCCAAGTGTTAACCTGCCAAATTTCAAAATTATAGCTTGGAATGTTGAAATGTGTCAGCTAAGAAATTGTAAGACATTAAGTTACTAAACAGGTCTGTGCCTATGGACAGCGCCGGCTACACAGTGAGGGAAAGAATTCCAGATGCTCAAAGATACAAAGAGAGGGTTTCTTCAGCGGGTATGCTACATAACCAAAACCTAACACCAGTCCTGTACTGTTTTCAGGCATAAGTTGCTGAACAGTATTAGATTCTAAATAATTGTAATATGATAACATCAATTTAGTCTTAAATTAAAATACCGGTCAATATTATTTGTTATATATTTTAAAACATTTGTTAAAGATCGCTGACATATGTCGAGATAAAATATCTGAACACCCCTTTCAAAATAGTGAATTCAGCTACACACACACAATAAATTCAGTTGCTGGAAAAGGATTGTCAATAGAACAGGGCACCGGTGCAGCTGTACATTAGCCCAAGGCCACCATGCTCAGAGAAAAACATTTGCTGGAGGGGTGTAAAACCCCTCAGCACTGAAGTCTAGATCAGTGGAGCTATAAATCAGTAGCTCATTCAGCTTCAAGCAACTAAATGTTTCTGTAAACAGACATACAAGAAGTGAAACCAAAACAAAGACCGAAAGAAACTAAATCATTAGTCATTGTGATTAAAAGTGACTGAATAAAATAATGACAATTTAAAAATAACATTTGTAGTCAACAGACTTAGTGCGAAGCTGACATTTTCTGGTTATGATGAGAAAATAATCTTCCAACCCATTAAAAACTCTGAAAGACAGCGCAATTTGTAAATCCCTACTTACAAATCTGGGTACTATGGAAACTAGGAGCATCTATTGAAAGTCTATTGAATTTTGGATGGATGATAAAAACCAGTAATTTCACAAATGTATTATAAACTTGTTACACAATCATTACTACCACCTTGAAGAAAAGTACAACCTAAAGATGAAGGCATGTTGACCTATATAGAAAGCAGACGGGTTGCAGGCACCACTGATGGTTACATCTCTGGTGGTAAATCATCTGGAGAACGAATGCATCGACAGCTGGTGTCCAATAAAGTGGCACAGCATTCATTTTCTCTCTCTTTTGAGGGAACTCACAGGGGACAAAGGACCTGTGCACAATTTTTTTTGTATTCTGGTCTGCCCAGGCAAAACAAACATGGTTCGGAAACATGCATAACTATGGGACAGACAGTCTAGCTGCATGCCAGCCATGTGGGAAGAATATAAAGAGAGATTGAAGGAAACAGTCTGGGGAACAAAACAGACATGGAACAAAATACTGTGGAACAACATGTGTTCTTCAATAATCACTTTCTGTGGACAGGATTGAACTTTTAACAAACAAGCTTAGTGATCAGTTTTTGCATATAATATTTTTTACTTTCTCTGTAAATTTTAATTTAATTTAATTTAAATTTTTCCCCCATTTACCACAACCCATGTCCAACGGCCTTTCTGCCTTTCAAAAACTTTCTTAGATTTAATGGCAAATGTGTCATAGGCCTAGAAATGTTTCTACAACTAAGTTAATAGTTTACCCCATGAACCACACCTAAACTGTCCCATGTTCCCCTTCTTCTAAGGAAGCCGGAAGATCCTGGCTATGAGAAGGAGGGGACATATTCTCATTACAATCTGTGTTTGTTTGGACTCTTTATTGTAGAGGCCCTCTATTGATGCCTGGCTCCAGGAGATCTAAGGTATGCCTGTGTTAGTGCATACATGTGCATAGAGAAAAAATAAACACTTCTACTGTATCACAGGAGGAACAGAGGTGTGTGTGCTCTCTCCCAGTGAGCACCTCATTGTTAACAACATCAGGCTGAAACGTGACAGGAAACACCCCATGTTCTTCTGAGGTAATGTGATATATGACTTCAAAACAGTGGCATACTTAAGCTTTCATGGGTCAAAGTCTGATTCACAGGGCCCCAAATGAATGTTCCCTCAAATTAAAGGCTTCACTAGAAAAAAAACAAATAGTTATGAATTATAGTGTTTTCTCAGCTTTTCATTTTATTTCCTGCAAAATAAAAAAAAAACTAAACAAAAAAAGGGCCAATAAATTTGTTAGGGTGGCCGGTAGGTGAGCTACTACTTTAGTGTGTGAGAACTGTTTGGAACTGTTTGGAACTGTTTGCCAATCCTCTCTAAAACGTAAAAAATAATAATGACGAGTATTAATAAATATTAATGAATATAATGAAAAGTCATATGAGATACTGTGACAATGCACTAGAAATGTGAATAGTCCTGGTGAGAGGCACGTTGATGTATGAAACATAAACTTATAAAGTATTTATCAAGTAAATGTTTAAATGCAGTTTTAATACTTTGTGTTAAAAAATGAGGATAGAATAATCATTTAATGGCACATTCCCAATGAAACATATATCCTTAAAGCTGAAAGACAACATGATGTATCAGGTCGTATTAACGGTGCCCCCGCCCCAAACACACACAAACACACATACACAGGACTCCCCAAGAATTAAAATAGCACTGTTGTGTTTGTTTTATATGGAAGGACATATATGCTTCAGTACTGTTTGCACGTAATGAAGTTTGCACGTAATGAAAAGCACAGCTATTTGTCCCCACCCGTTCACCGCTTAGGGTCTATAACACATCCTGTATCTTTGGCTTGCAGCACGTCTCTACTCCCCTTATTGTTTCGCTTCACCTCTCAATCTGGATATGCTGGTGGAAGCTAGATGTCCACCCTGCAGAGAAAAGACAATACATCTGCGTATGTGTGTGCGTACGTCTGTTAATTCATGGTTCACCTGTGTGTCCGTTGGAACATGTGTGTGCTTATTTGTGTTACACTGTAAGCTCCTTCGATTTGTCCAGCTGAAGGAGAAAGCTGACCTTGTGAGCAAAGGAGAGAATTGACAGAGGGGAGCACTGTTAACAAGGACTGGCCATATATCAAACAGCCAATTTGGAACTCTTTATCCACCGGGGGTCAATTCCAGCCACATGGACGTAGATCAGAGGATTCGGGACATATGGTACACAGTTAACGTCTGTCTGCTCCATCTCCAATCAAGTGCCTTGCAAAGACGGCTCTCCTCCTGTGGGTCAATGTATGATTCACACTTTATTAAAGAGCTTGTCCTTAAACATACCTCAATTACTGTCATTAGCATAAAGACACGCACAACATTTAGAACAATATTAATATTCCATATTGTGTTCTCAACGTGCCAGCACAGAGGAAGACGATTTTTTTTCATTCTTCTTTTCAGTTTTAGGATATTCTTTCTAGGTAGGCCAGAGAGTGTTACATAGATAAAGAAGAGAGCAGTGCTCAAGCTGGGTCTACAGTTGTTAAGTCCAGCTAAGAAGCAGAAGCTATTGTCAGCCATTCCAGCAGACATATCATTTTTTGTGATAAGAATGGCAGAATTGCATTTGTTATTATGGCTGTACCTCAGAGACAATCCAGATGGCCTGCCCACGGAGTGATTAAAGGCTGTAGAAGTGAAGAGTCTGTTGCAGTTGATTCTCATATGGAAGCTCCTCCAGCACAACACATTAGTGCAGACACTGTGTGCGCCTTAGTCTGTATTCATGACATCAGAAACCATGGCCCTCCTCTATCTAATGTGATACAAGTGCCATCTGGTGGACACTGCAAATTCTTCCTCCCTATAATGCATCTGTACCTGCCATGACAGTTCTGAATGGTACAGTGTACCTGGCTACTCAGTCATTGTCTTGTAATCTCTTAATGTCTTTTAATAAGTCATGCCTGCGGAATTTCAGATCTGTGTTTGCTATATGTCTCAATTTGCAATACAATGTGTGGAGACTGGTCCATCTCTGAGTGAACAGTGTCCATCTGGCCATTCTACATATATAACATTCTCTAAAAGCGGTTAATTTACTCTAAATTTTCTGAAATAAACATTGCCAAATCATTGCTTTGTGAAACCATCCTTTAGATAGAAACCACAAGGAAAATGTGCAAACTCACTCAGCCAGGCCTTGTACTGAAGCCTGGCAAAAAGAGGAACATGCTAACCACTACACAAAATGTGTTTTCCATCTTTCCAGTAGTGGAGCTGCACCCAAACACAGGTCCACATGTTTCTGCTGACCCAAGGGGTGGAGTCAAATTTAATCCAGCACCTGCATACAATAAACTTGTCATAGATGATGCTTTTGTTGGCTAATCATGTCTTATTTCAGCTTTGCTTTAAATGTAATTAATACATGGTGGGTATAATGGTATATGCTTTGAGGGCATATCAAAAAACAAAGAATAATGAATAATGAATAATGAATGAAACAATGAATAATAACTTGCAAAAGCAAGTGGTATGTCAGGGCAGGAGAAATCTTCAACTTCTCTAGTGTTTCTAGCAGCACAAACATCTGCTGCTAGCTCTTGCCAAGTGCTGGCAAGAATGTCCTTTAACATATTCACATACTTTGCAGAGATTCTAATGAAGAACTATTTATAGTGATCGATGAATGTAGTTTTAGGCTGTTGTTGGACAAGGGATAAAAACCTTCATCCATGCTGTTACCCAGTTTGCTATCCAGTTGTACCCTTAATCAATAACTAAATAGGGCATCTGATGGTACATACTGTATTAAAGGCTTATTGAGGGCTATGTAAAACAATACAATTCAATTCAGTTTTATTTATATTTATTTATATTATATATTATATTATATTATAACCAAGTTGTCAAAAAGGAGCTTTACAGAATCCAGGGGTGAGCCCCTAGTAAGTAAGTCAAAGGCAACAGAGGCTAGGAAAATCGCCCTCAGCTGGAAGAGGAAACCTTGGGAGAAACCAAGACTCTGAAGGGAAACCCATCCTCTTCAGGTCGACCCGGAGAGAAAAAAGAAAGTCTTTATGGTTTAGAATAACAAGAGAAGATCTTCATGAACAAGATTATTGATGAAGTTTTTTTTTAAATTCCTTGTTTATTTGTTTGTTTATCCTTGCAGAACTTTACTGTATTTAGTATTTGAAGATGACTTTTAGTCTTTTTTGGTACAAATTGTTACATGAGGATTTTTTTTTAAATGGGACTGAGCAACAGAAAGAGAGCGTATAGTGATGAAAAGGCATATTTCTGTTTTTGTGGTCCATTCATGCTGTGCCAGTCATTCATAGACTATATCACTTAGTAAACTCCTGCAGTGCTGGAATCTGCCATCTTCGGCGGCTCTGTCTCCTCATTGCCAGTCTTCTTTCCTGCACTTTCCTGGGTGGATTCGTCTTCTGTTCCTTTCAGCTGGGCTTTTTTAGCTTCCTCCTTTTCTTCTTTATCCTGTAGTCTGTAGTTGATGCCCATTCCCACAAACAGAAACAAGCTCGCGACCACCAGGATTGCACCAGAGCTTATGTAAGTGTATTTGTAGTCAGAGTAGATGTCATTAAATGCTCCTGTGAAGGCAAATAAAATATGACCATTACAGGTCTTTCAAATTCTTCAAGAAATTTGAGAAGAAAATCATCTGTTTTCTTTTCTTTCACATGTATTTAATCTTAAAAGCCCATTTATTAAACTTTTTAATAAAGGGTCTGAGTTTAACATTATTTCAGTGAGGTAGCTTGTGATTTGTTGCCACAAGCTAATAGAACGTTCACTTGCATAATTTCAGTTTTGCATCCTTTCAGTTGGAAGTGATTCAAAATTCCCTTGTGTTTGTTTATAAATGAGTATAGAGTATGGAGGGAAAAAGCTTTTCTCCCATCTGGTTTTGCTTAAAGGTTGATTAGGAGCCAAATATGAACAATATGAACAGTCTTGAAGAAATACAAATGGATTAGGAAATGGACCAGTGTACCAGCTTGTGATGGTTAAACAAACACTATTAGCTTGTTTTTTAGTGAGTTGGAATATTCTGTCAGTTGTAGATTGTGTCTGACTGTGTAAGAGTTCTCCCCAAAATATAAATGTTTTGTGCAATGGTTTTGAAAACTTTACTTGTTAAAGTATCACATATTCTCCTTCATCAGACATCTCATTCTGCCTAACCTAAGTTGTTTTTGAGCTTCATAGCATCTGTAATTTATCTGTAACCTCTGCAGACAAGTTACACAACTTTTGCTTTGGACTAACAATGCTATGTCTTTGCCAGACATAAATCCAATAGCATTCAGTTACATGACAGTTAGTGAGATATATTGCAGCTCTGGGGTGCAGCTCTAAAAGCTAAAATACAGCTTTTCAAATTGAAAGCTACAATATACAACTGATTTGTGATCCTGGATCATGTAACCAAATTAACATTTTGGGTTCATTATAAAAATAAACAGTTCTATGTCCAAGACCTTTTTACACATTGCAAATAAAACTTTTGGACTCACCTAACAAAGGTGGGGCAAGTAACACTGGCACACATTCCAAAATAGTCACCAGTCCCACAGCACTGGAGAAGCGCTGAGCCCCCACCAGATCCATCAGCGTCTCAAACAGCACAGAGCACAGCCATCCAAACCCAAATCCAAAGAATGCTGAATAGATCACAAACCCTAGATAGTCCACTGACAGAGGTGCAAACAGGTGGCACACACCGTTAAAAAAAACAGAAGCTGCAAAGAAATACTGCACCCTGGGCCGCACCCATTTAGTGTTGGCCACTGTTCCCATGGTGGGACGTGCCACCATGTCCACCATGGCCAGCACTGAGAGCAATGATGCAGCCTTATCATTTGGAAGGCCCTTACTCTTGCCAAAATTGCTGAGGAACACCAGGGGGGTGAAAAGCCCACAGAACATAACAACATTGCCTGTGAGGTATAAGAGGAAGCCACGGTGCTTGAAGAGCGACAGATCAATAAAACTGTTGATAACGTCCATCACTGATTTCTTCTCAGCTAAAGAGTCAGGCGCTTCAACAGCAGGTTTGGGTTTTGGGCCAATGGGCCTCATGAGAGATCCAGCTACACAGCAGTTGAGGAGAAGTCCACCCAGGATCAGGAAGCTACCCCTCAAGCCGAACTGATCATAAAACCAGCTGTTCATCGGGGCTAAACTGGCTAGGAACACAGGAGTACCTGCCATGGCAATTCCATTAGCAACAGGCCTCCTTTTGTAGAAGTACTTGCTAATCATAATAAGGGCTGGGTTGAGATTGAATGCAAGTCCGAGACCTGTTAAGATTTTACAAACATACAGACAAGTTTATGAAAATCATCCCTATTTATGTAAAAAAGAAAATAGATGCATTGTTTCTCTGGGTAAATAAACATATTATACTTGACAAACCTCCTACTACACCCACATAGAAATACAGGGCCTCCACTGAGTTGCAAAAGGATGCAGCAATAAGTCCAGCACCTGAGAGGCAGCCCCCTAGTATCATTACAGGACGACTGCCATACCTATTCACCAGGATACTGCTGATTGGACCTGTGGACAATGACAAAGATGCTACATCAAAGGAAAGAGGCCAAACAATGCAACAAAAGTACAATAAAAAACATAAAACAAATGATTCTCTGCTGTTTTGCACTATAAAAACTTTAAGGCTTTCTAAAAACAAATTATCCAAGAATGTTTCAATTAGACTTGCCACAATCTTAGAAATATACACATATATTCCTATTTCAGCCATTTACTATTTAGACACTCCCAGCAGAGCAGTGTGTTTTTCTGAGTGAAAAATGGAGTAAACATTGAAAAGTCTATAACATGTCTTCATTGTTCCTAATAAACAATTGTGCTATGCCAAAGTTACAAGAACAAACAATTAAAAAGTTGTGTCACCTGTAATTAATTAGTAGTTCATGTCAGCCAGTACAGATATCTGAGACAAATCAATGCTATACAAAAATTGCATTGTGTTAATTATATAGTTATATAGTGTCTGTGTGCATTTTGTCTTCTTACATCACCAAGAACATGTGTCCAAAGTAAATGCTTTTCCTGGACCCACATGCTACATTAACATGGAGTGAAATGTATAAACTTAGCGAATGTATAAACTATATGCTGTAATGGCAGTATTTTCATGACCTACACATTAAGGTGTACTTTCTTCTCTTACATACTTGATCCAACCAATCAGACAATTAAAATACCCTTTCAGAAGTGGGTGCACTACAACTGAGAGTACAAATAAAGCTGTGGAGCAGTGCAGGACACTACATGACCAGAGTTGGAAACCACAAAAAGTATTAAAAAATGGTTCAGTGGGTAGGAGATGCTGTAGCTCCAGGGAAAGCTCTTATGTGATGACAAACCAAAGTGCATGTGCGGCTTTGTAGATGCTCTTTGCTTGCGTCAAATGGAAGGTTTCAGAGGCTGTTGGAAGAAATGTCCCATGACCCTTTGGAGAATCGGAATGCTTTTTGCAATGACAGGGACTAAGTGCAATGGGATAATCCTGGGAGTGACATTCTTTTCTGGAATCAAAACTCCAGACAGGTCACTAGATAAGATAAAATAAACCTTTAATAGTCCCACAAGTGGGAAATATGTCATCATCAGGAGGAGCCTAGGTAATGCGACTTCTTTATTTTAACCAAACAGATAATCCTAAATGACATACTGACTACTAACATGAGGATGCTTCCCGTCTATCATCTGTTTCCATTTCCTGACATTGCAATGGAATTTGTTGAAAGAGGAGTATGTTTTATGTTAAAAAATAAAATAAGGATAGAATTCATGAAGTGGAATTTGTATACCCTGGCCTCAATATATTTGCGCTCTGCACTGAAATCTATTCTGTTCTGGAACCCACACTTCATTGCAGTATTTGTGATTTTTCGACCTTGGAAGGGCAAGACAGATAGGAAGGTCAGAAGCAAGGGAACTGACCTCTCTGTTAGCTGAATATTTGAAAAATGTAAGTAAATAATAGTTTCTCTGAGGCATAGCACTCCTTCGGTCCATTGTAAGAACATTTTAATCGAAACAAATAACATACAGCTTTTTTTATCTGTCTGCGATTCCTCACTTTTAGAGATAAGAACTGTATTATTCTAATGCTGAGAGTCTGCAGAGAGATCATGTTTATATTGCAATTATTTTACAGCAAATTTAGTGTCGCCATAAAAGAAAAATTAAACACCCTCTACTGACTCTGACATTATAATAATAATGATTATTACATTAGAACACTTCTTAAAGTAAACACCTTTTATTCACTCAAGCATGTCAATTAAGTAATAAAATGAAGCTTATAGTTTGCACTGTAAAAGATATTATCAGATATTTTAGGACTTAATTACAGATAAACTGACTCATGACTTTCAGTGCCTTCAACAACTAATTAATCTTACTTTTCACAATTTTGTTGTTCCAGTCTACTTAGTGTCCTTACAAGGATAATTACAGTTATAATGTATCTTCAAAATGAATTCCACATCATGAAGTGAAACATTTTTATACACAGGAAAAACAAAATCATGAACAAAAAAACGGCCATTTAATAAATATTTATCTCCCTGAATCTATAGGACTGGAAAGACACACACATTTTATATGTTGTGATATTTTATTAAAACCGAGAGGCCAAACAAAAGCTAAGGTAAACCAAAGATGTACCATTTGATCCTTTAATTGATTCCCTCTCTCTATAAATATTATTATGGTCTTTGGGTAGCCATTAGCTAAACCAGTTGATTATATGTTCTATATGTGTGACATGTCCACAGCGCCTGTAGTGAAGCTCTAGCTGTGTGAAATATAACAGAAAAATGCTATTTTTTTGCCTGAATTGCAAAAATCCAAAATTAAGCATGGTTAAACCCATAAACCCACAAAAAGTGAATGCAGTGTTTTAAATATCTTATTAAGATAAGTGCGCTTTGCTAAAGTTTAATATAATGCACATATGAAATAAAAAAATTATTACTTCAGATTAATTATGCTGAATAATGTTTAAAGGGTTTCAGCTACATATATTATATTTAAAGAAAGTAAAAAGAACAGCAGCATAGAAATTTGGATTAATTAAGCCCTTTCTAAATTCTGACAATAGCACTGTAGCCTAACAACAAACAGCATTTTTAGTCTGTCCATTGCAGGTCTCCATTTTGTTTAAAAATCTCACACACTTACATATATGCACCGAGAGACACATAAACCTAAAGCACAGCATTCTGCAAAGAGGTGCAATTGATTCAAGTAATTAAAGTTATAAAACTTTTACAATACACAGCAGATGACATAGAAGTTAATACGCAATATACTGTAGCTAATATAACTACATAGCTAATAAGCTTTATATATACAGTATATATATATATACAAAAGTTGTGAAGTCTAACTGTGTAACAAACCCTGGACGCTTGCCAAAGGACTTTGCTCTATAGCCACATAAAAAGCATGGCCACACTGATGTATAATGGCAAAGAGAAGTGTGCTTCTCCAAAAGTGGGCAATTACTGGCTCCAGGTGGAAATAGCCTCTGTGCTGTTTCAGAATGGGCTTTTCCACACCAAATCCTACACTCTAATCATTAAGGCGAGTTACAAAAGCTGTCTATGGTCAGGAGGAGAGACCTCTACACACTGGCCAACTTCATTCTTCTACAAATCCCATTTCACTGTAATGATCTTTGTCCATCCCTTGGAAGAACCTTTTTTTAAATAAAAGATGAATGCATTACAAAAGGATTGTTTCACATGCCATTTATCTTTCGCTCCCAACACATTCCACAGTCATTACATTAATGCATAGCTGCAAAAAGAGCATGTTTTGAGATGTGAAAAAGGGCATACATATATAATCTAATGAGGCTTCAAGAGTTTAGCCCTGCCCATATAGATTCGTTATAATGAATGTTCCAGTCTCAACAGAAGGCATCCAGTCTGTGTAAGTTTTTATGTATAAATATACCATCTTTGGTAAATAAACCTATATTGCACTCTGAAAGCCTGAGGCCATATTTTTCCCTATGATCCATAATGGAAGCTGGCTGAGCATGTTGTTGCTAATTTAACATTACTCCTATACTACATCCATACAAAAGCTACTTCACATAGATATTTTTGGTAACTATCTTCCAGTCTGAGGACTAGATTAATTACTATGGTAGCTGAAAATCCATAAACATTACAAACTAAACAGGTACGAAGGCTAAAACAAAGTTCACCTCCTGCATATATGAAGGATGCATTGATGGATGAGATCCAGGAAACCTGACTTGTGCTGGCATTGAAGATCAGTTCAATATCTCTGTAGAAAACAGTGATACACTTGGGGAAGGCATAGGAGAAACCAATAGAGATGAATGCACCAGCTACCACCGCCCATCCCCAGCCTCCCTCTGGAGGAGTGTACCCCACAGGACCTCCAACAGCGGGTGCCATGGTGATATCCTCAGAAATGGACAGGTGGTTTTCTGCATGGAGAGAAAGAAAACAGAACAGTTAATCAGTAAACCCTCCTATTGTGTTTTCTCTCTAAAAAATACTGTAATAAGCATTGGTTTGTTGTTATGTTCCATGATTTTGTTTAAAGAATACACTGGAATGCATAAAACAAATGAGATTTTTTAAATATTTTTATGTGTTTTATTGAACTTAAGAACACTCATGGCTCACACACACACACACACACACACACACACACACACACACACACACACACACACACACACACACACACACACA
>JBBMFX010000101.1:17527791-17547704 GCA_037832545.1 Rhabdalestes septentrionalis
AATAGGTGTGGTTGTATTCCACAACAGTGGCATATCTAGAATCATACAAGATCTTGTAGAAAAAAATTACAAAAGTTATACAATACAAAAATTACTTTTATGAACAAAAAACATTAATGCTATTTGCTTGCTTATTTATCTACCTAGATTTAAAAATGAAAAGTAATGAATATTCTGTCATTTTGCTGGTTGTGAATGATCCATTTGAAATTGTCTGCATTATGAATAAAAGAGTGATATATAAATATTAGGACTGGGCATCAAGGGTTGATGCAAGGTGGAGAATGTTGATAAAAACAAATCTGAAAGAAGATTTTTTAAAGGGTCATAGATTGTGAAACTGTGTCAGTTTTAATGTGAAGGGTTTAAAAAAGATTTCAGTGGGCTTGGATGCCCACCCTGCATCATGAAGTACAGAGTGATAGCCATCCGCTGCTCTTTAGAGGTCTAGTCACAGTTTATCCGATAAATTAGTCATTTACCTAAATGCTAATAGCTAAGTTCCATTAGCCTGTTCTAATGAAAGCCCTTTTCTGCTACACAGGATACAATCTGCATCAGTTGTGTGATTCATCATGTATTTTGGAACACAAACACTTAAACACTGAGGTCTCACAAAGTTCACAGAAGTGATTAAAAATACACTGACCTGGGTATGATTATTGTACCAAGAGGTCAAAAATACAATACACAAATAAAAAAGATGATTTTTGAAAATATGTTTTGTATCATTACACCGTATTTCATTAATGAAGTATGTTAAATTAAATTAAATCTTAAAAATGCTTAAAGACTAGGTTTATTTTTGCAAAGTGGTGTCTGTTTTCTTAGGTAGACTGGGCCTGGTCTTGAACTAATACAGTTTCACATCTAGTTTGTGTGCTGAAAGTGAGATTGTGAATTTAAATGATATGGTTTGCAGTCCTTTACTGGCCATCGGGCATACTGGGCATTTTCTATTAATAATGGTAATTTTGGGCAAGCCATGTAATTTTGAGCCACCCTGGAATCCGTCAGCACTTTATATTTTATTGTTGCTATAAGATGGACTACAAAGGGGTGATGGGAGGGATCCACACCTTTTCCTCACCTCTAGTCTTTTTTATGATTTATTTATCTTTCCTGTTGAATGCTGCTTTATGAATTAACATGCCAACATGGTCTATCAAAGATGTGTCCACATTACAACCCATTTTCACATCAGGCATGCTTAGGGAGTGAGGCCAGGCGCAAGGTGCAGGTTCCTTTGATGCATTTTTATTGTAACCGACACAGAGTCTACACATAAAATAAAGAGGCGAACATTTAAACACAAAGCATAACTACACATAAGACACATAAGAAGCAGGGAAACATGAGGGCTCTGGTGAGGGTTGACCAGCAACTAATACTTACTCTTAGAACTTAAATACACAAAAGACAATTACTCAATTCAAAACAGCAGGCATTACATGACTCTAGTCACAAACACATACCCTTATTTCAAATTAAGAGTCTCTATAACAAAGCTAAACCAGCACCCATGCCTCTGAAACCCATGCATCTCTGTTTCTTTATGATTTCTGTGCAAGTTTGGGCCGCTGATGGCCGGCATAAAAATATGTTCTATGGACCAGTGTATTCTTAAATGCATTGGTTCACTATTCTTTTGCCATCTACCAGTATTATCTTCTATTCATGCTGCAAGAATGATTTGAAATTATAATCCCAAACCAGAAAAAAGTTGTGAGGGAATGGAAAATGGAAACAAAAAATGCCGTTTTTTCACTCTGACTTTAATTTCATTGCAGACAGCATGAACCCATGATATGTCATGTTTTGTCTGGGCAGTGTTTCTTTTGGTAGAATACATTCCTGCAGCACATTAAAAAAAATGTGATGGGGGAATTTAGGGCTAGTAATAACATGAAAAAACAAATAAAAAAAGGATTTGCATATTTCTCCCTCTATAATGCATATTATTATGATCCAAGGAATTTGAGTGGGTAAAGGGCAAATGCGCAAGCCTCTGATCTCTCAGATGGCACTGCTTCAAAAAACGTCATTCATCAATTGCCGATAAAACCACCAAAGGCAGAACTTTGTCAAACACAATCATAGGAATTTACATTCACAAATATGACTTATGCTTATTCTAACCTTGTCCATACTCAGCACTGACTTCTCTGGGCTCACACAGTGGAAACCACATTGTGCACACGTTACAAAGTCATGGCTGCAGAAGAAGAGGGAATGGGAACTGGACTGGCCTGCCTGCAGTTCTGACTTATTTCCAGAGAATGTGTTGAGAATGTTGACACAAAATCAACCCGGTTTTGTTGTACACCATAAGACTTGTTTGCAGAAAGAAAAGAAAATAACACATGAAATTCTTAATTACTTGGCATCCTTTCGGAATGGATGTTCATTAACAAATGACCAGATAAAACATGAAATACCATGTGTTCATACTGTCTGTCAAAGTAAATGGAATAACTGCATTTTTATTTGCATTTTCCATTATGTCCCAAATTGTTCTGGGGTTGTATATAAATATATATAATTTTGGACTTTATTGTTTAATGAAGTATTACATTGTGGATGTAATACTTCATTAATGAGGATGTTTTAAACATTAAGATAGACCTGAGACCTATTTGTTTAGCAGATTTTCAGTGAATAATTGTTATTGAAGTAACTTTACGTCTGACAGTCCACTTAGCCTTTTATCTATCTGAGCCTTCTGCCGAGCTGGTCAACACTAAACTATTTTTACAAAGGTTTATTTAGTCATTTCTACATGACATTGCTAGGGAAAATTAGTACAATGTAGTGGACCCTTCTCACTCACACACCACCTACACAATTAGTTGCATTTCTCTGGAGCAATACAAGTAGTAATGATGTTGCTTTGGTGTGTATCTGCATCAGTCTAAGGTTGTAAACAGTGTGGGACTGATTGTTTCGTATTTGGTGACTAATGCATCTGTAGCTCCCCCTTGTTTAATCACGACACAAACATTTTATTGTATTTTGAGCACACACCAATAGATTTGGGCTGTGAGAACTCATTAGCAGCAAAAAGCCTGTGAAATTAACATTCTGTTAACTTTATTGGAGTAATACTTTAAACCTTAGGTTACATGAATTCACACAACCACTTCAAGTGATATGGCTGCAATCTCCTGAATCCAAATGAATAGGTTTTTCACTTGCAAAACCCACCAATACATTTGCTCAAATTAATTAAATGGGAAATATATATATTCAAAATAAATAAATGCAAAAGAACAGCTTCACTCCCAACAAATCCTTTGTGATTTCCTTTAAACTTTTTCAAACATAATACTTAATGAAGGATATCGAATTATATAAGAACTGACTCAATGAGGGGACACATAATTCAGCCATTGACTAATGTCACCATTTTTGGACGGGCCTTTTAAGGTAGACAGGACTTGTGATGGTTCACTTGCTTTCATATTCAAAGGTCAGTCACCAATCAGCAGTTTTACCTTTCGTCAGGTCAGCTTCAGTGTTTCTATAGTTCCACTGACTTTCATTTCTGTATGCTATTTTTGTCTGCGTTGTAGGTTTAGTAGGAATTCTTTGTTCCACCGAGATCAGAACTAAGTTTGTAAGAACGAAGTCTTCAGGACGAGTGATCCAGAATGGACATCAACACATATTTTGCTCAAACTGAACTCTCCCAGACACTTGTGGGGCTTGCATATAGGAATACTACAAATGAACAACAATGAAAAATTACAGTCTAATGTTTCTAGACATGTGTGATCTATGTTGTTCTATGCTTCTATGAACTTGGATCATGAATCAAAAAAGTTAGTTTGCTGATTGCAACTAAGTTTGTGTACTGGACCTTGATTGGCTATGAAGGCAAAAAGAGCACTCATGAAGGCATTAAATAATTAAGCATCTGTATGTGTACAGCACAGGAACACATTCAGGCGAATAGCTCCATCTCCTACATCCCTTTTTGAAAGCAGAATTGCCTGAAACACCGTGCAATGTAAACAGAAGTGTTGCTTCAGTGTGTTCTGGAGGTGGGTTGGGTAGTCTTTTTTTACTTCGGTTCAACTATTGAATTTTCTGCACTTAGTACATTCCTCTCATCTAGACTTGTGGTTTCACAGGTCCTTGACCTCAAACCCATGACACCCTTCTTTGGCAAGACTAGCTTTAGCTTTCACTACACTTCCCTAGATGGAGAACCTTTGGAGAGAGTCAAGAAATTATTTTGCTCTCTTTGTCAGTTTGTTAAGTACCTGGTCCTTTTGAAGTTCTACGTCATAAACTGCGACCTCTCTCACATTGATATCTCCACTGGGAGGTTTGCATTGTCTAAGAAAGTCTGGACTGGCAAAACAGTTGGAACCAACATACTCCCTTGCTATGAAGCCTGTGGAAGCGTAATCAATGGGGTTATCAGGGCTCAGATGATTTCAGTGCTTTAGATTTGCAATTTGTTTGATAATCTATACAATTTACTGCTGCTACATGTACTCAGCATTACATTATATAGTTATTGGACCCTTTAGAAAACTGCAAAGGACATGAACCAGTGAATTGGTTTGCTCTGGTTACATCTGCAGATAATCATTTATGGGCATGTCTGGAAACTGAACAAAAGCAAAAGCAACACATATATTTCTGGTTATGATACGGGATGTACTACAAAGGCTTACTACTAATTTTTTAGCATCTCCATGAACTATCATTCTAGTCATAAATGACAGATAATCTGTTTAGTATCTTTAATCCCTCTTGATAGATCATAAGCATTTGAGATAAGTGAATAGCTCATCTCGTCTTGTCTGGCAAATCTGGCTTATCTTCCTGAAGCAGCATTACTTCATAATGACCATCATCACCGAATCAGAAGCTGTCCTCCATAACTGACAAGAAATGAAGAATTTCTTTAGGGATATGAATACCCTCCACTGATCTATCACTGATGTGTGGTTGCATGACCAATTCTTTGATCTGTCTGCAGCAGATCTATTGAACTTCATTTGTTAGATTGTGAAATGATTTAGGACTAAGAGTCCTGTCAGTTTTCTGGCTTCAGGTCTATTGCTTAGTGTAATAGCATCACACCCAATCTGGTTCTGTTTGGTCATATTGAGATGCTGGTAGATATATAGTTGTTGTTAACAAGTTGTGCAACTTTTTGGACATAGTCTTATTTGATGCTCCCTAAGTTAAGGTGGACTCTGTCTCTTTTCATTAACATTGTCTATTTATTTTTTGCCAATTATTACAAACACGATCCATTCTGCAAAAGTTTTCCATTAAGTTTTGGCATGCATCGATACTATGCCCTTGTTTTTTCACAGACAGCACTTTTTTGTTTGAAGTCAAATCTGGTTTCTCATCAGCACTGCTGACTAGCACCTTCACTTCAGTACTTCTGGTCCTTTCACTTAGAGCATGCAGCAGCGTCCCTGGATCTTGTCTTCCTTTGTGACAAAGTGGTTAAAAGGAGGAAATGTTCCTTCATCTTCCTCTATTTCTACACTTTGTTGATTCCATCTTGATGTTAACCAATCAAGACGCTTGGAAATAATTTTAACTGCAGTCACTGAGAATGTCTAGACTAGTAACCTGTGGTAGGGCACCTTCACAGCCTCTGAAAAAGTCTGCATACTCCCACAGTTCATGCCTGTCCTTGAGTCCTATCTTTGACCATGAGTTACGCTCGTCCCTGAAGGTATTAGAAATGACAAAAGGCTTTCATACCTTTCTTCTAGCATTTCCCAAGCAGTGTGGTAAGCTGACTCTGTCCTTAACAGGAAGTAGATCTCAGTATGTTAGTGCCCATATACTTGCGCAGGTAGTAATCTTCTCATTTTCTTCTGTGACTTTCCTGTCTGTCAGCATTTGAAAGGACATTTTTCAGTCTTTGAATCTGAATGGATCGTAACTAAATACCACAGGCTCAGGTGTAGGGAGGTGACTTGTACTGACTGATTCTATGTGTGCTTTCATCAGGATCATGGATGTCACCATCGTTTACATTTGTTGCAGTTGGCTCCAGGTGTGCACAATCAATATCTGCTTTAGCATTTGCTGAAGCTACTGTATTTGTGTCTCTATAGCCACCTAGGATTCAATCCTGCACAGCAACTATCAGAATTTTCCATATCACACATCGAGGCCTCCCTTACAGACAATTTAGCATTGTTTGATTGATCTAGGTTTATTATGCAATCTGAAATTAAGTGCTTTTCTCATTTTTTGTGACTAATTTTGTAGAATGTGATGAAGATTTTAATGATCAACATGGCGTATCTTCACTTCCAATAAAGCTCATACAGCATTAGTGTTGATGATGAGAGCTATGAGCTATGAGAGGCCCCATGTGCTCTCTCTACATGGAGGACAGCGTGTGCCCTTTAACCTCTGGGAAAGGATTGGAAAATTCTAAACGATCCACAAAAGTACACTTTCAGAGGGCCCAAACATAAACAGACAGCTGTACATAAATAAACATTTAGTAAACCTAAGATAGGAAAACCAATAGATCACCTGCCAAAACATAAGTACATGAGTGTAAGAACATGGAACAAGGAGTCTTTGTGTACATGAGATGTTCACGTACACAAGGAATGTTACTGAAACATAATGGGGCATTACCATTCATGATGAGGAACACTAAGTAAATGATACCTGGCCTCACATGTAGTGGAAAACACTTAGGAAGGTGGAGACATTGGAACAAAGGTGGAGTTTGCAGTATTCAATTATTACTTTTCTTTTTAAAGGTGTATTTAAATAGTGTTTGAGTTGTCAAGAGTGTTTGATCACTGCTCCCAAGGACCATGAAGCTGCCTTAATAAACAACTTAGCTTCAACTTTGCCTGACTGCGTTTAATTTTGAACTTACCAAAAGTTCCCGAATTTTGCTCCAATTTTCCACAATTAATGAAGGTAGATTTGAACACTAAAGATATAGACTAGACAAAGAAGGCCAAGAGTTAGGCCCAAGTGCTGAGAGTTTTGAGTCCAAGTCAAGATCAATTCCAAATGAGAGATACTGAGACTGCTTACCTGTTTATAATTCTGCAGGATGCTAGAGACAAAGCGTATCTCCTATTTTAGGATGATGATTTTGGAATTAGCATGTCTGTGGCCAAAATATAAACAATGAGCATGGATGCATACGGAGATGAGTTTTGGCAAGCATATGACTTGTTACTGGGCAGACAGTGCAAATGCCCGTTCAAGTTGATTTTGAAATAATTAAACCAATGTCTGTTAATTAGTTGTTTGGTCCACCTCCATGGCTGTATTTGTTTTTTTATGGAAGGGTTGTTTTGTCAATCATTGCAGTTTCTTATGTTTTCTTTAGTTTAGTTTTTGTTGCCCAGCTTAACAAAATTATTTGCTGTTGTGTAGGTTGAGATAATCTTGATGAAAGCTATATTGATTTATATATTCATCTCACGACTGAAGCTACATTGACAGGTAGTCATTTTATACTAGTGGCCAGCAGTCCGAGCTCTCAGTGTGTTCCTGCTGGTTTCATCACCAGATCTCTTTAGTTACAGTTTATTGTATGTTGAGCACACACCTATTGACCTCGACTGTGAGAACTCATTGGCTGCATAATCAAAAAGGGATAAAACTTCACCCAAGTGACGTGGGTGCAATCTCTTGAATGGTAGGTGTCCTTCTAGTAAGATTCCCCCTAGAAACACGAATATTTTCCTACTAAATCTGGCCAAGTGGATTAAATGGGAAAACAAATGTTATAAATAAATGAGCAAAAATGTGCAAATAAAAGAAACACAAAACTGTCTGATGACTATAGTGTTGATACAATGCCATGCTGACACACACAGGATGACTTGGGATCATTCTCTACCCTCACAAAGATACTTAGGAGACAGAGGCAGAGGCAACCAACAGTGAGCTGATCACACAGACAAATATGAAAAAATGAAAAATCAAATGGATTATACCTGCTGATTGTCAAAAAATGGTTCTAGCTCCATGCATGCTGGATAAAATTGCTTGTTCTATTTTTGTTATTTGAGAAAAAGAGAGAGACAGAGAGAGACAGAGAGAGAGAGAGAAAGAGAGAGAGAGAGAAGGAGAGAGAGAGAGAGAGAGACAGAGAGAGAGAGAGAGAGAAAGAGAGAAATTGAGAGACAGAGAGAGAGAGAGAAAGACAGTAAGAAAGAGTGAGACAAAGTTTTAGCTTTTCTCTAAATCCATTTTGAAAACTTCCAGGACTAAAAAAAGTCTTTTTTGGTGGCACATGCACAGATGCTGTGGTGCTGATTGACAACATGCAAAAAGGATAAAAAGAAGAAAGGGAATGAAGGAGTGAATGCGTGTATGTGAGAGAGAGAGGGCAGAGGGAAAGAGGTAGGGTAGGCTGGGAGGGTTTTTAAGATATCTGCAAGCAAAAGGGGATTAAGGCTGATTCAATGCCAAACAGCTCTTGGCAGATGGAGCCCGATGCTTTTAGGATGCCAAAAAGAGTCAATAAGTCATCAGCGCATTCAGTCCTAGAGATAATACATTTAGGAGAGAGGATTAACGGTCACAATAAAAACAGGCCTTTTCATCCTCAGCCTCCATGCAACCCGCTTTTGTACACAGGGACATATTCAAGGAGATCTTCTTTCCCTGTCACTCTGACGCATCTCAAATCCCTTACTGTCTCTCTGAGAGATTTAGCTGTGGCGTCCCCAAGATGAACAATCCCACCCACATGCTGTAGTCTCTATCGTTCAAAATGACTATTGTAGTTGATCCAAAATTACTGTTTCCCCCATATCATCTAAATGTTGTCAGACAACATGTATGAGATGTTTGAAATCATCATTAGTTTTGCACTCCAGCCACAAGGAAAAATTCAGGTGTTGAGATGGTAATATTGCTATTTTTAACAATGCAATACATGTTTGTTACTTTTTTAGATAATGAAAAAATATGTGGAGATTTAAGTCTAGTCTAGGAGGTGATCTCAACCATAAAAACTGTTAAACGAGGCAACAATCATTTAGGACCATGGTGTGCACAAAGAACAAACAGACACCACTAGACTACAGAAACAGGGCAAGACAGAACTTAAGAAAGAATGAAAAAAAACCACAATATCTACCCTACAACAATTTGCATATCAACACAGAGAGCGGTGATGCTCCCCATTCTGGTAGTGAAAACCCAGATGCTGTGAAACCTTTTTAAAGAATGTGTGGGATTAGTGTGTGGGGTCATCCACAATGGTGGTGGCTTTGCAGATGCAGTGTGTGGTGTAAATGTCTGCAACAGAGTGGGGGAGAGAGACCGCCATTTCCCCAGCAGTCCTTATTTTCCTCTGTAGGTTCTTATGATTCGATGCAGCAGCATGTTTCTGTACCCTGCCAGGATGCAACGACAAGGGGTGCTCTCTATAGTCCTTCAATAGAATTAATCATATCTCTGCAGAGTGAACAGCAGGGGCCTGAGCACACCGTCCTGGAGGGCCCTGTGTTCAGTCTGGTGTTACTGCAAACGTTGTCTCTAGTCCTTAGTGACAGGTCTCCCTGTCAGGAAGTCCAGAATCCAGTTTCAGATGGAGGTGTTCAGGCCCAGCAGTATCAGCTTTCCTATCAGATGCGGAGTAGTATTGGTTCTGAATGCTGGACTGGTCAATGAACAGCATTCTAACTTAAGTGTCTAGGTGAAGGGTGGTGGTGATGGGATTATCCACTGAACGGTTGGGATGATATGTAAACTGCTGTGATTCAGCATGAGGGGCAGCTATGATATTAGGTGCCTCATGACAAATCTCTCAAAGCACTTGATTATTTGTTTGAGTGTGATAGGTAGAGGCACAGCCTGATGACTTCTGATGGTGACTTCGAGACACACTGGAATGACAGTGGTGCTCAGAGAGATGAAGATGTCTATGAGGGCATATGCTAGCTGGTCTGTGCATCCTCTGAGCACACAACTGATTTATGATCTCCTGTCTGACAGCCTGTAATGACACTGATGCACTTGCTGATGTTTCCCATCACTGATAAACGTGTCCCAGTCAGGGTGCTCCAAAAATCTTTAAAAGCAGAGATGGCTATTGGTAGATAAATGTTCATCTGCTTCAGAACTGACTTGGCACCTCTGACTAGCAACTTGTTCGCTGGGATGAGCATAACAAAGATATGATCTGAATGGCTGAGGTGGGAGCAGAGCTTGACGTGTTTTGCACAAGGAATGTTCATGTAAATGCTGTCCAGCACTTCTGCCCCCCTTTTTCCAAATACTGTTTTAAAAAAAACCCTGAAGCAAGTGTATGATGGTTAGGGCAACTTACATAGTGCCTTGTGGGGTACAACTAACATCATGACTGTAGTGCTACATTGCCATTTAAGTAACTGGCATTTAATTTTGACATTGGCATTTAGGCAATGTGGATAATGGTGAACATTTGGTCAGACCATTACTTTATAGCTGGAAATGACAGACCATATAACGATCCAGATAGCCCTATATTAAACCTAATGTCTAGCCATTCACAGACTTTGACCTTGTCCCCTATTTTGCATATTTGTGATCATAGATCATTTGTCCTAGAATGTAAAAAGGTCTAAAGTGTGATCGCAGCACATTTTTGAATACATTTTATGTCGTGATGGCTGCATGAAAAGTCATAAGATCCAGTTGAGAAGCACAAAGTTGCCTTTTATTGTTGAATACACTAGAACATTTTTTAAGTGACTGCATGGTCACTTGTCAGATTGGTAATGTTTTCTGATTAATTTATTTAATCAGACAATTAAATGTAACTGAAGTGTGACATTGTCTCTTTTTCTTGATAGAAATGGTGCCACAAATGATTAAAATCTACCAATTTTTAAAAAATAATGTTTTTTGTGTATCAAAAACAAATGCAACAGCATAAGGACTTCATTAAACAGCAGAAACAATTGTTATTTTATTTTTACATTACATACCCTAAGCTGTTGTCATGCAGGGAATCAGCAGTGTCTCCAACACATTTGTAACACAGATTTTGTAGCCCTGTCAGCCACTGCATTGCAGTTTATAATAGAATATTTTGAAACATATAGAGACGTCACAAGTATGTTTGTTGTCTACAAGGTGTGGATAATCCTTAAACCATTTATGTACTCTTTTTATAATGTTTAAGGTCATGGTTGGAGGTGCTTCCACATCAGTGCTTAAGAACAATCTTCTCCGTGCAATTTTCACTCAGAATGAGAGTATTCTGGTCTTATCACAGGTTGAAATGGCATGTGAAATCGGCTCTCCCTCTCCCTATTATTAATGACCAAAGTGTTAGGGATTCAAATCTAAGAGGACACAGGAGCGTTAGGCAATCTACATCTCCTCTAAAGGGCAATTTGTCTGAGTAATTGCACTTGCAAAAATCTATCACTGTCACGCTCTCTCGGCCAATTAACACCTGAGCTTGAAAATAGAGGCAACGAATCAGGGAGGAGGAGAGGGGTAGAGGTGAGATTAGAAAATATAGTCTCAATTTATCAACAACCGATAGCATTATTCTAGCCTTTCTGGTCAAAAAGCAATCACATCATTACCATGTTTAGATCACAGGGAAGTATTACTGGGGAAGATGAAAAAGATGTGCCTGTCTTAAAGGAGGTGCTTTGATCCGCACTTCTAGTCAGGAACACATCAGGTAATCGTGTTGGATTCAACAATTTAAAGCATTTCCATCATTTTATACCCAACCTGATCTCACAACTTTTCGTGCAGCCATCATGACATAAAATCTATACAAAACATGCTGTGATCACGCTTTAGGCCTTTTCTTTTCATGCTAGGACAAAGCTTCTTTTTTGTGCTAGAACAACCCTCACTAGCCTAAGTATTTTAATGCGCACTGCGCAACATTGCCAATATCAGCACTAATTGGTGAGTGTTAGGGTTAAGGTTAGGGTTAGTGTAAGGGTTAGTGTTAGAGACTTTCCCCGTCTCATGGTCTTTCAACTTGTTTCAACTGCTTTGCAAACAAAAACGATAAGGAATAATCTCAAAATTTCTGTCCTATGTCTCTCACTCACCAGTTATTGCTGATACTGGTGATGCAATGCTTTAAAATGTACATTTACACCATTTAGCTGACGCCCTTATCCAGAGCAACGTACATCAGTGCTTAAGTAGTATACAACTGTATGAAGGACCTGCAAAGCAAGACTTCAGTCAACATCCACCAATTGATTATGGTACTGTAGCTCGGTACACCTGATCAACACCTGTCACAGATACCTAACTACACCAATCATGGCACATAAGACAACACCTGTAAAAGAAGGTAAAATAAGGTTAGGAAAGTAAGGAGAGGTGGGTTTTTTTGCAAGCAAGCGAAATAAGAGATGGTTAGTTGCTAAGGTGCTCCTTGAAGAGGTGGGTCTTTAGTCGACATTTGAAAACAGAGACTGTGCCGATCTGATGGTGAGAGGGAAATCATTCCACCATTGGGGGGCCAAGACTGAGAAGAGTCTTGACGGATGTCAAGCGGAGGAGCTGTGCTTTTGAGCGGAGGAGCTGTGCTTGAAGCCCTGAGAGGATGAGAAGAGATATGTTGTCTGATCAATGTCGCCATGTAAGGGGGTGCTAGACCATTGTTGGCTTTGAAAGCAAGAGTTAAAGACCTTAATTTAATTTGAGCATTTACAGGGAGCCAGTGAAGGTTTCGAAGGATGTGGTGCGAGTGAGCTTAGGAACGTTGAAGACTAATCTTGCAGCTGCATTCTGAATAAGCTGAAGTGATTTAGTTACCTTCTGTGGAAGACCAGCCAGTAGAGAGTTGCAGTAATCCAGTTTGGAGATGACAAGAGACTGGACAAGAATCTGCATAGCTTTTATGGTGAGGAAGGGTCGGATTCTTCAGATGTTGTAAAGAAGGTATCTGTATGTTCTGGAGATCTGGTCTACCTGTGGCGAGAAAGACAGATCTTCATCAAGAGTAACACCAAGATATTTTACCTTCTTAGAAGGGGCGATAACTGAGTTATCAAAAGAAACCGTAAGATTGTGGCATGGTGATGGACTCCTTTTAATGAAAAGTAGATCAGTCTTACTGGGGTTTAGTTGGAGGTGGTAGGCCGCCATCCAGGAGGAGATGTCAGCCAGACAGTCGGAGATGCGGGAAGAGGCCTGGTTGTCACTGGAAGGAAAAGAGAGAATAAGTTGTGTGTCTTCTGCATAAAAGTGTTAGGAAAAACCACGTGAGGCAATAAGCTCCCCAAGAGAACCAGTATATAAGGAGAAAAGAAGTGGTCCTTGGACCGAGCCCTGTGGAACACCAGTTGATAGACTACGCGAGGAAGACTGGGAGCCTTGCCATACTTCCTGGTAACGCCGGTTATCAAGGTAGGAAGTAAACCAATGCCAGGCTGTGCCCGAGATCCCAAGTTTGGAGAGAGTGTCAAGGAGCATCTGATGGTTGGCAGTGTCAAAGGCAGCAGAGAGGTCGAGCAGGATCAGAGCTGAAGACAGGTCAGCTGATCTCGCTGCAAGAAGTTCTTCTGAAATGGCAAGTAGAGCAGTTTCAGTAGAGTAGCCAGTAGACATGAGACGATAACCGGTTTCAAGGTATACCGTGGTTTTAAAAAGTCACGGTTTCAAAACCGCAAAAAAAGATTATACCGTTCCTACAATAAGTGCATTGTTTGTGTCGTCAAAGGAAGGAGTTGTTTTGGAAAATTTTGATTATTGTTCAGCTGCAGGTTTAGGCTCACACAAGTGACTGCAATTTAATTAAATTAAATTGTTTGCCCGATGTTCAATGTTACAAAATGTTCTATATGTTTCCTAAAATAAAAGATACTGTGTTCAGTTGGAAAAAAAGAGTTTTTTTTAACCCAGACATTTAAATACAACATTGTAGAGCAGTAATTACAATACCTTGATACCGTGAAACCACGATATTTTTATCCAAGGTTACCATACTGTCAGAATCTTATACCGGCCCATGCCTAGTGGCCAGTCTTGAACCCGGACTGGTGGGGGTGCATAAGCCTGTTTTGGGGGAGAAATAGGTTGATCTGATTATAGACAGCATGTCCTAAGATTTTGGAAAGGAAAGGGAGAAGGGATAGTGGTCTGTAGTTGTTGATGTCTGAAGAATCCAGCGAAGGCTTCTTCAGAATCGGTGTGACCACAGCAGACTTGAAGGCAGAGAGGACATGGCCAGTTGTCAGGGAGCCATTGATAATGTAGGCAATGTGGATCATCTGGAGTGTGCCTGATGGGAGAGGGTCTAGTGGAGACGTGGTAGGTTTGCTAAAAAAATAGGGTAGTGATGAAATAAAAAGCGTAGTGACGAAAAAATAGTGCAGTGACGAAAAAAATCTTACGGTTAACACTTCAGACGACCATAATTCTATTTAAACAAACATCTACCTAAACCATCAACCTACCTTTTTCATTATTATTATACAGTGTCAAAACAGGGCTGTATCTGACTCCTTCATTAATTAGTTATTTTATAAAACTTTTCATCAACTTATAATTACAATATCATAATGACACATTTAAAAATAAGTATTTTTTAAAAACTTCTAATACCTCTAACAAAGAAGCCTTTCCCCTGATATAAGTTAATGGATAAAACAGAAGTGTGAGACTCATGTTGAAAACAGTAATTGATCTGTTATGGATGAAATGTTTTAAACAAGGGAAACAGACACAGTTTGCATATAGAGTAAAGTATAGTAAACTGCCCATTTTGTTACACGTGAACAGAGCAGAGAATTTTTTATCTGCATTTACTCCATTTGCCAAGTGAAACAGAGGGCAGCTAGCAATGCAGTGCCCAGGAGGCAGTGTTTGGAGATGATGCCTTGCTCAAAGGTTCCTCAGTGATGCCACTGGCAGACCTCGTATCAGATATTAAAGTCATATGTACAGACACTTTACTACTATGTTTTAAATATGTGCTAAGCTGTTTGAATATTCAAGTCTACTAAGAAGATGAGTTGGTTAACCAAAAAGAAAAAGGGTCTAATTTTCTGTTTGAACAGCTTACTCTCAAACATTGCATTTGCCTATCTTCATTGTCATGAACACAGCGAGAGAGAGAGAAGGATAGTGAATAGTTGTAGACAGGGCGATTTCTTCAACAAATCTGTCCTTTTAATGTCTTACTAGCGGTACCAACAGGGCATCAGACAATAAAGCTCAAAACCAGATAACAGACAACAAATCTGTTAGGTCTGATAAAATAATCCTCTATAGCTATTGCTTATAAACCAAGGTACATCCTGTAGTGGGTATCACCCTCCCAGTTTCTTGCATTGTCCTAAAGTTTACATATTTTAAGTGTTCTGGCTGTCTGGAACATTAGGAATGTGGAACTGGCTCAGTGTACTACAGTATAGAAACATTAAGTATACTGACTATATACGGGCTGTATTTTCCATGCATTTTCTTTGCACAGAGATATGAGGATACAACAGACCATTTTAAGCAACCTTCCTGTTTAAGCAATCCCAGATAGCAAATATGATATGGCTTATATCTTACCCATATATGGCACAGACTTATGGCCCACATAAAATGCATAATGATGGTGCAGAGCATGGACAGATGTGAGCTCCAAGACCCAGTCAAGTTACAGTCATGAGGGCTGTTTCTCAGGCCCCTTTAAACTACTACTGCCATTACCTGCCACCAGTCAAACACAAAAACAAAAACTGGATGGTTATTGTGCCATTTGTGACCCAGGTTTACATTTTAAGTCAGTACTGGGGGACAATCCAGCTCTTTACATATATATAAAAGGCAGGCATATCACATCATCCACTGTCAAGTCTCTGCTTCTATGTGTGGAACATATGGATAGGATATGTGAAGATATGAGAGAAGGCAGTGGGTTATTTCAGTCCTAATATACTGTAGAACATTCAGAGCTGCAGTTTATAGCTACAATCTAAGGCATACTGCCCTGCACTGGTTATCTTTGAAACCTATGAACACATTCATTTAGCCTGTGGAACACACCCATTCACATTCAGTGCGATCTCCTCTGGGAGACATAGACATTTCCTTTTTCTTTAAACAAATGAAAAGATGAAAAGAAAGACAACGGGTCAGACATACTATGACTCACCTTAGCCAAATTAATAACAATGTAATCCATGCACCATTTCATGGGAGAGGGCTATGTGAGTTTCATTAATTCTCAATTAGTGGGTATCTAGCGAGTGGTGGGTTTAAACCACAGAGAATAGCAATGGCGCAGAACTCTCCGGAATGGAGAGAGGCGAAGCGTGACTGAGGCTTCCTGCAGGATGATCGAACTACACCAACGTTTCCTCTCTGTGCTAATGAAGAGAGCTGACCCCTCACCCTCCAGTGTTCTACACTGAGAGAGAGAGAGAGAGGCGTCTTCAGTTTCTCTCCAGAGAAAGAAGTCCACTAGCCCAGTGCTATCAGAGTGATTCTTAATTATGCTACAGGTACGATACAATAGAAAGCCAATTTCCTCGCCTCCTACACTTGGGGACTCCTAATTACACTGTAACTGAAACAGCGAGGGCTGTGTTCAAAATAACGTACTACTGTACCCCAAATAATGCACCATTATACAACAGTAAGCTCCAACAGTAAGCAAGTCTGATTGGGTAAAACCTGTTTTTCTTCTACATTTATCACAATAGTTTATTTCACAAGAACTGTATGATTTAACTGAGCAGAAGTAATTACTTGCTTTAAACTGTTTCCACTTTTCCAATTTAGCATTTAGAAAAATGAATATAGAAGATAACTTAGATACTTAAGATGAAGAGCCCTATATAAATTCCTGTTGTTGAACCAAACGTAGCTTATATTAAATGTGATATATATATATTTTTTTAAATACTGGATTTTTACATCAATACTTCAAAAGCTTGTGGCTTAAAAGGGTTTAAAGATAGAGACTTATTGTAAATTAGACATGACCTGAAGCTTATGTGCGGTATAAATATTGTCATCTAATTTGCATATTATGACATCATGAAGTAGCAGACATGTTACTTTTCATTATATTCAGGAAACAGCTGATATTGAACTGATGTTTGGAAGTTGCTTTCTTTCTTTTTATCTTTTTGTCTTTATCCCCATTCATAATGATCAGGAAAGAGGAAACCAACAATAAAACAGAAGAAGTAGTGAAATATTGCTATATTATCACATCAAGACGTCATCCTGACTAAAACAGAATGTATTTACAAATATCCTGTAATGTTGCATTTGTATTCCCTACCACTAGTTGGCAGACATGCAGTACTTTGATTCAAGATGAAATTGTCATGCAGAGAAATAGTGCACTTCTGTTCTCAATGTGCCAGGAAGCATGTTGGATTTGTGAAAAAAAAAAGGCAAATGGCTAATAAAAACTTGTGCGTTGATTATGTCCTGTGAATGATATTCGCCGATTCTGAATCTGAAGGGGAAGATTTGCCTTTTGTACCGGGAGACACGTGAGAAATTCATGCTCCAAGCGGCGCTGGGACTCCCTTCTCTCTCGCCGATCGGGGTTGCTTGAGGCGCCTGGACTCCAAGCTCGCTCACGCCGGCCGGGCCTGCTTTGCAGCTCAGTCACGCCAGCTGCTTGGAGCACGACTTTCTCGCGCGTCTCCTGGTACAAAAGGCAAATCTTGGACAACTTTTTATTACACTTTTGGCATTTTTTTTCTCCTAAAATCCAACACACTTACACGCACACAGAACAGAAGGGCACAATTTCTCTGCTCCCACGTCAATGACACAAGGCTCGTTTCAACCGCTTTTTACTCAAAACTTTGAATAGGATGATGGCGTAATTTTCGTCTTGAAGTACTACATGTCTACCAACTAGTGGTAGAATACAAATGCTACATTACATGAGATTTGTAAAAACAGTCTGTTTGCCATGAATACGTCTTGTCGCAATCCTGCGACTTTGGCGCTTAAAGGGTTAAAGCGCATTTGATACAGTGGTTCGGACTTTACTCGTGAATAACTTCTCTTTTTCTGTTGAACAAGTATATTCTCTATACTGTGTGTACCAGTATTGGTAATGTTATCACCATGTGCTGTACTACAGGGCTTGGTGTCACTTAGACTTTACCAGCACCATGGGCTAAGCCCACTAAACTGATTCCAAATTTAATTTTCTTAGACTCCAAAACATTGTTTAGCATCAGTTGCTAGCTGCAATTTGTGATGTAGTATATTATGAAGATAGCGCTGTCTGTAGACAGTCACACACAAACAGAAATAACATTTACATTATATGCCAAGGAAAAAAAATAAATAAATAAAGGTAAAAAAATGACCATAATTCTCAGTAGTCCTTCAGCAGATAAGAAAAGCTGCAATTGGTGAAATCTGTTAAATAATGGTTGGTTTTCGCCCTATGCAGTCAAAAACATAAAAATTATTTGAGCTAGTTTATTATTTATATCTTACCTCGAACTCGCAGATGCCTTTGGATCAATAGCGTGTCTCACATGCTGTGCAGTACATTGGGCTGACTATTTTAGAAATGTTAGAACCTGCACCCTTTTTTGCCTGCCACCACTTCATGGATGAACCAATATACATTTATGTGATATGTTTTCTTAAAATGAACCTTATTCTGCTTAAACAGTGTTTTTCTTCTCTGGTCCTGCTTTATTCTCTGCCCTGCAGTTTTTAACACTTTCTGATCCCTAGTGACTTTTTTCATCTTCTAAGGGAATACAATCCATTACACAAACATGATAATGGTGTGATTGCTTTTTGACCAGGGTAGAAAATTATCATCAGGTGCTGATACATAGACTGATATTGTGTTTTCTAATAAAACCTCTCAGTAACTCTTAAATGAAAGGTTTGGTCCTTCAGCTTGATTATTGCCAACCAATGTACTTCCCAGCACAGGGAATTTTCTACACCCACAATAGAGGCAGTGGAATTGCACACTAATCTGAAATCAGTGTTGTGGTTTATATTATGCTGTCTCAGACTTGGACTGATTTGGAAGCTGCTCCTAGATCAGCCTCTTCTGTGGTTGTTGCCAGTATTCTCCAAGCAGTCACCACATGCCCAGTGTAGCAAACTGCAATCATGTGTTAGGCTCCTATTATAAGCAGAACACTTACTGATGGCGCAATTAGTTCTTCCGTTTGATTTAGGGTTTTCATTAAAGCCTAATTATATTAATCACCCCACCCACTGATCTCTCCAGCAAGATGATTAAATGGAAAGTGTTTGACAGGGGCTCTAATGAAGAATTGATTGATAAAGGGGTGGAAGCAGTACCTTTTGCATCGGCAATCTGCAATGGTCATTCTTACGAATATGAGGAATCCTTTTCTCTGCCTTTTATGAGGGGAGACTGCCATTTCATCCTCTTAGGTCATTTATTTGCAGGTTTAGGTTATATCAGGCATTATCCTTTGGGCTTGGGGACTTGTCAGATATCACCGTATTCATTCATATAATGCAGGAATAATCCGTCAACGTGGCCCCTTTGTGCTTATGAATACATCCTCGTCCTAGAAGGCTGACATCAACAAAAACAGCAAAACATTTAAAGAGCATTTTGATGTGCCAAATTACAATGCGATGGCAGTTTGAAATCAGCTGTGGAGAGAATGAGCTTAATGTGAACTTGTAAATCAGATCCATTAAGATACAATAATCCCTGGGTAGCTGTGTACTGTCATGCCGTTGCCAAACAACCTTTGCCTCAGTGGAGTGTGTCTTTGTATCAAAATTAATTTCAGGACAATGAAGCTTTTAATGTACTCATAACAGAAATGGTGGGATGAAGACAAATGATTGTGGCTCACCAACAGCAGTAAGGGAGGGTAGAGAGAGAGAGAGAGAGAGAGAGAGAGGGAGAGAGAGAGAGGGAGAGAGGGGGAGAGAGAGAGAGAGAGAGAGAGAGAGAGAGAGAGAGAGAGAGAGAGAGAGAG
>JBBMFX010000101.1:17547804-17559518 GCA_037832545.1 Rhabdalestes septentrionalis
GAGAGAGAGAGAGCGAGAGAGAGAGAGACAAAGAGAGAGAGAGAGAAAGAGAGAGAGAGAGAGAGAGAGAGACATAGAGAAAGAGAGAGTTGAAATCAAGCTGTTGGTTTCTCTGGCCCTTGATTAATGGCTTTAGCATTGCCGCAGTTCCTCCTCTCCGAGTCAATGTAATCATAGCTGTGTGGGGCTGTAGGCAGTTTTTGGCGAGAAATTGAAGGTTTGCTGATCCACTGGATGGCAGAAAACAGGCAGACAGACAGGACACCATAGCAGTCCACCCCACCAAAGGGCCGTCATATTTCCTCACACACGTCAACTTCAAAACAACTGCAACTTAATGTTGCGAGGCTTGATCAGTACATTGACAGTCACTCAAATAGATGCCTGTCGTAAATGGCTCAGATATAAGCAAGCAAGAACCATTGAGAATTTGAAGCTGTAATTTTTCCACAGTGATTTACGACCCAATTGACTGGTGCTGCAGTTCAAAGTCAGCTTACTTGCAATCATAGACAGTGAGCGCACGCACACAGACAAGGTATCACAGCATTGTAATGTCTGTTTTATTTTGCATGTTGAGTTACTGTAATTTTGACATGTTCATTAGTTCACTTGTCATTCTCAAAATGTTTTCCAACTTGCTAACATTTAATTTCACTTTTATCTTTGTTTATGTCAGCATAAACCAAAACTAAAGCACTGGACCAGTTTCATCAGTTTTACTATAGTTTTTTATTTCTTAGTTCCTCTTTTAAATGGGCAGTTCTCTGAGGAGCCGAAGGCAAGACTGTAAAAAAGAAAAATCTAGCCCGATGTTAGATACTGATGTTAGAATTAAAATGTTTGTTGTGAAGACACACTCCAGAGAAAGGATTTTATGGAACAGATTACTGAAATCTCATTGTTTTATTGTTTAATCAATAAAACTAGGCAATGTTGTTACCACAGCTGTTCTACAAGCTGAAAAAGCTGGAATTTGGGGTGAAGGGGTAAAAACATTTAAAAATGAGATTCTCCTGTTGTCGTCAATAGCTTATAGTAAATCAACATACTTGGATGTTCTGCGTAGGTTCTACAGGGAATCGGATTTTAATGGTATGTAGGTGAGAGTGGTATTGGTTGTCACATGGTTGGATGTCACAGTCATCATAGAAGGCACTGATTTAAATGGTTGACATAGAAATTTTGTTACTAATGTCAGAGGTCATCTACATTGACAGAGGAGGTGAAAGCAGCATAACCGTGAGGTGAGACAACTTTATTTGTTTTTCCTATGCAAAAGTACATTTGGAGGCATCTCATTTTTTTCTTCTAAATCATTACATTATGGGTTGACAGAAAATAAAAATACCATTTTAAAGTATAAAGAGAGAGCTACAATTTAGATTTTTCTTACCACGGCTAATACATGTGGGGACTAGCCTCCAAAACGGCTAAAAATGTCATTTGGCATTGTCATGCATGCTACAGTGCATCATGTGCAAGGGGTGAGCCCACAAATGGTAGCTCTGCCAGTTTATGTTTGTCAGAACTGTGATTCTGAGATGGATAGTGATTGGTGAATGTTGATTAAGAATCATCCTTTCTTTAGGTCTTTGTTATGAATTATATAGTGTAGCTGTCCTTGTGCTCTCTGGTTTTGCATGAGCTATGCCACTTGTTTGAACTTCAGTTTTAGGAGAAATCGAGTTTCTTCAGATTTCGCAGTAGTAGTAGTTTAATGCATTTTACATTTATATGTTTGAATCTAAAGAGTTTAAAAAAGGAATGAATGAAACTTATTTGATGTTTTTATAGATGTGTTTCATTTGATATTTCATTGAAAATAAAAATTTGTAGCATTTTTAATAATCTACATTAAAAAAAAATTCCTGCTAGAATAACACAGAGACAATCAACCCCATAGGGTGTGACAATCCACTCCACTACAAGGTGCCTTTGACAGCCCTTATCTTTTGAAGAGAATGGATGCTTCCAGAGCAAGGACTATCCATTTGTACCTGACATATTAAGCATGCATTATGTACAATAAGGGAATTCTTACTATACAATGTTTTGGTAGAAATTAAATTTAAGTAAAAAGTGTGACAAGCATCCCCGGACTCCTCTATATACAATATATTGTCAAAAGTATTCACTCACTTGCCTTAATGAAATTAAGTGACATTCCACTCTTAATCCATAGGGTTTAATATGGCATTGGCCCACCCTTTGCAGCTACAACAGCTTCAACTCTTCTGGGAAAGCTCTCCACAATTTTTGACCATTATTCCAGAAACACATTTGTGATGTGAGAGACTGATGTTGGAAGAAAAGGCCTGGCTCGCAGTCTCCACTCTAATTCATCCCAAAGGTGTTCTATCAGGTTGAAGTCAGGACTCTGCGCAGACCAGTCAAGTTCTTTCACACCAAACTCGTTCATCTATGTCTTTACAGATCTTGCTTTGTGCACTACTGCATAGTCTTGTTGGAACAGGAGGGGGCGGTCCCCAAACTGTTTCCACAAAGTTGGGAGCATGAAATTGTCCAAAATCTCTTGGTATGCTGAAGCTTTCAGAGTTCCTTTCATGCCCAAACCCAGATCCTGAAATAAAACCCCACACCATGATCCCCCCTCCACCAAAAAGTACACTTGGCATAATACAGTCAGACAAGTACTGTTCTCCTGGCGACCGCCAAAACCAGATTCATCCATCAGACTGCCAGATGGAGAATTCATCACTCCAGTAAACACTTTACACCACTGCACCCAACACTTTGCATTGCACTTAGTTATGTATAGCTTGGATGCAGCTGCTCAGCTATGGAAACCCATTCCATGAAGCTCTCTACGCTTACATGAAGTTTAAGGTCTGTAGCGATTGACTCTGCAGAAAGTGGCGGACCTCTGTGCACTAAGCACATCAGCATCTGCTGACTACACTCCGTCAGTTTACACGGTCTACAACTTAGTGGCTGAGTTGCTGTTATTCCCAATCGCTTCCAATTTGTTATAATATCACTGACAGTTGACAGCGGAATATTTAGGAAATTTAATGACTGGACTTGTTGCACAGGTGGCATCCTTTCATAGTACTACGCTGGAATTCACTGAGTTCCTGAGATTGGCCCATTATTTCACAAATATTTGTAGAAGCGGTCTGCATGCCTAGGGGCTTAAAATTATACACCTGTGGTCATGGAAATGACTGGAACACCTAAATGAAATTATTTAAATGCATGAGTGAATACATTTGGCAATATAGTATATCATTGTCACATTTTCACCCCATGTCTCCCAAATGAGGGAAGGCATGACATCATTGCTCATCATTGTTATGCACAAAACAAAAGGCACGTGGGCCAGAAACTAAACTCTAAAACTTGAACACAAGGAGACTGTAAGAAATGCACAAACCACATATGTATGATGGTGAACCGAAACTAGCGTCTACCACAAATGAACTTAAATAAGCCAACTAAAACTCCCCAAACGGATAACAAACCAAAACTCATTCTCTTTGAGCACACCAGCCAGCTGAAACACAAATAAAGAAAGTCAAACCTAGTGTGCTCAGGATTTAAAATAAAAGACCCAACCTCAATGAAACAAAACAGAAAATCACAGCCTCTGGCAGCCGCTGGTGGGACATGACAATTATATGATGTGCTTGAGCCTGGTTTGGGCCAGGATAGGACTCCATTATTGTTGACATATTTTGCTATATAAAGGACATGAATTCAGGAATATATAGAAATAAAAAGCATCTTTTTAACTTTTTTATTATATGAGAATACAGGTTACAGATGCAATTGATCAGAAAATTGGTTGGGAAACCACAATGCATCCATAGATAATTTTCCTCAAACTGCAGGCTTTCAAGGTTCCCTAAATTACAGTTTTATCCAGCGTGGTCTGTAACATCTTTGGATGCTTTAAGATTTTTTTCTGTTCAATATTTCAAAGTACATATAGTGAGGGACTGACAACCACTCGTTCAACTCTGTCATAGTGATAAATGTAACACAGCTTCCATAAGTAACTAAATTATAATTAAACTACAAAAATAAAAAAATAAGTAAATGAATGAATAAATAAATAAATAAAGCAGACTGCTTATTGAACATACCAACATGTGCTCTTGAATTAGAGAGCAAACTGTCTGCATTATTCCTAAACCATAAAAATAAATGCCAAATTAATCCTGGCCATTTAAGGGATTGACTGGTTTTTGGTTAACTTTAGTTAAAAGTGGTTATTTTCACAACAATAAACATAAAGTCACTATAGTTTTCTCCCTGTGAAAAAGCACAAGCTCAGGCTCCCACACACCACTACAGGCAGTGCAGAGTGATTTGTATTTCATTATTCTGATTACTGCAAAAGACCAATTTTTTTCCTCTGGATCCTCTGTCGAGGCTTTCCCTCCATGAACATCCACTGCTCAGCAAGCTCCATCTGGGCATAATTAGAGAAAGTCTGTTAGTTCTACAGTATACGACAATAACTCACAACTAATTATGCATCAATTATTAAAACTCTGAAAGCTTATTAAACACAGCGCTATAATCAGTTACCCACACCTGAAGATTTATGGAATGTTGACTTGTGTGTGTAAGGAATAATGAACTGAACTAAGACAATGATAATCATCTTCTTTACACAGAAGGGAGGTGGGAAAGAAGGTGGGAGGGATGTGAGGGTGACACTTTCTTCTGCATACAAAAAACATATTCAAGGATCTTCCCAATATTTATTTAAATTTGTTTGGCCATCTTTTCAGTATTACCTCAAACAGCAAAATGCTAAAATACATCACACATCTCTGGGTATCACACGGTATCTGATGTCCAGCAATTTGGTGACTTGACAATGGCTACCTTCATAGCACTCTGTAGGCTACATCTTATTTCTGAGCATGCGTCACCTGAGACACCCAATCTCGAGGAGATCTGCTTATTAACATGAATCTCCCGCAACGAAAGCAATCGAGGTGTGACTGAATTCAGCGGGAGTGTTGGCTGCATGTGTATGTGTGTGGTCGGTGCTTATCAGGAGGAGGTGATGTGAGCTGAATTGGATATTGATCTGTGTATATGGAGTGTGCCATGCAATAAAAAGGAGGCTATTGGCCTGCAATGATTCTTGAGCGGCAATCCTAGACATGCAGAATGCTATCACATTATGACCCATGAGTCAGCAGAAGAAGCTGTGCTCATCCTTGTTCTCGTAAAAAAGCTTATAACATCACACAGCTTCTTCTGTGTGCAAGGCCTCCTGAGATCCTTTATAAACTCTACAGAACTGCATCATGATTTTCATCATGAGTGGGGTCATTGGCAACCCCACCGTGCAATTTGTTGGAACAGCTGAAATTAAAAAATGGTCTTTTGCATTTGAAGTCAGGCTGCTTTCTTTAACAGGCCCTTAAATTTCTGTTTTGGATAAGGATAAGGTAAGTGTTTGGTACAACCTTGGTACAAAGTGTTATGAAATTAACTGGAGGCTTGAATAGGGTTCAACCAAACCAAATGACACAAAAATGTCAAATTAAATTGTTCAAATTTTCAGCGTATCAAGGTTTTAAGTTGAAGTGTACACAAAATATCAATGTATATAATTCATATATAAGACATCATGACAGAATTGATCACAATAATGATAATATATCCTCTTACTTCATAATTCCTAGAGGCAAGACTCAAATGAGTTAGTGGGTGTTGCCAAAAAAAACCCCCAAAAAAACCAACATATGTCCCTCGTTTCCTTTGAGTTCCACCTGCGTCTCGTTTAGTGTCCTTATTTATATCCCAGACGGTCCCGTTTCCCCTTTGAGTCAGTTTTCGTCTTCTCATCTGTCTCTGTACATGTTCCCAGCAATAACTTCAGTATCTTTTGTCTTACAGGCTCGTGTTCCTCCTGTTTTGCCCTGACTGCGGTGCTCAGATCCAGGCACCCCTCATCCACATCCTCGTATCGCCGGTAGAGCTGAGCAGACCCTCAAGCCGGTTGTTTTCTGTAATTTTGTTCGTTTGAGGAGCACAAGCCTTGTGTGTTTTGTTTTGTCTGTTTAGCCCTGTCTTGGGTTCTTTAAAAACTTTGTATCACTTACTGAGTGCATCCTCCCCTTTTCCCTTACCACGCGGAGCGATCCGTGATCATTTTATTGCACACACTTACCGAATGAATATCTAAAACTTAACTGACTTTTGTTCTTGTCAGCAACATAAGGATTTTTAGCTTCCTTTATCACCTCTTAGCATTAATCAGTTATTTTATATTATAATGATGGTCAATATTTATCATAGTAATTGCTAGCTTTCATTATTTGTTGTTAACTAACATTTATGCTTGAACTATTCCGAATCGTTTCTTATTAATGCACAATATGATGTGCAGTTTGTATTGGTATGTAGTATTTTGTAGTATTGCATATTTGATTACAGTATTTTCTTTCAAATTGTGTTGTTTGACTAAATAAATGTGACCATTGACTTTTAAATAACATCTGCATATAATGTTGTTTTGACTAAACAGGCCTAATCTATTTCGGGGAAGTTGATATCATTCAGTGAAATTTGGTTAGTACTACTACAATGGCACATGTTGCATTTTCAAATTTATAATTGTGTATATTCAATTTGATGTTACAGTTTCATTTACAAATTAAGTATAATTGAAATCAGTTACATATTTCCCATTCTTTAGACAGATGTTGGAGGAGGTAGCTGTTTTGTCATGTGACTTTGTCAGTACTGTCATATCAGTCCTCAACAGCACACAAATGTTAAGGGAGTCTCCGTATTGAACACGGATCGACTTTGTCTTGGTCTTGACACTGTTTGTCTTAGTCTGGTCTTGGTCTTGGTTTAGGCAGTCTTGACTACAAGTCTACTGTATGGTGAGCAACATTACATTTGTTTATAAACTATTAGCTATGAGTACAGTGATTAGAAAATGTAGGTCTTGGTGGCCTAGTGGGTAGGATGCTTGCCTCTGGTCCAAGAGGTCCTGGGTTCAAATCCTACCTTCAGCTCACAACCACTGGGTTCCTGAGTAAGACCCTTAACACCAAGTTGCTCCAGGGTGACTGCCTCCTGAATTTAGGGATTGGAAGTTGCATTGGATAAAAGCTTCCACTAAATGACTAAACTTTTTTTAGACAAAACATGAGGTCATAAATATCATTAACTAGAAAAAAGCATACATAAAATGAAGCATGATATTATAGAATTCGCTACCTGGTACAGTGCAGTTAGAGCAGTTTTTTAACCTCAAACGGGACGTTTTTTGGACAAAAGTTATGCCCAGTTCTAAACTACATTCTATTTTGAATGGAGATTCTCCTTTCACCACACTGCATAGTCCAACCTGTTTTAGAATGCATGCAGTTGTTCAGTGTTGTAGAAGTATTGGCAACATAATAGTTACCACGGCAGAATTTATCACAATAATGATAATACATCATCTTATTTCATACTTCTTATGGACAACACTAAAGTGAGTAAGTAGGTGTGTAACCAAAATAGCTGCAGTGCAGTGCTTGTATATTCTGATGCTGTGGTTGGCTTATTGGTTTTTAACGATCAATGGACACCAATGTAATTTCTTTACAGTTAAACAGTCCGACATTAATATGATTTATAAGAGCTGCGAAGGCCGACTGTAATCAGCTTATTGATTGATCTCTGGTAACAAACTCTCACTTCTATCAAGACAGCTGTTTAAATGACCATCGACTACCGGTTGCCATCAGTGTTTTTGTGTTAAGACGTCATTTACAGAATCTAGTAGTGTTTCTTGTCCTTCTACCATATACTTAATGTGTGGCATGTATGTCTTTTTTGCTTTTATAGGAAGGTAGTGACATAGTAGATTGTGATAATGGGTGGGGTGGGTGGTTCTATTTTATGTGAGTCAATGTCTGATTGCAGTTATTCAAAGCATACAGTTCATGGCAAGTAAATACAAGAACCCATAATTCAATGCTGTAACACAGTGGAATACTGTAGCAGAGTCATTAAGAATTACCCAGCTGTCCCATGGTGTTTTATGATTAGATTTTTTTTATAAAGACCTGCTGAGCTATCAGGCAATATAGGGCATTTCCCTTTTTTATTGTAGGTTTTTCCTCATACAAAACAGGAATCGTTCCCTTTAGTTTATTAGCATGGTAGCTCAAAAAGGCAGGCTAACTAATCAACAAATCTCCAGATAGAGGATTTCATACTGGTGATGAATTAGGCACTGTCTGCCGACAGTGAAATGTATTTTTAATTGCTCTTTGTAATTAAGGATTGTCACTGGAAGACATATTGCACGTCTGTGTGAGCCCCACGTGCCATACTTCAGAGGTTTGTTTGGTTTTAGTCAGTTAATACTGAATTTGGCAGTGCTATGAGAAAGAAACACCTATAAGTAGGTTTGTTTCAAAAATTGACTATATTAATAGTTTCTGTACAACAATTAAAAAATTCTACATGCATATTAAAATCATAAACAGCTTTCTGAATTAGAGTTAGATCATTGATATTTAGATAGTCAACATTTTTGGATTTTATATTTTAGTAAAACTAAGCATACTTTGCATACATCTAGCTTAAATGTATTCCAGCACAGTAGTATTTCAACATAATATTCATCCAGCAATCAATGAAAAGGACCCAAATTCAATAAAGTAATTCAACGGATGGATAATTCAAAGGATGAATATTATTCAGTCCCACATTTCCAATAATGCAGAGTTGCATGACCTCTGATCAAGTATATTTACTCCAAGAACATGGCGAATATCAGTAAGTGATTTTATTATGTGTTTATTGTTATTTTATGAACTTATCAATACAGTCATACACATTTACACGAGAGGTATTAAAACAATATAACCATAGGACGTTTGTAGCTCATATTTAAGGTTTAAGTTGGCGAATTCATTCTCTATCCCATGTTACATTAAGTGCCTCTAATAACTGTAATTATGCATTAATACATCCAACATCACTGAACTATTGGTACTATATTTATTGTCACAGATGGATTATAGTGGTGCGACTTATTTAATTACATGTTTTAACCTCAGTGTTTCCTAATGTAATTACACAAGAGTATCTAGATGTAATTACATGAATAAAAACAATTATTAAATAAAAGCTGATAAATGTGCAGCACCCCTGAAATCCAGATGAATCAGTGAATACAATCACCCATAATTACACTGTTGTCGGATGCATTGTTAAAGTGTTACTGCATGGTTATTCGAGACTCTTATATAAAGTGGGAACTCTTTCTCTCTCCTTCTTTCTCCATCTACACTTTCATAATGTACAGGCAGGAGAAATGTTTGTACTTGCAATGAGAACAATGTGTAAGGGTTTGTGTTCATTTCAGATCCTGAGGCTTTCTGGATGAAATGTTGCCTTTATACACAATAATTGCAAAAGATTTTGAGTGGTGTCATTCTTAGAAAGTAATACAGAATGAATGGGAGCGATTTGATTACATTTGATTTCAAAACATTTTTCATTTTAACAAACCCACCACCACCGTGAATAGACAAAGACATGCTTGGTGTAAAAATGTTTTCTCTAGTCTTCTACTTAAACTATGAGGCTACTGTGGTCAACAAATGATGGTCAACAAATTAATGGATTTTATGATGTTTTATGATATTTTGCTGCAAACCATACCTTTGACCATAGGTATAATCCGTCTTGACAAGTATGGTCACCTCAAACTGTACAAGCTGTTGAAATACTGAGAGAAATCTATAAGTTAGAGTGTCTATGTTTGTTATTGACATCATGCACTGCCTGGGGTGTTCCTGCATTGGCTAACTTCTTTTCCTCTTTTTCTGGCCTGGGTCAAGGCCTACTATGTAGTAAATCCTTAGAAGTCTTCCCCTGGGTATTTCATGCACCTCTGTACTAAAACTTTTATGTTTTACTGTTTGTAGAAATACAGAAATAAAAATCTGGGGATTGCAGCAGATTGTGTTAAGCAAGAAAGGCCACAGAGCCCCGTGTGAGAAACAAAATTAGCCATCACTGGCAACAAAGTCACCAAATTAAGTTTACATTAAGCTGTAAAGAAAGTTTACATTGTTTGTAAACTTTGTATTGTTCAGAGTAAGCAGTGTGGTGGTAGGACACACATATCTAAATGTAGCCCTAATGCCTCTAAAAACATTCTCACTGAAAGCTATTACATGCCACAGTCACAAATACACTACCCGATGCCTCAGACATTGTTTTGTGATAGCTTTCAAATCACCTTTGGCCTAAACATCCATTCACAGTGGAGAGGTACTTGTTGGGTGCTATAGGGCAAAGTAATACCCCCAAAAAACTTCACATCTAAACAAATCAAATGATATTGGGGACATACACGACAACACACATTTCCACAAGCCATAAAATGCCTTTTACAACTGTCCAGTGACACAGACTGAATTTGTATTAAAACTGAATTTACATACAAATAGAAAAGAGAAATAGATCAAAAACTGTAAAAGATATAAAAGATAAATGACAAAACTGCATGTGCTATTAAGTGTCGATGTGTGCACTTCTACGTGCAGTGCAATACTGTGCTGCATTGAGCTGAGGTGGTCGCTGTGGAAAACACAACAGTACAATAAATATTTATAAATAAATGCCGGATGTGCTGTATGTATTGACAGGAATGTTGAGTGTGTGGAAGCTGTGCAGAGAAATCCAACATCTGTATCTGTCTATGTATGAATAAATAGTCTGAGGTGGTGTCCTGGTTAAAGGCTTCAATGGCCTACGGGAAGAAACTAATTCTCATTCTCTGTTTGTTGGACTTTAGGGAGTCGAAGCGCTTCTCTGACCGCAGCAGAGAGAACAGTCCATTGTTAAGATGGTTGAGGTCCTTCGTTATCTTCCTGGCTCTGCTCCAACACCACTTGCTCTAGAAATATTGCAGATCAGAGAGCTCAGTTAGGATGGTGAAATCAGCTGATCATACCACCTTCTGAAGAACATGCCAGTCCTGCTTGGTGTTATTCCCAAACCAAATTTTGATGCTTCCTGTCAGGATATCCTTGATGGTGCAGGTGTAAAAATACCTTAGCAGTTTAAATTCCCTTAAGTATCCAAGATGGTAAAGACAGTTACAAACCTGCTTCACCAGGGTGTTAATGTTGTGGTATATAATAGGGCTGGGTTAAAAAAATGGATTCACCAATCAATATCGATTCTCGTCCCAAAAAAATACGATATCAATTAAAAAATTCCCGGATCGATCTTTTCCTGTCGCCAGTACTGCTCGTGACCTGTTCAAACTGTATACAGTGGTGTGTTTGCACACATCACTTTCACTTTTCCTCCTGAATAACTCTTAATACCTGAAGAGTAAGCGTCTTATCAGTCAAGCAGAATTTCCTAGACTGTGTTTGCCGTGGTTGCTGAGCTAGTGTGGATAGTTTTAACCAGTTGTGGTTATTGTTGTTTTTTTATATTTATTCAACCAATTTTATGGTTACAGTTGTTCAGCCATTTTTGTGGTTATCATTTCATTGTCAAGTTGACATTTTCAAAACAGTCCTACTAACTCTGTCATTGTTTTAAATGTAAGAAATTAAATAAGCCCTGGAAGTTCTTTTATTCCTAAATTATTTTAATTCATGACTCTCCCTTTCTCTGTTCCTCATACACACACACACACACACACACACACACACACACACACACACACACACACACACACACACACA
>JBBMFX010000101.1:17559618-17572970 GCA_037832545.1 Rhabdalestes septentrionalis
CCCACATGAAACCCCTTAAATATAGACCCACGGCGCAAAAACCCTGTGGGTCCCGCGGGCATCCCGCCCCGTTGCAGACCTCTACCTTCACCCTCTATTTCCACTTCAATTTATCTTCTTGCATGAGTTCAGAGCTTTCACTTCCTTTAAACATTAGGCTTTGAGTTTTGTTAACACAAAAATAAATCTACACTACAGCATTAGTATTTAACTAATGGAATAAAAATACATTTTAAATAAGATTTCAGTTTGTGGAACACTAACAATTGTAACTTTACAATAACTATACAATAACAAATCATAATTAAGTAAGATATGTACCTATCCATAATCAGAACTACAGTGCAGAGTTGTTTCACATAGGGTGGAAGACTGAGAAATACCATGGACAGGCCACCAATCCATCACAGGATGGGTACAAAGACAGACAAACCCAGGGGCATTTTAGCATCTCCTGTCCACCTAACATACAAGTCTTGGTTTATGGGAAGAAACAAAAGCATGTGGTGGAAACCCACACAGACACCGCAAGAAGGTCCTGGCTTTGAGATTTTAAGACTAATGTTAAATTTGGATGAATTCCTGTGTTAGGTTCTTCAGGCTTTAGATGACTGGTAATACTGGATTTATATATTTAAAAACACACATTTTATATAATTTCCAAGAATGGATTCTCCTGGTTAAGATGATGTGTATGTTGCATTTGTTATGCAATATATATATGCAACAAGGCATTTTGTTATGTCAGTGCATCTCCAGTCATTCCTTCTTGTATTTTTTGAGCATTATGCATTATTCACCACACATAGTTTTATATTGCTGCTCGGTTTACTAGAAGTTACAAGATGAGTAAAGAATAATATTGTAAATTAATACCAAAAGTTGTGCATCTTATCCCCTGTCATTACCAGTATTACTTTGTAATAACTGAATTGTTTTTTTCCTACCTTGGTTTTATTTTTACTTGAACTGCAGGTAAGTCTTCATCGTCCATAGTAAGTGGGGGTAAATTGATTTCTTGTAGCTATTTGCATACTTTAGTGAACTCAACACTCCAATAAATATAAGTCTCTCTAATTTCACACATGACTGCACAAACAGTATAAATAATGCCTCTGATATTATTTGTGGTACACAGATTTTAAACACAGCCATCCTCCCCTGTGTCATTTGGTAGCCATATTTATACAGAAATATTACAGTAGTTACTCGTCAAAAGTTTAATATAGTCACAAAAATTTGATTGAAAATGAAAATATTCTGAATATACTTGCATTTGTGAATTTGTATTTGTGCATTGAGCCCTAAAATGACATAACTGCACCTTGAGGACTCGCAGAATATCTGATTCACATGCCCTGTCCTGCTATTCCATACACGCTTACCCAACGTTTGCCCTGCTGAATTGTCCTCTACCCAGGGAAAAGCTTTAGTGAAGCGGCCTGGAGCCAAACTTCATGCTAAGATGCACCTGCACAGACAGAGCCAAACTGAGCAAGATGAACGACATCATTAACTCAGCCAGTAAAGCTGAGTCTCTCCACTTCAGCTGCTGCTGGCAGCCCAGGAGCTGATGGACGAAGCTAAAGTCAGGCCGGATTCAAGAGTCTCACTCAAAACAAAAGCCCCAGTCGCCATCATTACATGGGACATATTGGCAAATTTACATAAATATTGACAAATGCAATCCATGGAACAACCATTTCTAGACACAGTGGCTGTAAACACACATTCCGTGTTATCAACACAACCCACTTATTTGTAGCTCGATTCAAAGTTTATATGGTCATGGAGTCATTAACGCATTCTGGGAGCAAAGAATGAAGAGAACAATAACTATCACCATAACCATCAAAAAGAGGGTATAAAAGATAAGAAATCAGATAGAGAAGATCCTCATGGTACCTTAATGAACGATTTGTCTTTGATGCTAGATGAGGTGGGAAGACACATATGAAGGGATCTTCCAAACAAAAAATATTTCCATTTTGCTCCTTTCTTCAGGTTACCAGAGGTTTTTCAGAATAGGTTGGGTGAAACAACAGGGAAATGACTACAAAAAACTGGCTTCAGTAGAAGGTGAACCATTTTTGGGTGGAATTGGGGGTTTGATTTCTGCTGGAAGATCTAGCCATGTCTCAGCCTCCTGGCAGAGGTTTCAAGATTGTGATCAAAAATCTCCTGGTGTTTGATAGAGTCGATGATGCCTTGAATCCTAACTAGAGTCCCACAGCCTTCGAAAGACATAGGAAGTTCCCTTTGAAATTCCTTTGATCGTCTCTCCTTCACATAACTAAAAACACAGAAGTAAATTAGAACAAGCAGCAATTATATTCCAAAGCCCTAACGTCGTAGCTTCGTACATTCACATTCCAATGATACTTCATGTGGATGTCTCTTATAAACAGTATAGTAAAGTATCACAAATAGGGCTGGATATGTTCAGGCATTATTATTGCATGAATGCATTATTTACTTAACGACAACAAATATTTTATCACAAGTTCTTTAAACCCCCCCAAAAAAGTGCACCAAATTTTTGGTAATTTTGCGTATAACAATATGACTGATTTCAGAAAACCATGCGATTAACATTTGCCCAGCCTTAGTCATAAACAATTCCATTCAGCATATTTTTTCTTGCACCAAACTTGAGGATATGCTGTACACTGCCCAGTCTCCCCCATTGCTGTCAGAGGTTATTCTGCTCTGCTGTGGTGAGCCATGCATTAAGTCAATTCAGGAAGGTCTTTGGTGCAGATTGATGTGTAGATTGTGCCTGTTTGTCCAAAGGGTTCCCTGGTCCCCTGGTTTAGATCATGGAGGACGAGGGAGCTGAGAGTGCGTGTTGAGCTGTTCCAGCTTTCAGCCAGCCCAACTCACTGTCATATTGAGTGTAGCTTATCTGTACACCTCCACCTGCCATGCACAGGTGGGCTGCAGGTAGGGGAGCTATTTGCAGAATATGAGACTAACAGCTTATGACAGTTAAGAAGCTCTCTTATGCATACTTACAGAGGTCTACTTCATTTTTTTGGCAGGGTCTTGTATATATATAAACGAACTTGAACTTGTGCTTGAACATGAACTATATGGTCTACGTACATCCAGGGCAATTTATCATAAGATCTTGGATATGATTCTCCAGCTAGAGCCACCATGCACTCATACATGCTCTTTCTCTTCGCTTTGTACCCATCATGCAAACCACTGAGTATGTCACCTCTCAAACTGTGCGGGGTAACAATACAATCCCCATATAATAGAAGTCTCTTTGAGGCTTTGGCTTCTCACATGCTTTGGCCAACCCTGGGTCACCAATCTGCAGACCACCTGCAGGTCATTGTCCATGCTCATCTCTTGTTTGATCAATTTCAGTTTGGAGAGGGATTCAGGCCATGCTGTGTGAGTCGCATCTTCAAACACTGAAACATCACAGGTCAGTTCTGACACTTCACTCTGTATTACTGGTAATGACTGTCTGGATAGTGAGTTGGCTACTGTTAGTGTTTTCCCTGGCATGTATCCTGTGGTGGGGTTTTATTTCATCAGACGCATGAGCAGGCGCCGGCACCTCAGGGGAACTGTGTCAAAGTTTTTCTCGTTGATTAGAGAGACCAGCAGTTTATGTCTGTGTGAACTGTGAAGTTCTCTACACCATATGGGTAGGTGAAGAATCTCTTACAGGCACAAATTGCTGCTATACACATTTTCCTTTAAATGTATAGTTCCAGCATCAGTGTTTTTAAACTGAATGCTACTGTTTTCAGCTGATCCATATTTCACTGTAGCACCATGCTGCCCAGCTGGTAGTTGTTTGCCTTTGCAGTCACTGGTTTACATAGAAAGCAACAATGGGAGTGGTGGAGATATGTTGCCTTGTTGAATGTGCTGGTTTGCACTGCATCACACATGCTTACCTTTTAGCAGGTTGTTGAGGGTTCATAACATTACTGAGAGATTGAGCAAGTATTTCCCCAGGTAATGGACCATTCTCAGAATTCTATGTAGGCCTGTCACATCATATGGTGGCTATAACTCTGTAATAGTACTTACTTTTGGGATGTCAGGCTGGATGACATGTGCATTGATGCATTGCCCCAGGTAGTCCAGCTGTTGATGGTACAGGGAGCACTATTTGTTGTTGAGCTTCAAGCTTGCGCTCCAGAGGAGTAATGCCCCAAACTGTGCTCCTTCTTATCCCTGCTGAAGACATTGACCATACAGACTGCAACTTGGCCTGAGAACAAAACTGACATTCCTTCTGAAAAATCAGGAAATTTCAAATGGGAAAGATGTCTCACCATACATATGATAAGTGCCATTAATGTGACTGTCTCTTGCCAAAGTAGCTTGCCAAATTGTACTTCGAAAACACATGGGATTCTCTCAGCCATGACAGAATGTCATCTAAGATAGGTTAAACCAACTTTGTCATTTTTACAGCCATATTTAGTCATTTCAAATCAACAGTGGACCTCACCTCACCTGTTTTCTCAGAGACTGAGACATTTCATTGGCTCGATGACCTTCTTAATGGTGCCATACTTGACCATCCTTTTGAACTCTTTTGCTTTCATTTTGGAGAGCAAGAAGGTAGACACATACTTTGTTGTGTTAAAACTGTATGTTACAGTATAGATCTGTATCGAATGTGCCTTGAATTTCATCAGCTCTTTTCACCAGCACCTATCCTGCTGCAACCTTTATGGTGTAACAGTTTGCTGGCATTAGCTGTTTTGAACACATGGATTGTGAATTTGTATCGCTGGCCTCTGTTCTTTGCAGTGAATAAACAGTTGAGCTTATCTCCATGGCTTGAGCGAATGCATGAGGCAGGCATTTGAGCTTGGGGCTTGTTTCATACCACACTGGTGTCTGCAGCAGTGTTCACGAGTGTCATAGGAATGTTAGCTCATTCACCCTGGAAAAGCAGTAAATGACTGCAAAGTGCACAATTTTCTGGTTCCTCAAATAATTCACCATTTTGAAAGTAATGTTTGCCCTCAGTACAGAGTAGGTATTTAACTCAACCAACACAATCATGGTTTCATCGTCTTCCTCTTCCCTAATCAGTGATGAGAACTTTTTCAGTCTATTCTTCTGGTGCATACAGCAGCATTTTAACTTCTGTCTCCAGGTTTAGTTAAGCAGCCACACACCAGCCAAGTAAAATTCAAACTTTAAACTTATAAAAGGTAAATTTCCCAAAGTCATCATCCAAGTCACCTTGCTGCAGACATCATGTTCTCCCATCAACCAGCCGGACTCATGTCCCGCATAACTCTACAATGATGTTATCACTGCACATGTAGCTGTATAAAGAATTCCCTGGGCCATACACTCAGTATATATGTTTGGAATTTGTGGTTGAAAACACACAGCCAGCGAATGTGATGTTTGTGCATTAGTGCTACTAGAAGGAAAAAAAGCAAAGCAGCTGTTCTTATGTCTACAGATGTCAGGACACATTTAGTTGGTGTCAGCCACAACAGTCTGTCCACAACTACATAGAGAGCAAAATCATGGTAGGGCTGCAGTGCATACTCTGATCATCACAAAGATAAATGGACACTTGGCAGATTGCTGATGTGAAGAGTCATCATTTATCAACAAGTGGCCAAGGACATGTGTGGTGTTTTTTAAGGCCTGAGTGGTATACTGTGGTTCTGTTACGCTGTGGGGGTATTTCACTGGCATGTTTCTGTTCTACTTATTTCACTGCAAATTTGAACAAAGTATGGAAAAGTGTGACCAATCATTTTATCCTATGATGAAACATTTCTGTCCTAATGGAAATTGACTCTTACAGGACGAGCACTCTCATCAGCTGTGGGAATGTCTTTTGAAACAATTGTGATCCATTCTTCCTGTAGAGCCTTATTGAATCTCAGCAATTGAATTCTAAAGCTATTCTGGTGGCTCACGATGGTCCAGAGCTTCACTAAAACTATACAGCAAGATTGTCTATGTTGTGAGCAAGAAATGCAACAAGTGTTGTGCACAAATCACTTGTGAAATAAAATTATTTGTGCTGTTATTTTACCTTAAATTTCAGTTAAACTAATCAGAACAAGTATCAGACCCAACAGATGAAAAGTATGACAGACATTCCATGAGGTGAAAATAATCAAGGACAAACACTGAAGCATATTCTCCTTCACCCTCACTTTACACCACCCCACACCGCCAAAGCAATGTAGGCCAAGTTCTTGCCAACACATCTCAGTGTGGCCATTTGAGGCCATCTGCACTTTCTTAAATCAAGGTCCAATAGTGCTGGCTGCCTGTGTGTCTTTCATATTGGTTTCCTCAGCACGCAGGGCCTCTGACACCTCTCGGACATGCCCTTGACATTTCGGCAGGTTATTAACCTTTTGGGATAGGAGCGTGAGGCGCTGGCGTAAAGAGGAGGGATGCATGAGATGTGAAGAGCTGACCAATGATGCCGAAGTTGTCCATACGGGTCCAGCAAATTGGGGGAGGAAGAGAGTTAACAGAGATATGTAGCGGGGCTGGGTGACAATTGCAAATAAACATTCTCAAAAAGTCATAAAGAAAGTCTCTGCAGAGAGACCAGTTTCTTAAAGAGACAATGTCCTGAGGTCTGCTGACAACATGGCGTGGGTATAAGTGTGTACATATAAGTTATAAGTATACAGAGCATATGTACATTATATAAATGTAAATTACATTTTTATATATATCATACCATACCATTACAAAAAGCAAGTAAAAAATATATATATGAATCCATTCAGTGTTCTTATACTGAATAGTTTCACCTGTCATAACACATTACAAGCATTTTTAATGATCACACAGATCTCACAGAATTCAGCTCTCACAGATGTATGCTGCACTTTTAAAATATGAGGCCTTCTACATCTTGCATTACTGTATGTTTTTAAATTTGAATTTTACAGCCGCATGCAATTACCTAAGTGGAGATTGGTCTAACAAGTGCTTACCAACAGAAGAAGATAAACTAGAAAATGCTGTTCAAGCCAACTTATATTTTTCTATGATAAACAAGAGGTAAACAAATGAAATAAATTTTGTTTTATTGAAAAGCATAAATGGAATCCAGCCAAAGTATACCCTGATATGACCTGGACCTGAAATACATGCTAAAGCAAAGTGTAGACTTTCAGAGAGTAAGGTGGAGCATTGAGACAGTTATTTTCGGGAAGATGAATTCACTGGAATTACTCATGAATAGGTCATGCAGTGGGTGGTCATCGTGGTGCTTGTCTGTCACCAGCTAACCTTACTGCCTCCCTCTGAGTTTCTATGACCAGTGGGTGACATTTTCTCAGAGTTCTTTCCAGTTACCTACATCATGCGCCTTTTTAGGGAGTCCAAAAGTGCTCCTGCATATTCAAGCAGATCCACACACTGTGTAGCATGCGTACACACACACAAATACACACACACACTAACATGCCACTAACTTATCAGTGTCACTCCTGTGGTAAAATGATCCACCACCCAAATACTACCTGCTCCGTAGATGTCCTGTGGGGGTTCTGACCATGGATTAATAGAATAAAAGAGCTAAACAAGTTAGTCTATATCTGTAAACTACAAAGTACATCTACTGTATATGGACCTAAGTACAGCTGATGAAATGGCCAGTGGTAAAGTAAGTCAATTGAAGTGGCCTATCAGTATAAATTACATAAATCTATTTAAAATTATATATAAAGAACAGTATTTTTTGTGTTTAAAATGTCATAACTACATTCATTCATTTGTATTTATTTATGAACATTTTTGCACAACAAACAAGTTGTTCCTAAACAGAAGAATCTCGCGTCTGTTTTCTGAGATTACACCAACTACTGCCCTTCATGCAAATATCCTCTCACTACACAAACCCTCTTGGTGCTCCATTGCCTCCACACCTGTGTTCCGCTTAGAACGTTCCTTAGAAGCACAAGGGGGGCAACAAAAGAGAATCCCGCATTAAATACAGAGAGGGGGAGGAAGAGAGAGGGAGTGACAGAGAGAAAGGGAGAGAGCAGGAGTTTTATTATTCATCTCACACTAGCTTGCCCAGCTCTGTTCTTCGCCCAAAGGGAGGCGTATGAAATTTCAATTGGCATCATTCTGTGTGTTGAGTTTTAATGTCAATATCGTAGACGGTCTTTCAGCGGCCTTGCAGTCTCCCTTCTGACTCAAACAAGAAACTTCAAAGGAGTAGCTCTCCTGCACCCCTCAGTCTTGAATTAAAAATGTTAACCTTGGAGACGTGTTAACTATGAGGCAGGTCATGTTGTAGAATTCTAATGAATAGTCTAAACGATGCTGAGAAAATAGGAGGAGAGGGAATCGACCACGCCGCACACTCACAGTTGCCTTTTAATTCCGGTTCATTTTCCATCCGGCTCCAAAAATGCCCTTTATGCTATAATGGATTGAAATTGCTCCTTTGGTGATGTGGTTCAGATTTCCCTAATTTTTTTTTAAATACTGGAAATCACTACGTGCACAGTCAGAGCCATTGCTGACGCACTGAAATATGCATGTGTGATTGAAGGGCAGTGGATAGAGTACTTGCAGAACTTTTTGTGATTAAAGAAGACAAATTAGAAGGCTAAGACCAGCTCTAGAATTACAAAGCCGTCTCCAAGTTTTAATGAGACGAAAAAGAATCATTACCTAAGCCCTTGTATCTCACAGGCACTCACAGTCGCACTTTCACACACACACACACACACACACACACACACACACACACACACAGATATACACACATGTTGGCCAAAAGAAAAATGTACAATACAACCTGTCTGAGATTATTTTTCATCTAGGGACCTCACCAGCAGATTCACAGCCTTTCTTGTTTTCCAGGCAGAGTGAATGTGGTGTTCCTCGCCTTAGGTATGTACCTCATAATAGCTGGCAGATGCTGCTGTATGGCTGCCAGAACTGTGGCATCATGTGTAGGCAGAGGTGCTGCACCACTGTGTAAAACACCCAGAGGACTCGCCTGCCTGTGGCAAAGCCAACCACATGGCAGCCTGGAACAGTATTTCCACCTGGAACACTGGATATGTGAGTACGGATTTGTGCTCATCCATGCCTCAACCTGAGTTTCATTTAAATTATCTTATGTTTTTATGTCAGAATCACACATATGCTAAGTGACTTCGCTTGTGCATGAGCTAAGCTGTTTTGATCTACTCTTAAATGAAAGATTACGGATGTCATTCTCTCAGCATTATGCCTTAAAATAAGAAGGCCCTTCCATAAAAAACATTCTTAAGATTAGGACTAACCTGGTGCCCAAGAAACTAGTCACTATACTTTAGGCTCACCCCTTGTTTTACAGAATCTCTCAGAATGATCTCTACCATCTTCAAAGACATTTAAAGGCACTTGAAATAGCCTCATTATGTAGCCCCAAGTTTAGCTCTTTCAGAGGAATCAGTGCTTGTAATTGGGGTGTAATGGAACTGGCAGAGGCTTTCTGGGGCTGAATTGTGGACCACAGCTAATGAAACTTCAAACAGCATTACAGTGAAACAGAATGACCAAAATTAGAGTGGATTTGCTTTGATGAAAGAATAAGTATGATGTAATGTGACAGGGACACCACAAGACGATTCTATGGACAACGTGATGTTCAAGATTTAACTAAAACTATTGATTAATTTAACAACAAATACTAGTAATATGATAGTAATTTTATTCTTCACATTTTTGTCATATGTTTTAAAAGTTACATTTACTACTTTCCTTAATATTTTCTTTTTATCCAAATTCGACTAATTGTATGAATATTCTTCACACATTAAATTGCATTTTACATGTAACAAACATACAATTTAGTCAGTACAGTCATTTCATTATGTTCATGAAGGATCCTTGTTGAAAGCAGCTGATTCAGAATGTCCGGTAAACATATTATAGAGAGATGAGTTTTGAGAGTGTTAGCACAAGAGTGGATTTTGAGAGGCATAATGGCACCATGATGGTGGCCCACCTGAGCTCAGTGTGTGGAGTGCGTCTCTTCAGGTCTTCATCCTGTCAGAGCGACGCGGGCTCAACAACAGCTGTGCGCAAAGGCTGCAGGGGAGAAGCAAAGTGACTCACATGCTACACATGGTACTGTCTGTCAGGTTTCATCTTTATTGCATCAGTTCATCGCTCTCTCTGTCTCCATGCATCTCTCTCGTCACCAAAGCGGTCAGGCACCAAATAATGGGAATGAGATTTATCGACTAGAATATATACACTTTTAATGGATGCCCTTTTTTTACAGACCTTCTTTCCATTGTTAAAAAAAAGGCTGGCCCAAAAATGGTGCTGGTTTCCATGGAAACCCTTTAGTGGGCCTTTCCTGTGGGAAATTTAATAATTTAAAAAAGTAGTAAAATGTTGCATAAGCAGATGAATAGCACAGTAATGTAGTGATTTTTCTGCTTTACATGACAGACTTTCTGCAAGGTTCATGTGTTTTATCAGAGCTCTAGAATGCAGCAAGCACATATATAACACCAATATGCAGTTGATTAACAATACTAAACCTTAATTGATTTTAATTTAATCAAGTTTAGTTCATTTTATTTAGGTTAAAAGAAAACATTAACACTAGCAAAATGCAATTAAACCACGATCACTATAATATTTTACAAGATTACTGTTCACCCATGATTTTCGCAAGGATATAAATATGAGGAGACACAGAGGCCAAAGTTTAGACATTCACTAAACAATGGGTGAAAGAGAGAACACACCACTAAAATCGGTGACCTTTACAAATGAGACAAGGTCTGTCTAAATATCTTCATACTTGAAAACACACAAGGCAATGATGATACAAAACATCCAAATCCTCACAATGAGCACAGAACCAAGCTTTAGACATGGTCATCCCCTGACCTAGGTCTGTTTGAAAACCTGAGTGTTAAAAGAAATGAGTTCAAAAGTGTGAATCCTGGCCCTTGGAGCATCTGGAGGGATTTTCCATTGAGAATTACACAAACAACTAAATGCAGGTTACACAAAGTACTAAAATGTAGGATGTCAACAACTGTCACATATGGTTTTACACCTGTTTTATTTGATCAAATGTATGTCAAGTATCCTTTGCCTTTTTTACCCATCTTTACCAAACGCATAATAACTGGAGAACTTACTGTTTTCAAGTTAACTTTACAACAGGTCAGCATTGCTCCTTCATGGAAAATGCACACCCAGTAGTGTTCTCTATAGGAACGATATTCACTTTCAAATCAAATCCCATGCTTGAACAACTATTAGTATTCAGTATTTGGTATTCAGTCAATATAAACTATCTTACTGAAACTTTATGCTAAAAATGACCTCTTTGACAGGCACTTTCTCGTACAGAGTGACATGAAACAGTAATTGATATTCATGGCTGGCTCTCACCTGGAAGTCATTAGCGTAGTCATGGATCTCCACACTAATGAGGCTCCTGGTCTTAGGTCTTGATTAGATTGCTTCGCCACAGTCTCTTATTGATGCTAGCACTTTGCCGTTATCATGATAAGTAATGAGTGGATTATTCTCTGGCCATATCCAGTTCCATACTTTAGCAGTGAACTAGAAGAGCACTGTTTTATTCACCCTGAACTACGAAACCTTGCAGGACTACTTGGCTGACACCTGGTTCGGAATTGAAATCTAACCACATCCACGCACCTCTTGCGTATAGCTAGTATGTTAAAGCAGTTGGTTTACTTACAGTAAATCATGTAGTATGAAGTAATGCTGAACCTGAGACATCTAAGTCTATATGTAGTAAATTTATTTAGTAATTTACCTTCAACACAACAAATCATGGGCAAATAACCTAGAAAGCAAGGCAAGACTGAGACACAGAGTGCTTTATCAGGGGAAGAGCTGGTAATCACTTCCCAGAATGCCAAGTGACTGCAGCTGGTGTTCTCCCTGATATCTCAGCCTCTGTAGGAAATTGATACTTACACTTGAAAACAAAACTGTCAAATATAATTTATCTGCAGCCATTTGTTTTATTATCTCTAAAAAGGACACTGCTAAATAAATGAAGTCAGGCTGAGCAGACCCTACAACTGCAAGGAAAGCTAGACTTGTTCAAAAGAGAGTATGGAATACCATTTGTACCCAAAGAAAGGGAACGAGAAAAACAGCACAGATTTTGTTGCTATCTTGCTGGCGGGTACTAAATGAAATGCTAGCTAACTCATGACTCCATAAAATATGTACTTGGTCATATAGTAATCAATGTGTCTGGCATTATTGTTGTCAACATGTATGGTATTCTGTGATGATATGGCTGAATAAGACCCAATGGGACCAAAGGGAATTTTCCTAAATCACCTAAAAAGAAAAAAGAAACAATCTGGGTGTTTTTCTTCATGTCTTTCGAACAATTTGTAATGGTTTATCAGCTCACCAGGAGATTCTTGATCCAATAGATTCTGCTCATGCAAATAACACTTGATGACACCCTGCTGGGTATTACTGTGCTCCAATCCCCTTCGTATCATTTGGGAAAAGAAAAGAAAATGGAAAGAACATTGCAAGCTGATTTGTTATAGAGCTGATTGAAGGAATTAGATAATTTATTTCATGTTAACACATTATATTCAGGATCAGCCTTTGCATGTGGCCATGCAGATAACACACACAAGAAAGTATATTGCTGCTCAGGTTACCTAAATTGTTTGCATAAATGCATCCCTTAAAGTGACAAAATATGTTTTGAGTGAATATTCCAGGGGTTAGTGTATATTTTACTTTTTCCCAAACTATTAAGGTCAGTTAAGGTTCCCATCAAAGAACAATTCAGGAATGCACTGCATACGTATGGGGGTGGGGGTAGTGGTGGGGGTGGTTTAATGGGGAGGATACATACCGCTAGACAGAGAGGTCACAGGTTCGAATTCTACCTTCAGCTCATCGCCACTGGGTTCCTGAGTGAGAACCTTAGTTGCTCCAGGGAGACTGTCCACTGCAGCTAAAGAATGCCCATCACTCCTCATGTTCTCTCAGGTTTGAGTGGGGGGGCTCTGGGGCCTCGGGACGCTCTCACGCCCACTCACCCCTCGGTTCTGCCCTTTCTATCTAGGCTGCTATAGCTAGATATGCCGGAGGGTTAACTTACACGCCTCATACACATTAATCATGCACACCCTCTGTTTTCTCTGAGGGGAACTGCTGCACACCTGTTGGATCGATCTCCAGGAGACTGCCCTCTACCGAGCCCGGCTCCACTCGGACCAAGGCCTCATGTTATTTATCTAGTGTTGTACTTAATGTCTCTCTCTCTCTCTCTCTCTCTCTCTCTCTCTCTCTCTCTCTCTCTCTCTCTCTCTCTCTCTCTCTCTCTTCCT
>JBBMFX010000101.1:17593569-17605899 GCA_037832545.1 Rhabdalestes septentrionalis
AACCCCACCACCACCCCCAACCCATGGGTCTCACAATCAAGTTCAGGAGTAGATTTGGGGAGCGCTCAGTGTTTACGCGCTGCATTATGAATTTTACTCAAAAACAAATACAAATACGAATACAAATACTTTTATGTACATTGTGGCACATTGTTTCTCATTTTTACATTTCTACAAATATAGGATGTATATACATGATATGGTTTAGCATATTTTGGGACAAATACCTGCACTAAAACCACTCCCTGTATGATTTCAAGTATTGTGGGAAAAAGATTCTAAACTCACAGCACTGCATTACGGTTCTACCAGATTTGATAAAAAGGATACTGTAAGCACCATATTTCACTCTCCTCACTAACTTAACAGTAATATTGTATTTCCAAAGGAAGTGGATGGAGAGAGTTAGGGTGGAGGAAAAGAAGAAGACAAAAGGAAACAATCTTTAAAAAATCCTTATTACAACTGGAGATTACATAGCTGTCATAGGCATGGCCTGTAATAATCTTCGGATATCTGCTTTTGAGAGATGAAACAGCACATTTGGATCCAAATCTATTGCTTTTACATGCCTTACAGAAGCCTTGTCAAAAGCTTGTTTCTGTAAATGAAGCAGTCATCATCTCTTAGTTCAGCGGAATTGCAGAGAGAGCACAATATTACATAGGGCTTGGAGAAGAAAAATAGTATCAAACAATCCAAACACAAGGCTTCCAGGACCACTATTTATTTCTCCTCTTGTCATCAGTGTGAATAATTGATGGTGCATAAGAAAAACAATAACATGGAAACCGTGTCAAGGCTATGAAATATTTGTGGATTTGTCTCCATCGTAGCGAGGGATAACAGAAGTGTGAAAGGCACTTACTCTTCAAACCAAAAAAAAAAATGAAGAAGGGAAAAATGGGGAAAAAATGATGCAGAATTATAATAACAGCTCAGAGTTTTGTGGAGGATATGAATATTTCAATGAGCTGAAGATCAATAGCTTCCCAACTGCATCATGATGGCCAAATGCAGGTTGCATTTTCGCTCAGAGCTTTCGATGACTTGCAGATTTACCTCAGATTTATTCAGCGTTAAGACTGATCTTCACTATTGGAGGTGACTTACACAAGCTGAAAATCTGCCTGCATTAATGGCTGTGAGTATATTCTCAAGGACTGGGGCTGGGAATCAAGCCTGCTCATATAGCTGTAGTCAATTACACATTCAGAAACAAATTTGCACAATCCTGGCGCTCACTGGAACACATTCAGATGCTTTCTCTTCTCTCACACACACACATAATCTTCTTGCAGAATGTGTCTCTCTGATCTCCAGGTTAGAATAATAGTGCACATCACACGCTTATGCTATCCTAATAACCACTAAGGGTAAATCTCTGAGCTGTCCAGTGAGGCCGAATCAGTGACAGCTTGAAAAGATGTCGCTGGCGGGCCTTGGCATGATACAGCCAGGAGTGAACTGGGTCCAAGACATCTTAGAGACACACTTAAACTGCCTTAAGATGGTCAGGAATGCAAATGACCCTTTAACATTTTAGTGTGAATGCTGCAATTCCTTCTGTTGCTTCCTCTGTAGCAATTAAGTCAATTTTGTCATTATCATCGCATAGATAATATAAGCATAGAGCATGTGTATTTTCTCTCTTTGTATCTTCTCCAGATTATTTAAAGGTACGTTAAATGAATGTATTCTAACATTGTAATAGCTCATACTTGTACATAAACAAGAATTCACCCTTCTTACCATCATAAAATCTGATTACATGTTCAAAGCACTAGCCATCAAAATAAGTGTTTGTTTGTTTTCAGGCTATTACAGGGGGGCATTTACAGATTTTAAAGTGACATCACTGCAAACACACCCAGAAAACACTGCTAGGGAGCAATGTGATCTGCCCTGCTCCACTAAATCACATGGGGAAAGTACTTATTGTGAACTCAAATGTTAATCAAAGGCATAGTTTTTAATAATAAAAACAGTAATAATACTGTATGTCATTTTTAAACAGAACAGACACTTTGCAAGCTTGTGTTATAAAATGTTTAATAGACTGCTACCTTTTCTTATTGTAGACTATTCTATCCCCCTTTATTTACATGATGTCCCAGTACTACCGGCATTTTGCATGCTTAGTCCAGCTCAGTAGTATAGCTTTTAATTTTTTATACAAACAATTCATTTGGATGAAAGGGATTTCCTTGCAGTATAATGTAAGTCTTGATCATCCTGTAAAAGCTGTAATGAAAGTATGTGATTGTGGGTGGGACATAGACAGGTCAACTGAAAACAATTGTACCTAGATGGTTTTATAAATTTTCACATTAAAAAAAATAAGGCAAAGAAATGACAAAGCATGAGTTCACAGACTGAAACATTTTTCCAAAATCGGGGCAGCTGAGTCGCTGCCTTCAGATGCTTCCCACAGTCGTGGGCATGTGAGTGGATGAGAGCAGCTTCTTTTCCAGTGAATCTGAATCCGAATCCATTTGGAGATGCTCGCTGCGGCTCTCCCCCAGGCACAGACAGCCTCCTCATGTGCCTCTCTCCATCGGCTCTGCTTCACTGAGTCATGTGATGGCCGAGGTCCCTCCACACTCCCACAAGTCTCTGCCGTTCTTTGGGAAATGACAGGCCAGAGATGCAGTTTTATGATGATTTATTTGAGCCAGTTGCTGTTCAGTAATGGAAATTCATTTGGAGAAGTGTTGTTTCTCAGTGGAGGCAGACTGGGACTGAGAGAAAGGAGAAAGGCATGGTGTGTAGCACTGGACGCTGGGCAAGGACAGAAGAAGCACTAGGGGGTCAATAGAAAGAAGCAACTGTGAAGTGAACATCCACTGCTTGGTCTGAACAGTAGAGAGTTAGGTTAAGTTTCAACAGTGCAAGCATTATTGATTACCTCTAAGAGCTGCATGAATTATCAGCTGTCCTAGGTAAAGTGGGCATTTAAACTTTAGCTTTAGCAATTCTTATCATAACCCCCCTTCATGGCAGTATGCATCGACTGTCTGAATCGACTGTATGAATAGACTGTCTGTGTGGTCAAAGCTCTATTTGAACTTAAATCGTGGAAGTCACTATGAAGTGCTTCTGCCTAGTGCATATCCTTTTACTCAGAGGGGTCCACACATTGTATATATGAGATGCCAATCATGCTCAGGCTTTCTGTGTTGGTTAGTAGTAAGATAAGAATATATTCATGTCCATTTGGTTGTGTGTATTGGGGCAATTGTGTGTTGGAAGACAGAGGGTGCAACACACTTGTATATTACATTTTTGGCCAAATTTTATTTTTATCATTCAGTGTGTTTAATACAGCAACTAAACAGTAATAGTGAATTAAAATGTGCAGAAATACACCCTCCGGTAGAGGATGTGTACTTATTTACACTTCAAATCAAAAGAACATCTAATTTTCACTGGGATTTTCAAACATCTGTATGCATCTGTACACGCACACTTGAAATACTGCAGACTATTGAAGAAATACTTCAGTATATATTTAACCTAATGTGTGCTGCATATGAGTATTTACCATGGACAATAAATGTTCTCCGTAATAAATGTCTTTCCATGTACTGAGTAAAAATCCTGATTCGTTTCCAGTTATAGGGTTTTCTCTTCTTTTCTAAACAAGTTAAGCATTGTACAGTGTTTATAGCCATCATAATATATTGAGTATATGCACCACTGTGCTAAATGGTTAAATACCACTGTACTGTGCCGCTGTGGTTTTGATGCTGCTCATTGGTGGATGAAGTGTTTTTCTTAAAAAATATATATATTTTCTAAGCTAGAAGATGACTACTTAACAGGCTTCTTTTTTAATTATCATCAGTTAAACATAGACACCTGAGCATCCTACAATCTTCAAATGTATGTGTTTAAGTTCTGCCTTAAACAGCAGTGCACCCTGGGTAAATCTCAAGTGGATCCTTACCCCCTATAGAGCGCAAAATCTAAGTTATTCTGGCTTCTACAATTACCAGTGAGAGGAAAGGGATGCTCATTTTGGTACAAGTTTTATGTTTTTGAATTTAAGATTGCGTTATGTCTTCATTATCAAATGTATATATAAAAGGACTGCTGTCTGCAGTTATAGGCATATAGGTATTTGGTCCACTTTCATAAGTCCATGGTTTCTTGTCAGCAGTAACAGTACTCTAAATAAACTGCAGAACTTTTGAGAACAATTAGTATTAATTAATTAGTATTAATCACGTTTTATTATGCGCTAATTACCAACATTTTAGAATGTACTCACCCATGATAAAATCCCTGAGAAACACCTTGTGTGGCTTATTGCTTTAAATTTTAATACAGAATATATTTCTCATACCTAGAAATAAAACCTTGTATCTCCAAAAAAGTGAGTTTACAGATACAAAAATTTTTTTTTTTACACAGGGTAAATTGTTAATACATAAATATAGACAACTGCAAAAATGAAGATACAAACTTTTCTTTTTGACTGTGACAATATGTCTATTTGTTTTTTGTGATGCTTTCCTCCTCCATTTGACATCTTCAGACAATGCCACCTGATCTGGCAGCCCAGCCTGTGGTGATGGAGTTGTGTACATCCACTATCAGGGAGTACTGGGGAACTTTCAAGACCTTGGGGCTGACAGAGAGTGACTGCAGATGCTATTAAGAAACACACAATGACTTTGCTGGCTGATCTTAAAACAGTGACCCTGTGTTTTATTGTGTTTGAGAGCATAATAAAAATCTAAGGTTGCTATGAAATGATGAATGAGCAGGCATAGTTTTCCTTATATGTATAAACTAAAAAATGTGTAACAGTTTTGTCCAAGGGGTGTCTGGATTCTTGCACAATTGTATGATTTTCCGGCTCAAAACCCAACTAATTTAACTCTCCATTTAAAAGCCAAGTTCAGCAAGTGGGCAGCTGATTGTTACTAAAATTGCCAAACTGTGCTGAACTCCAGCGATCAGCTCCCTGTCCATGGTGCAAAACCAAACATTTAGCATATTCTGTAATTTCATTCATTAGTCTTTTTAAGGTATTGAGCTTGTGGATCTAGTGGCCTATTAGACAAATTCCCTGAAGACTGTTAATTCTGTTTCTCAAATGCCATGCATAGAGGAAAAGACTTTCTTTCATTTAATGAAATACATCCCATTTTGAAAAACCACGTCCCATTTGGAAGAAATATCTCCCATTTTGGCTTTCAGAGCATCTTCCCATGGAAAGGACAATAAAACTAAGACAGAATATTCAATGGAGAAAGCATTCATCCAGCAGCAATCTAAAGCCTCCACTGAAACCTTGCATTACACTGCATTTTATTTATTCATCTCCCACTTACTTCACCTGATCCAATGAAATGTAAATCACAAAGGCATAAATCATGTGACCATTATCTGGCCGATCAGCGGCACGTAGATTAATGGACTTTCGAGTAATCTCTGTGACCTGTACATAAAAAATAGAGAGAACCGCTTAGGAAGGAGGTGACAGCATGCCGGTTTTATTATCTATAAATCCCCCACTAACATTAACATGGAAATCACTGATGTAATTTGCAGAGGGACATCATGCTGCGCCTGACTGTAATCTTTTTCTAGACCCGACGGGTTCCTTTCACTTGAAATATGTGTGGAGTAAAAATCCATACTATTAAATTCAAGCAGTTGCACCTTCTCTTGAGTGTGTATTAAGTCTCCCACTTATGGGAAAACGACAAGGGAAGGGGGAAAGAGTCTTGATTGGAAATGTATCACCTATTTATTCCAATGCTTTATACACTCACTCTTTTCCTGTTTGTAATCAAATGGTAATGTTGATCCAATTTTTCACAGCTAAGATCCAGGCTTGCAACACACGCCTGAGAATTAAATGCCGAGCCTCGTCAGCTGGAGCGTCTGAAATTAGATTGTGTCAATTAAAGATGTGGGGATGCGAGCCTGGCTTGGCATGTTTAGAGTGCCTGAGCTATTGATGCAGTGACTCGACGTGTGGCTGTGGGGACCGCATGTATCTTCTGGCTCCTCAACAGTCCGCCTTTGACTGATGGTGTGTAGATTGCCCGTCTGCTTAAGGAATATCACCTCCCATCAGCTTGATGAAAGAGCTCCTGGGACCAGATTTCTGTGGTGTTTACATTTGCCACAGTACCTCGGGGATGAGCTGGCAGGTCTAGAGGGATGTTTTTGTGAGGCAGGGATCCTGACGGAGCAGCAAAAGCAGTCCTACAGGAAATAAGGGTCACCTCTGTATTCTCTCATAAGGGTGGAACTGGAGGGAAATCTGTAAGCCGTGAGGGAGTGGAGATGTGGCATGATGTTCTGCATGGCGAGAGATCCATCCTGCATGCAGAACAGGCTTGAGGAAACTGGGCAAACTCTTGCTTACGGAGGTGGGGAATTAGATAAGGGAATGTGGGGCATTTTAACATGCATGATGAACAGTATAAATATGATTGAATCATAACAGAATGTAAATGTCAACTCTACCACCCTCCAAAAACAAATGTAATTTGCAAATTACTTTCACACATTTTAAAGGTCCCACATCTCACACTTTCTTGTCTTTTATTTTTGTAACACTTACGATGTATGGGTTTCTTTATGAACCAAAAACAGTCCTAACTCATTGTTACCATTTTCCCAAACTCTCTTCATCCCTTAGAATCAAACCAACTTCTAAGATTGGACCTTTATACACAGATTAATTCAGATTAAATCTGTTCAGCACTTAATGCTAAAACGGTCCTTATAACTTCAATAACTTTAATCAGCTCATAATGAGTGAGCTAACCTGCTGTATACTAAATAGGCAGATGCATAGGCAGATGCATGTAAGTGTATATATTTGAAATAGGCCATTGTTGTCGTATACTTTCACATGCAGTCTGGAGAGTGATACTTTAACAATGTTTTGTTGCAATGTTTCCATTATTTTGGTCCTTTGATCCCCAGTGTGACAGAAAAAGTGAGGCGGTCTCTTCCTGACTAAATCATGCTTCTCAAAAATTTCAAGAGACAACCTAGAAACCACACACTGTTGAACTGAGTGTGTCAACTCTTTTAGCATCACATGTTCCTCAATGTTTCTCAGTCAAGAAAGCCCACAAAAACACTCAGAGAACACTTCTGTCCTCGGGCTGGTACCTGCCCATCATTCTAATTGACAGCTCTTGTAGGAGTGCCTGTTCTTAAATCGTTGCTTACCAATTTGTAGCCAAACTGCAAAAAAGCTGAGGGACGCAAAAGACAAAAAAAAAAAACCTGTTGTCAAACGGTGCCTTAAGGGAGCGAACTACACATTGAATCCCACTGAATAGACCCAACATTCAACGAGTCACATTTGCATAGGAGGGCGGTATGTCAGAAGGCATCTTCTCAATTGATCTGGACACATTTGGTTATTGCTGTTCCCACTGTCAACCATGCTGTCCCCAACTAGATGCTGGAGCTGTTCGGGTGCATTATCCACAGACAAAGCCTCAGGGTTTTTTTTTAGTTTTTTATTTTATTTAATTTTATTTATTTATTTTGTATTTTTTTGCATTTCTGGAGAATCAGATCTGTGTGAATAATATTAGAGCAGGGTCTGTGTAGGACACCAAGAGCTTCTGGAAAATATGCATACATGATTGTTTACCTTATCAAAATGCAGTCATGGCATTCAGCTGATGTGACAGCTCTTAATCCTTAATCTGGAATTTACTACAATGTTCGCAGTGCTTGCTGGCTGTGTTGGATGAGTAAATGATTATGAAACAATCCTATAGTCAGGGTATTCAGTTTAAGTGCTGAGGGGCAAGCATCCAGTACGGCTTTAGGATGCCCCAGCTTAAACACGCTGAACCGGGCATTTGATTTGGAGTTGGTGTTCTTCCAGCAATTTGAGCCAGGAAAATAGTTCTGCTTTTTCAGTGACGGAGTTGACTGTCTCACTTTCCAGGCTGCATGACAGCCTTTGTTTGATTAAACGCAAATGCTGATCAAATGCTGAGGCTCTATGTTTGTAGACAATTAGATGAATTACAGGCTATTCCTTTATTTAACAGCTGATGCAGTGCAGAAAATAAAGATTTTACACAAGTGAAAAGGTAGATAAAAAGTCAGCACGAAGAATTTATGCAGAATAAACTACTTTTTTATCTGGTCAAGACACTGGACATGCCTCCAACAACTGCTGGTAGATGCATTGTTTTGAACATGCACTATACTGCACAATTCAGCTGGCAGTTAACAGCCAAAACTGAACTCAAAGTGTACATTTTCTCTTTGAGCACAATGTTAGCATGCGTCAGTGCGCAGAAGGTGAGGAAAAGGAATGTTTTTAATTCATGTGGTGTGGTGCAGCAATGTGTGTGTGAGGGGGTGTTTCTTAGGGCACTGACCTCAGTGCTCTACTACTGACCACAACACCAAAAAAATGTACATATTAGTCAAAATGTTTAGGCCATTGGTTCCCAGAGCCACCCTTGCTTTGCACATTTTAGTGTTTGTCTTGCTCAAAGCACACCTGATCCAAATAATCAGCTATTGAAAAAGCTTTGTCCAGGATTAAATTGGTGTTAAAATGCAGAATAGGGGGGCTTCCAGTTCATCAAAGTAACCCCTAAAGCCTTCAAATGTTGAATATAATGTGTTTGAGCAGGAAAATCACTCCAGAAGTGGACCAGGCATATCTTATTAAGAACATGTGTTGACAAACTTAAACAACTCTTATTTATCCTCTTTTTACTCAGCATGGAGCAGCATGTTGTCAGTCGATGTTTGTAACTTAAGGTCGTAAAGCTGAAAAGACTAAATCTAAAAACTCAAATTAAGCTCATAGTTGTGCATGTTTTCAAAGAACACACTGCATTACCCTTGCAAGGGAAATCAGTTTGACAGCATTTGGCCCATTAGAATGTTTCATTTATATTATTGATTGCATAGAAATACTGCAAGAATCCTATGAATTTGTGGGTAATTTTAAAGGTAGTCATACTCTGGTTAGTGACTGATATTGTGTAGATCCATCATCAAAGGATATTCCCAGATTTGTATTCCCATTCACACAAGGGCCAAAACTGATGATACCCCTGCACTGTAAATCTGTGTTCAAATTTTGAACACGTTTCTGTAACACTTTTTAAACCTCATAGTGCTTACATCAGTTGTTAAACAACTAACTGTTTTTACATTTTAGCACTAATAGACACATAACTTATTTACAGAAGTAATCATGTGATGTTAAGACTAAAACACTTAGGATGACACAACCAAAAATTGTCTGAGAAAATTTTCAGAACAAATGACACAGTTAAACAATGACACAGAAAAAAGACAGAAAAAAGTGACGCACAGGCTCAAAAGAGAAAAGGAAAAACCAGGTATAACCACTTTTGACAAAAATACTTGCAAGGAATTTACGTTTTATCCTTTTGTGAAGGAATAAAAACTGCAGGAGGCTGCTCTTCCCCTTTTGCGGCATCTTTTCCCAGGCACGGATTTCTTGCCAATTGAAAGAAACAGAAGCAGTGGAGCTCCTTCTTTTCCAGCAGTGGGAGTAAGATACAGTAACACACTAATCCTCAAGTGTCGTCTGCTTGTGCTCAAGGACTCAACCATTTGTCAAACATGAGCATGTGGGGGGGCTACCGCTAGTTTCAGCTTCTCTCTATTTAGTCACCCAGGGTTGAAGGGTCGTGATTGGTCAGATGCCGTTGGGAACCGGAGAAATCCTGTGGTGTTTTCTCTGGGTGAGCGGGCAGATAGGATTGGCAGTGCTTTTCCTCCCCGCTGCCTTTGATTCAGGAAAGCCACAGAGGTTCGGAGTATTTTGAGGTCTTTTTGAGGATCACAAAGATGCCTGTTTGTGAAGTGTGTGCCTAATTAATCACCCATAAGCTGATGCAAAGTATTAGACATAGTATTGATATGATCTGGCCCATTCTCTCTGTCTCATGAGGAGTGCCTCAAACCGTGGGGAGGAGAACGTGATGTGGCAGGAAGAAATGTAATCAGTGATTTGAGAGGGAATATCTGAAAAAATGATCATCAGAGAGAGGATGTTAGTTAGCATACTTGAGAGTTATTTGCTTGTGTGTAGGTGTGTGTGTGTGTGTGCGTGCGTGTGCCTGTGTGTGCCTGTGTGTATCTCATTTTTGTGGCAGTCGCTTTGTTTGCATAGAATCACTGATTGAGAAGGAGGGCTTCCATTGTTTTTATATAAAACGCTGAAAATTGTAACTTGAACAATGCAGCATATTTTGAATAAACAAATAACTCACAAATTAAAAAATCCAAAACAAGGCACAAACAGGAGCTTTAGCATGCACAAACACACACAAAGTAGATGCATGCATATTCGCAGGGTGTCTCTTTCTTCTGTGCTTAATGCAGGTTTGACACAGCTTGTCTTTTTATCGTTTAATTCCAAAAAGGAATGAAGCAGGATGTCGTGACTTTCTGTAACAATTAGGTGCTTTATACAATCATATGGAGATGTAGAGCTTAAACAAAAAAAAATGAAAATTAGAAAAAAATTGAAAAAAAAGAAAACTAAAAATTGGGTCTGTTTCACACACTGTTTCTGTCTTCAGCAAGACACACTGTCTGCTCTCCACTCACACCTCTTAGTCACTGACATGAAAACATGATACAAGATGCTTGTGCAAATTCTGCGCCAGATTGTTTCAGAACAGTCTGTCTGGCTTTTTACGTACATTATATTCTCCAGAATATGTTTAGTAATACAGTATCAAACAGTTGGTCCTTGCATTAAATGTTGCAATTTCACGGAGATAGAATGCATAAGCCTGGACAGTGGATTCATAATGTTCACATTGTATCATGTAGGGCAGTATATAGAACATGTACCCTGAGTTTCAATGTTATGTTTTGACTCTGCACTTATATTTTGACACAGTGACTGCAGTTTTACCCTTATAACAAATGAGCAAATTATGTATATTTTTTTAATATATCCCATATTTCTAAATCCTTAAATTACATTGTATTGTCATGTTTACATAGAAAGAGATATTAAAATATTTTGATAAACAGTTTGGAATATGGTGGACACAAACCACATAAATGCATGACTGGAAAACCAGCAAGTTTTATTAGTTTTATTTTGGCAGATATGTGTTAATTATGTTGAGAAACAGGTCAGAAGATTTGAATGCTGCTTCTGCTTTGATACTGCTCCGGTATCAAAATACTGCAGTGTAATTATGCATGACTCATTGTGCTGAGTAGCCACTTCCATTTTCTTTTTTGATGTAACACTTTGATTCATATTTTTAATGTTTTTCATTTAAAATTTAAAAGGACTGTTTACTCAGCATTAGTCTATAGTCACAGACAATAGTCTGATTCTGCCAAATTGTAATGGAACTGGTATTGTTCACTACACAGGGATTGGTGTACATATATCGTCTATCCCAGAGATTCTCAACCACTAGGCTGTGGACCGGTACTGGTCTGTGAGTTGTTTAGGGCCAGGCCTCAAAGAAAGCCAAAATAAAGAATATTTTATTGATCTGAAATATCTTTTATTCATACAATTATTCTTTTACATGACACCAGTCCATGAAAATAATGTTTTACATGCTACCGGTCCGTGGCACTGCTCCATCCTACAATGCGTAAAATGCACAACATTTTGGTGTCATGCCGTGCCCCTTTTCCCCCCAAAAAGTAATGCATGTTCTCTTTTTCTTTCTTTTCTTTCTTTTCAACAAATTAGGGCTGGGAATTTAACGCGTTAATTATATTTTTAACGCAATTAACGCTTTACGTCATCTTCCTGTTCAAAGTTTTGAGTACACAGCAGGAGGCCCGAGTCCCAGATCACTGCTGCGTGAGCAGCTAGAGAGCGCAGTTCAGTTCAGTGAGATTTGGAAGAATAAAATGCCAAAATGGCTAATAAATTATGTCTTGTGAATGTTTTTGCCGATTCTGACTCTGAAGGGGAATATTTGCCTTTTGGAAAAGACGCTCGCGTGTCTCCCAGTTCAACTTTGGAGCGCAGCTGCACGGCCATGCAAGGAGAGAGTGAAAACGAAGCACAAACACACATTTATTTCAACACTTTGTCAATCGGGAAAGTGTGTGGCAGTGGTGAACCTGGTCGTACTGTCTGTAGGAGAGCTGTTGGCAGCAGGAGAGGGAAAATTGGGCTGGAATTAGCCGTAGCATTTAGCTTCATCATCCAGACCTCCAGAGGGGTGGAGTCTCAGCGCCGGCCATAGTGTGTGTGTGAGAGAGAGCTGGGGTAGTGTATCAAAGTTTACAACTGCCATATACTGTGACCTAATTCATAGGTTTGGTTCAGTCAGTATAAAAAATGTC
>JBBMFX010000101.1:17605999-17621267 GCA_037832545.1 Rhabdalestes septentrionalis
CTTTGCAGGAAGCCTTTCCATAAGGGTTTTGGAGTGTTTCTGTGCCAATTTGTGCACATTCATTCTGAGCAATTGAATGAGAAAATCTGGCTCACAGTCCCAAAAGGCATGAGCGCGTGTCCCCCTCAGAACTCGATCGCCGCCCCAACCTCCCCGGAATGATATAGAGATGTGTTATTCATACTCCTGTTTTAGGGTCTAAAACGTTATATTTTGCACAAAACCTGAACATTCCAATCCATTTACCATTCTCTTCGAACACATAGCTCCTAGCAGCACGTCTTATGTTATTGTTCTGAGGTCCTGAAACCTAGGAGCTGCCTCATTGGTGCCCGCTCACAAAGTCCCGCCCTTAGCCACCATTGATTCGTCCCCCTGCATTAAAAATGCAATCTACGCCCCTGCCCAAAGGTGCTGGATGAGGTTCAGGTCAGGGCTCTGTGTGCTCCAGTCAATTCTTCCACACCAAACTAATCTAACCATGCCTTTATGGACCTTGCTTCGTGATCTGGAGCACAGTCATGCTGGAATAGCAAACTCTCCAGATAAATATTCTGTGTTTACACTGTGGTAGGCTATGTACACAAAAATGCCGTGGTGAGACAGGTGTATTTAAATACAATAGATATGTCAATAAAAATCTGCTGCAATAGTTTACCTATTAACACAAATAGTGGTTTGGAGTTATCTATACTGAGTATGCTATTGCGTGTGATTGTGACCTGAGTGGTGATATTACACAGATTATTTTGTGACAATAGTCTACGGCTAAAAGTACTGTTTGACTACAACTAATGATACACATATACCGTCTGATTTAATTTTTAAAGATAGAGAAGATGTTTTATTTGGCTAAATATACTTTTATATACATCATAGAAAACGAAAAGGGGGTAAAAAAAAAAACCCCATCCTTTTGTATCTTGTCTCGATTTGTATTTCTGGAGGAGGATCAGTGGATGAGAACAGAATCTGGGAGGCGGTGCTTGTAGGAAAACGGTTGGTGAACCGCCGGAGTTCTGACACCACACCAGCCCTCTTTCCGAGTTCTCTACCTTCTCTCAGTAATCTCCATCCTCGCTACTACGATAGAATGATCTTTTCGAAACTCTTAAGTAATATTGCTCAATTGCCCCCGCCCTCCATCCAGTATCTCCCTCTGCGTCCTCACAAAGCACGGCTATCCTCAACAGATGAGATGTTTATTTTTAGAAACCTCGGTTTCTCAGCACCAGTGACCTGATCTAGACTGCTTCGCATTTTACAAATGACTCAAATGAGCACGATTACAAAACGCCGGAGCCTGAGCCGTAATATTAGTCATAAATACTAGACATTGGTAAGCGCCCTAGACTAGAAAAAGAAAGATTTTCAAAAGAGCTGCTTAGAGCAGTGAGGGAGTGTTTTAATACCCAGACGTGTTCACGACGAAGACATTGACATTGCTTAATGTCTTATAAGCAGCCAACATGCCTTAGTTGTGCCACGAAATATGGCAAACAAGTCTTTACAATGTGTATTTGTGGTCAAACACAGGCAGTGTCCAAGAATGCAACTCTCAGTATTACTGTTGAGGTGCGGTCTGGATTGTTGTGTCCCAGGACTATTTGACTGCTCCACAGCGAGAGAGAATCTTTCCATTATGAAATCCAGGCATGCCATCTAATGTGTGAACAAGCAAAATCAGCATTCGTCCATTTACCAGGGAACTTGTAGTTATCTTGAAAGGAAGTCTGTGTTGTGCAATCATAGAGAACAAAGTCGTTTGCTGGTGGTGAAATATTTCACTGCAAATGAACTTCAATTGGATGACGGTCGAAATCAGATGTTAGGATGTCTACAAAGGATATATAGTCATTTTTTATTAAGGTTGACCAAAATAAATCTACATGACTAGCAGTAACTTCCTATAATAAAATAGGAAGAAACTTTGGCTGACTTAAAACGTTAGTTTTATAACAGAATATTAAAATTTAAGATAACCATTACTTGCTTTGGGTACTTTTTTGCCGTTTTTGTCTCCTTTCATGTACCTTTCTTGCATTAATCAGTGAAAATATATCTTTTGTCAAAACCTTCTCTGACAGCAATCATTAAACAGCATCTCAGGCATTAGACAATGTATCTGTTTGGAATAGCTTTATGTAAGTAAGAGACTCTTCAGCCGGCAGTTTCATATCGGCACCGCTGTGACTGTAAGTTCCTTTTGAATGGAGCAATTAACTTCATACCACTTTGAGTGACTTTTTCTACAACATAATGTTTTAATTATAGAGGAATTATAACGTAAAATACCTTTTGAAGGAATCTTGCTAGCACGATGCAATTCTGAGCATAACTCAAATCCAGTCATTGTGGGACTGAAGTGAATGAGCTTAAAATGGTTTAACATTCTTAAGGAGGCTATAAATAAATTCAGTCAGAAATGCTGCATTAAATGTTGGTCTGCAGTGAGGAAGAGAAATCGCTACAGAGATGTTAGACTGATGTTTCATTTCGTAATACCCAAGTAGCTTTAAATATACAGATACTGTTTTCCTTAAGGTCATGCAGCAAAACAAACCAGTATAATCTAAATATAATGAATTAGAAAATTCCAGTCCATGATCATCTAGTGTTTCGGTAGAAAGCTGATGTCTTGTAAGTGCAGGTGTTGCTCTAGGTACCCTCTTGTCCCTATGTTCCTGACGCCTTTATTCATTAATGAGAGCCTTTAATTCATCAAAATATAGGGGCTTAAAACAACTCTTCAGGTCAATGCCTTTGAAGAACCACTTGGTTCCCTAAATACCCTTTCAGGTGATAGTTTTTTCTTTATTGTAAGAGAGGTGTGATCTTTATTATAAGAGAGGTGTGCAAGTTTTTAACATAAGTCAAAACCTTTGCACCAGTTGAAGAGCCACAACTGAACATTTTGCTTTGACAGAGTTCCAAAAACCTTTAAATGCCTATAGGCCATAAAGAGGAGCAGATGCCAGAGGATTATGTTCACTGTTCACAGTTTTGAGCAACAAAGCCTCTTTGAAATCCCGTTGCCGTAAACTGTTTGTCAGAAACAGGCTTTCCAAAAAGCATTACAACCTTACAGAGAAATACAATGTTTCTATGAAATTAAATGACTGGGGATGAGCTTTGTAACACTCGGATTCTCTCTCTCTGTCTCTCTCTCTTCTCTCTCTTTGTCTCTCACTCTGTCTTTGTCTCTCTCTCTCCCAGGAAAACCCATCAAATTAATTTCTCTCTCAAGGTTTAACAAAACAAAGCCCTGAGACCCCAGATATCCTATTCTGTTTCCATGTCGACCAGTGCACCAAGGCTATTTACAGATCAGCGCAACTGTTTGTTAATATTTTAACCGTGACTCGTCTCTAGGGCGCATGCTTGCAGGTTGCATGATTCCAAGCGTTTCGGTGATAAAACACGAACAAATCAACAAACAACCTGACCAAGGCACTTTGGGGCTGGATAATCTCTCAATCTGGATCTCTGAATGAGGGCGCTAAATCCTGTGGGTGGGTTTGTGTGGCGAGGCCAAGGGCAGGGTGGGTTCAGATGCCCATCTGGCTCTGTATACGACATGAACGGTTGCTGTAGGGGTCACACTAAACACAAATTAACACACTTTACCCAACACACCAGCATTTCTTACTGCTGTATTTTAACTTCAACATGTCTCATTGATTTTGACCCCTGCTAAGTTCTTTCGTGATGAAAATTATACACGATGTATATGGACTAGATCAAATACATCTCGGTGTATTCAGCTCTTCGAAAGGGGCATTCAGCAGAGTTCAAAATGATTAGGATTTTATGACAGGTTGTTGTACATTTAATTTCACCCCTGGTTGTGCAGTGGGTAGCACTGTGCCAAGCACCTCCAGGGTTTGGGGGGTCGACTCCGGGTCCTGAGCTTGTGTGTGTGGAGTTTCCATGTTCTCCTCGGGATGGTGTGGGTTCAAAAGACAAAAGACAGTTACGCCTTGCAATGTTTAAGTGGTTACAGAAAAAAAAAATGAATGAATACATTTACATTGATGGTGGAGAATGTTCTAATGCAATATATTCCCTAAAAAGTATTTTTTCATTTCCGCTTTACCCTGGGAGTTGGTGGCCTAGTGATTAGGGAGTTGTCCCTGCAGTCAGAAGGAAATGGGGTCAAATCCCTAGACTGCTAGTAGCACCACTGAGGTAACCATGGAAGGTACCATCCCCACACACTCCCCTCTCATTGTTGGCAGCCCCCTGCTTCACTTGGTGAATATGTTAAATACAGAGACAGAATTTCACACAATTTGCTGTGGTGTGTTCACGCATGACAACTAGGGGTCAATTTGTTTTACTATTTTCATCATAAATAAAATCTCAGAAGATACATGGTGCCATTGGCGATTTTGGATCGTAAATAATTGGCTCCATTCACACTATAGGCATCATAGCTCCTGGTTCCTATCACTTCCATTGTAAAGAAACCCAAGGTGGTTTCTCTGGATTGAAACAGTTCACATCATACCACTCTGAATGCTTTTCTTTAGAATGCTTTCTCCTTTAAGTCAGGTAGTCAGTCAATTCTGGCCTTCAGGAAGCCCTGTCACTGCTGAGGGACCATTATGGATTTTGCATAATTGTGACATAATGGCTTCTCTATAACTTCCACTGCTCACCATTTTCATTGGAGCACCACGTCCAGGAAGTGCATTACGACTAACCATAATGCAGCACAAACAAGTCATTCAATATGTATCATCAGTAGTCCACAAAGGGCTTGAACAGTGAGGAAATTCCAGACATAATTTCAGCTTTCATCCCATGTTCCGAACCAAGACAATTCTTTTTAAAAACAAAAAACAAACAAAAGAAATTGCGGTTGTAATTTGGCAGTGACAAAATGTTCTGCTGGAAGTGCATGGGCCCTTAAAAACAGAGAGGGTCCAAAATTGTTATCTTCTTTAATGTCTCTTATCAGGTCTAAAGTACTCAGTGTACTTCAGGCAGAAGAGCAGTGGCTTGCCTAATTGCCTTCTGACTGATAATTATTTGTGCATTGCCCTGGCAGTTATTTAGGTCACTGAGTGTTGCTGCAGAGGGGCCTGCACACATGCAGCCTTGCTTGACCTTTGGCTTAGCAGCTGATATCCTTATGTTCGATTTAGAGGCTTATTTCATAACTCACCGCATGCCGTTCAGTATTGGGCATCGTACCAGCACTGTGACGTTGGGCTCATGTGACGTTTAGTAATAGTTTAGTAACTGCAATGTTGTGTAACACAGGCTGGTGAAGAATTTTGTTTTTAACAAAGAAAAGGTGCCAAAATACTGTTGAAGAACCAAAATAGAAGATGAGATTTCCACATATGAATTCTTGTGTGGCCAAGTCAAATCAGGTCAAGTAAATGCTTATCATGAACTGAAGCATATAAACAGAACACAGTGAAACAAAACAACATTCCTCCAGGGCAATGCAGCAACACAATGTACAAAATGTGAAACGTGGAATTACAGATAAATACATTATCAGCTGTAGACAGTAGGCCAGTTTTTATTTTATTTTAATGTTTGTTTTGTCCTTAAATATATTACATCAATCTCCTCAGAGGACCAATACAACATCAAATGTTTCTGTAGTTTCATATGTTACTTCAGGTTTCAGTGGTTTAGCTCTGCTTATAAAGGGTGTTTAAGTCTAGACTTCTTTTTGAAAAATCTCAGTACAGTACAGCCAGTCAAGATGGAGCTCATTAACATAAAATCCATCTTGAAGTGAAGTTATCAAAACAGCTTTTTAAAGTTATATTTGGTGGAAAGGAGAGATTGTCACAAGTGTGTTAGAACAAGAGTCAATACAGTCATATTCATTATAAAATCTGAGGCTACTTGGGTTTCTGATGTCTCTTTATCTTTTAATTTCTTTATTTATTCAGAGGCATTTAAATGAGTTGGAATGAAATTTTATTCATTTAAGCTCATTTAAGTTTAAAGCTTAATCTGTGTTTTTTTCATCATCAATTGACCACAGAAGCTGTGTAAACGTTCAACCAATACACATTCTCCAATATTACATAAAAACTCTTCTATTTTCCTATTTCTTAGAATGCAAGGAACGTTTTTGCCATCTCGTGTAAAGTTACCATTTTGGAAAGTGGGACTTTGTTTTAACAAAGTTTGACCAACTTCAAAGCAGTTGCAAAAAAAAAAAACATATTTGAGAGTGGAGCGAATTTAAGCCAATTCAGTTATTTCTCCCCTAAAACTGAATACTGAGAACTGTTTAGGTAGGAGCTGTACCTTTGTAAAGATTATCTGTTGGCTGCAGACTTTTGCTGATTCTTCCAAAGGATCTTAGAGCTGGAGTGCTGATCCAGGATGAAATTATTCAAAGTCCTTGACCAATGGTCTTACTCTAAGGAGCTTTGTGAATACCACTGCAGGTCATTCTTGATCATTTTATTGTGTTTGTCTGGCCATGTCTTTCCTTCTACCATCTTTGCTTCTTGTCCTTTCAATATGCATGTGTGTGTGTATGTGTGCATGTGTGTGTGTATGTGAGGGAGGGAAAGACTGAGAAACAGAGAGAGAGAGCTATGGTAATCCAGCGCTGCCTGGCTCTCTCCTTAACACATTAACACACTTAGCTGCTTAACCTCAGCGCACCCAAAGGCAAACAATGTAAACTGCGGAGCAGTTGTCAGCAGTCATGTGCTGGCTTGATCACTGTAATCTCATTTCAAGAGATATGCAAGGACGCACTGTATGCTTTGGAGCATTTCTCAGTTATAAGTCTTGTTCAGTCACTACTGTAAATGATTGTGTAACTACCAGAAAACGAACATGTATGTGATTTGGCTTTGAAAGCAAGGAGCCCATGTTAGCAGCTTGTGTGAGCATTGCACTCCCAGACCCAGGTCCATCACAGAAGTACCAATATTGAGAATATTACCACAAAAATGAACAAAAACAATACAAGTTCTCTGATTTATGATGACTGTCAAACAGGCTGCTAGTTATCTATGTTAGGCATATGTTTTCTGGTAAATCTACAGGCTTTCCAAATTGCAAGACAAATGTAACAAATGTTACAGCTTCTATGGATGGGGCTTCACAAACTTTTACAGCCCATGATGAACAAATTCAATATGATTGGAAAGTGAAGCTTTTCACCAAATATTATTTTAACGAACTTGCATCAAAAATAAACTTAGATTAAGAAGTCATTTGTATCAGTCATTAAGCCGGACTGTCATTAAGTGTCATTAAATGTGTCTTAAATGTGTTTTTCACATAATGATCAAAATAACATTTTTTGTAATCATATTTGGTTAAATGTGTGTTTTTTAATACCTAAAAAAATGATTAAAAAAGAAAGCCAGCAGTCACTTAGCAGTAGCTCAACTTGCTGAAAACCACTGTAGGTATTGAGTGTGAGAAAACTATACCTTTGTTACACATGAACACACCATAGCACACACATGGTCAACATTATGAGTGTTCTGAAATAACTGAACATAATCTCCAACTGCCCTGAAAACATGTGATTCCAGGCCCTGAAAAAAAATTCACCCAATGGACAACTGCCTTTGCTGTTTGTGTTTTCCTCGCCTGGCCTGCTGCTCTGGTAAAGCAGTTTGAGCTGAGTCTGTCCCCATCTGCCCTCCAACATGTGTTTACCAGTTCATGTGAGGAAAACAGATAATCCTAAACCCTCCCACTCCCTCTCTGAGCCGCCCACATGCCCTCCCACCCCCTTTATTACATTCCTTTATGGAATTTTCTATGTACTTCACGTGGATAATCACATGCAAATAAATGTAGAATGCTGGGGTCTGTAAACATATGTTCACCCTTAATACCCACTCAGTACCGCTTTATTACACACACATTCCCAGCCAGTCACTTTCCCAGTCAGCTCAGCAAGAGAAAAAGCAAGGTGTAGAATGTGCATGTTGATTTGTAAGGGGAAATCAGTACACATCCTATTCAGGGAAGAAACTTATAGCACTTTTCTGCAAATTTTAGAACACAGCTTCTATTTATTTGCCTTATTTAATATTCATTCATTCAGATTCTGTAAGCACTTCATCCTTACTAGGGTCCTGGGTACCCAGAGACTATCCTGGAGTCTTCGGGCTCTCCCTTGGCAGAGCGCCACCCCACCGCAGCATAATATGAATCTATTGAGAATAATGTCTAAAATAAATATAGAAAATGCCAGACCACATTTTTTGTTAAATTGTTTTTCCAATATGTTGAATTCAGCAAACAATCAGTAATTGTGCATTAAACTGCGCATTAAAATGTGTATTAAAACAGACACAAACCCAACTGTGTGTGCCTTAGGTTATTTCATCTGCACTGTACTGAAAAAACTAAGCATGAACGATACTGGTTTCCACAACATTGTATTTATGGAAATATGATTGACTCATTAAACGGCAGTTGCTTTATTATTCATTCAAATGATTCAGTAACTGCTATAAGGAGTGCACATTCTCACTGCATAAGACTCACATAGGACTTTGTAGCTTTTTTAAATTATTGGACAAGCAGAAATAATTAAACATTTCTTAGAATGAAATCTCATTAGGGTACATTAACATTAGCTTCTCCTCTAAACATTTTCTAAGCATTTTTAATGAAAGCAATAATATGTTTTGCTGTTAAGAAGGGGGCAACTTAAAGTGTGAGCTCACGAATGGACCTTTATACTTTTAACTCTTTAAACTTTACATCCTGAGACCCTCTTAAGTTTGAAGAAAAATGGAAGTCTAGGCTTTCTTTCAGCGCTTGGCCAGCACTATATATATATATATACATATTCTTGTTTGGTTTTGATACTTCCAGGGTGGGCACAGAGGGTGGGTTTATAGGTTTCCATCAGTATTCATGCTTTTATATTTATGAGCTTTCTCCAAGCTTTGAGATGTATATCTCCAGCTATAAATAGAGCATGACTCAGTTTGCGTAACTTGTGCTCAGCTTGCATAAGAGCACCCTCGTTTTTTTTCGTCACCGGGGACATTAGAGCACAGTTCTAGTTCTTTTGCAAAGCGCATGCACACACACACACACACACACACACACACACACACACACACATGCACACACATTTATATGGCATAATACCATTCATGAATATACTGGTTCCATCTTTATGTAAATGAATGACTATATACACACATATAGAAACCCATACACACACAGACACACATCTCATGCCATTAAATATTCCATACATATATCATGGCTCCTGTCTCTCTATTTAATGACCTTTTAGACACACATGCATGCAAGTATTCCCTGCACACTCACACATTGGCACACGTACACACAGATCTTGTGGGTCTGCTTTCTTTAGGTTCCATAGTGGAGAGTCTTGATTAACATGCACCTGCAGGGTAATTAAAAAAGAAAAACGTTTGCAGCTGTTGGGAACTGAAGACCCAGGACACCGCTTCTTTCCGCATCTTTCTATTCCTGGACCCTAAAGTACGTCAGCACATTGCCATGGCAACCGCTGCCAGTCGCTGGGAAGTGGTGGGCGTGGAGTATTATGAAATAATCATAAACAACTCAAAGGAGGCATCAATAATATCATGTGTGCGTCTGAAAGAAGCTCTTCTAAATAAAGTCTTTTTTTTGCAACTGTGCTATGCTTGGAAAGAAAAAAAAGAGTCAAAAGTGAACAAGACTTCAAGACTTCTGGAAAGAAAGGTGTCGAATTTAAACCTTCCAAAGAATGGAACTTGTTTGGAGTGCTGCCATTTAAGAGTCACAGTTGATATCCTACAGAAGGTTCCAACTCTTGGTATTATTGAGATGTGTGATGATGATTAGGAAACTCATATAGAGCTAGTGTCAATTTTCAAAGCATTGTAGGTTATATTAATAATATAAATTAAATATTTTTTAACTAGAGACACTCTTTCAAACCAGTGACTATTTAGGAACATTTCATTTGAAATTGTAACATTTCCCCCCAAAATTTGTATGAACTTAATGTAATGATGTTGTGCATTTCTGTTCAGTCTAACAGAGAAGATTCAGAAAGTGCAGACTTAATTTAAAGTGCAATTTTGAGTACACCAGCGATAAACGAAGATGATGCTGTTGGGTATAACATTTTCTGATGAAAGCTTATGATCTGCGGAAATCTGGGACTTCTCTTTAGTCTCAGGACAAAGTGGAAGTCCATTGGACTCTGTTGAGATACTTCCAACAGTCAGTAGAGAAATGAGCAACTAATCATGTGAGCTTTTTCTGCTTGTTCAGTGTACAAATTCACCCATAAAAAACAACCCGCCCTCTTTAAATCCCCTAAATCCTAAGCTTATTATTCAGCTTTGATTCATTAGAAAGGAAATAGTTCGGTCAACAATGGTAATGTTGTAAATAATGCATGGAACAGAATCACTACTGATTCTGAAAATGACATTGTGCTCATTGGTTTCTTCTACTTTCCATTCACTGTTTGCATCTAACCTCTGCATGTGTGGTTAAGTTATTTCTTCAGCTTTTCTTACTATTCAGTGTAGGAAATACATCACTTATTATTCAATAACCCTGAATTACTGTATAATGATTATGATACTAATACATCACCACTGTCAGAGACAAACCTTGCATCTCCAGAATGGTAAAACAGGGAAAAAGTGAGTCAATGTAATGAGGTTTATAACCAAGCAAATTTCCATTGCTCCATTCTTTATCAAATTTACACACAATGTAACTGACAACTGGTGAATTTAATGAGAAAATAATGAATGTGTGTTCAGACAGCGATGATTATGTAGCTATAAAGAGTGAGGATCTGAAGGAGGTCCACACAAAGGCCCAATGTGTATTTTTTTTTATTTTTATGGTTTTACTTTTCAAATAACCAGCAGTGGCCATTAATATCCGGTTAGACTTTGTGTCAGGCAAAATAAATCATATTTGGAATAGTCGTATGCGACTTTGATCAATGTGCCCCTTTTATCGTTATATGACAGACTTTGTTCCTCACTCAGCCATTAATCCACGGCTTATGGAATGGGGTGGGTATTATTTGCGTTTCATGCATGTAGAGGGCAACGCTCATACCCCAGCGGGACAATGACTGTAGTGTGTGTGTGTGTGTGTGTGTGTGAGTGTGTGTTTGTGTGTTTGTGTGTTCATACAACAAAATGCAACAAAGTAACAACGTAGTGCAAGAAAACATTTTCAAAAGATTCTGACTGTGAAAAAGGTTTTTTTTTTTACAGATATTTCGGCTGTTTTAATTAAGAGATTAGATTCTTCTTCCCCATCTTCTTCTACATTGTATTATTTACATACAGTTTGCATATACAATTAATGCAAGTATGGCACATGATTGTTACTTATAGTTACTTACACATCATAAAATCTTGTATTTTGCAACTTTTTACACTGAACAGTTAAAAAACACTTGCTCATTTTGACATTGCTTAAAGAGTTGTAAAGAACAGACCAATTAAAATAAACCTGTGTGTAAGTGTAAGTGAAAGCAGAGAGAGAGAGAGAGAGAGAGAGAGAGAGAGAGAGAGCATTACTAAGGTTATGTAACCCCAGCTGTGTAACTTGCGTAATCCGTTCATAATCAGTGGGGTGAGGACGGATATAGATGGCCTACTTCTCCAGTCCATGCATGTTTGTGGTTCAGTGTCCTGAGCTTTGAGTGCATTGCGCATCATTCTGATGCAACAGGAACAGGGCTGTGTGTTTCTCCGGAGGATATTTAATGCCCGCTCTCGGCTTTAAGACACAGGCCTCCAGTTATTTTAAGACTGAGATGTCTTAGGTTGGTGCTTCAGAATGTTATCAAGGGATGAAAGAGGCGGAAATGGAGAGGGACAAATTTTGCACAGGGGCGAGAGTGCTTTAGTGTGCAAAAGATTTGGCTCTTGCGTTTAGGACATTCACACTCTAATTCTCTCTTTCTCTCTCTTTCTCTCTCTCTCACACACACACAACTACATAGACATAAGTATTGGGGCACACATGTTTTTCAGGGTTTGGGTTTCCAGTGAAAGGTAATTTTATGTTTCATTATGTTTCTCCCCAATATGAGGGTTCCAGGCATCTCAAGTCACATTTATATCCTAGAAGTAACTATAGAATTACCTATTTGCACCCAAATACTGTATGTAACAAAATAAACTCAACAACAGAAAACACTTTGTAGGGCAATAGTTAGTGCCCGGTACAAATTATTACGCACAAAAATGTATATATATTAGGGCTGGGAATTTAACGCATTAATTTTAATTAATTAATCACAGAAAAAATAACGCGTTAATATATTTAATGCAATTAACACTTTACGTCATCTTCTCATTAAAAGTTTCGAGTAACAACAACAAGAGAGTGAACACGAAGCACAAACACATGTTTCTTTCAACGCTTTGCCAATCGGGAAAGTGTGTGGAAGTAGTGAACCTGGTCGTAGAGTCTGTAGGAGAGGTGTTGGTCGAGTTAGAGGCAGCAGGAGAGGGAACATTGGGCTGGAAGTAGCCGCATTAGCTTTCTCCATCCAGACCTCCAGAGGGGCGAAGTCTCAGCGCTGTGGCCGGAGTGTGTGAGAGAGAGCTGGGAGACGTAGTGTATCAAAGTTTACAACTGCCATATACTGTGACCTAATTCATAGGTTTGGTTCAGTCAGTATAAAAAATGTCATGACCATTGTAGCCCAAGTTATAGGCTTGTATTCAATAATAGATGGTAAAAAAAAAAATGCTTCTTGTAAGTCTGTATGTATCTGCGATTAAATGCAATTAATTACATTAATTAATCGTCACACCATGTAATTAATTAAATAAAAAATTTAATCGCTTGACAGCACTACAACAAATGCAAAACAACAGGCTTGAGGGCCAAACAAAGAAACAAACACAAAAGCACTTTCATCTTCATGACCTCTACTGTCGGTCCTCAAACCCTGTAAATATCTAAACCCCACAGCAAGTACCCAATCCCAACACAGCCCCAATTTCTACTAGTCACACCAGCAGCTGTTTCTTCTAATTCCCTAATTAGAAGCTGGTGTGATCAAAGGCTAAACTAACTTTGCAGAAACTGAGGTTGACACCTAGTGGTCACCCGACATTACATTTGGTTATTTAGAGCTGGACTTTGCCAGTCAGAACAACTGCTTTTTAAAATTGCAAACTGCAAAAATGAGCTTTACGGAATTATAGCAAACCTTCACCTATTTCTGACACTCATAATTCAATGATAACTGAGTACATCGGAGCTTTTGTGGTAAACAGTAGATTTTGGCTTACTAAGGACCCAGCGCTATTCCTTTGATTTGTTCTGATTCTTCATCTTCCAGATGGCCTGCTTTACTCACACTAATATTTCTTTGGTCTCCATGATCTCAGACAATAACAGCTGTCAGAGTAGCCAGACTAAAATGAAAGCCTGGAATCATCACTGAGCATGCACTGTGAATGAAAATGCATTCACAGGAATACATATTACTAGTGTTCAAATACTTTTGAAGCCCGTGTGTTAAAACTTTATGAATGGTCAATAAGCTCAGAATGAACATTCTTCTAAATGGAAGCTGACAGCCAGCCTCTTAATCCCAAAAGTCATTCTGTCATGTCAAATGAGATGAGATGAGATCATTGTCCATCTTCACAGTGATCTGAAAAATCCAGTCTGGTCCAGAATCAGTGCTTATAGACTGGGGTGCACTGAGAATAGAGAAATATGATGACATTAGCCTAGTCTCTCACTTACGCCACTTCTCCACCTTCAGAAACATGGAGAGTGTCTAGGCCTTCAGCACCTTAGATAGCAACCTTAATAAGAAGGGGGCAGTGGGACTCCACTGAAGTTGTACTTAGGAAAGATTGCGGTGAGTCTTCTTCTATCTTAAATCCTTTACTTTTGATTTAGTGAGCGGAAAGGTTTATTATTTCCAAAATCTTGTATTTGTTTCTTTTATTTATTGACTTTTGACCATTCTTCACCTTGGCTGTGTTTTTTACATAAAATAACAGTTATGAATAGAATGCATTAACCTTGAGTCTTATATCAAATTCACACACTTAGAAAATGATTTTGTTCACAATTTAAGGATTTGTTTTGAGGAACCCAGTGCATGTCAGAATTTTGCAGCTGTGATACTAGATGACTGTTTGCGCATTATGTGACAGCACCAGTAACTGTGCATAACAGATGTAGAAGCAAAGGGAGGAAGAGAGAGATGGAGAGAGAGACAAACAGAGAGACACAAATAGAGAGAGGGAGAGTGAGGGAGAGAGAGAGAGAGAGAAGGAGGGAGAGAGAGAGAGAGAGAGAGAGAGAGAGAGAGAGAGAGAGAGAGAGAGAGAGAGAGAGAGAGAGAGAGAGAGACCCCTTGAATGCAAAGAGCTCATTGCGCCAAATCGAGTCTCTTGCCTTGAGCCTGTCCGGATCTCACTGATTTCTTCAGATCAGAAAGGAATTCAAAGGGGCTTCATTTTCAGAAAGAGCTGGGGGTGGAGATGAGAGAGAGAGAAAGGCAGAGAGAGAAAGAGAAAGAATATAATCCTGAGAGAATGAGGGGGAGAAAAGCAAACTTGGAAGAGAAAATGTGATTCGGTCAGGCTGTTTTTGGCTGCATGCTCCATTTGCCCTTTGTGACAGAGCGAGGAGCGACAAGCATCGGCAGGAATTGAATCAGTAGATTAAGCAACCCCCACCAAACCCCACCCCACCCCTCTGTCTCTCTCCCACAGGCCTGATAGAGGTAGAGATGGAGAAGAGATTGCAACAAGAGATGTTCCAGCAGAGGAGCCTTTGTCAAAGGCAAGATTGATTGGGTGATTAACTATCTAGGGGGAGAGTATTAGTGGCCACACCTAACAGTCACTGTCACTCTTCAGAGGTCACCTGAGAACTCTGAACAGTCGGGCAACAGGCTGTCATGCTCTTCACATTTCAGACACTTCATTACAGAGGCCTTCATCACTGTGACCCACTCTAACCCACCAGCCCCAGGCAAAGCAGCTTCTGTAACCCACCAGCCTCAGGTAAAAGAGCAGGACTGCAAACAGTAGTTTGTTATGTTATTATATGTGTAGTGGTGATAGTAGTTGTATTGGTTTCTCTAAGCTTGTGTTAATGATTCTGGCAAGTGCATAGAACCTATGTGCTATAATAATTAGTAATTAAAAACATTTTTAATTATATTGCAGCATCCATGAGGTGTATTATTATTATTATTATTATTATTATTATTATTAGTAGTAGTAGTAGTAGTAGTAGTAGTAGTAGTAGTAGTAGT
>JBBMFX010000101.1:17638373-17653936 GCA_037832545.1 Rhabdalestes septentrionalis
TACCACTATTTATATATGTTCTTTCTTTCTTTCTTTCTTTCTTTCTTTCTTTCTTTCTTTCTTTCTTTCTGTCTTTCTTTCTTTCTTTCTTATTTATTTCTCATTCTCTCTGCCTCTACGTCTCTCATTAGCTCTTTCCAGTTCAGTCCTTCTTTCCGTCTTTCACCTTAACTCAATCTGTGTAACTTTCTCTCTTTTTCTTTTTTTTCATATCTTTGTGGGTGTCTCTCTCTCACTGCTGTTTTCTTCATTTCCCTCTCTCTCTTTCTCTATTTGTCCATCACTCTTTCTCTCATTTTTCCTATAAACCTTTCCCTTCCGTGCATTCTCTCTCTCACACACACTCTCTCTCACTGTGTGTCTCTCTACCTCACCCTCTCCCTATTTTTTCGTTGTCAGAAGAAATGCAAGCTGCCAAACTGCGTTATAGCTGTGTTTCCATCAGTGCTGGGTATTGTTTGCAGTGGGTTAGAGTGAGTGCTTGACATGTGGGCATGAAGGCCTTTACTGTAGCCCCCGGGAACATCTTCACACCATGTATCTTAGCCTGGCCCAGTCAGGCCCCGGATATGACACCTTGACAACTCTCAAACAGCACTCAGAGTGCCTCGTTTGTCTGAAATCTCACATCCCTCTGTCTGCAGCCGTGCCAGCCCACTGCTCACAGCCGCGTGCATCCTCACACATCCCGCATGATGGTAAAAATATACCCCATTTCACTCACACATGCACATGGCACACACAAACAGAGGTACTGAAAAGCACAAATGTGCATTTACAAGTACAGACAAGCACACATATGCTTACACAAACTCACATACAACACTAGAATATAAAAAAATGCTTATGCTCATAAATGTACAGGCCCTACACACAAACACACACACACACACACACACACACACAAGATGCCCCAAAGAGAGAATGTGTGCTGGCTATGTTTTGCTGCCCTACGAGACCCTTGAAAAACGTTTGAGAAAAGACATCAGAAGAGAAGAACCCCCTTCTCCTCCTGAGAGAATTTGCCAATGCAGAGTTAGCCCTTCCTTTCATGCCTCGCCCTCGGGATTATCATATCAATCTACGTGACCTGATTACCCGCCTGCCAGTTCACAGCCGAAGAGTCGGATCAAGCGGTACCTCTTGCCCTCTTCCATTTCTCTCTGCTCATTAACCCTGGCACAATGTTTTTCCTCCTCCCTCTTTTCCTTTTGCTCAATCCCTGTCCAAACTTATTTCACTCATTCGCACTCCCACTTTAAGGAGCATGTCTATGTTCGGCAGAGTAGTTTTCAGGCCAGAGCAGAGTTCAACAGACTGCACATCGCACAACTCTGATTTAAAGCCCTGGAAATGTGTGCTAATAATTTTTTAATGACATTACGCAACATTGCAGTTTACAATGTCTGCACATCTTTGCAAATTGTGAGTAAAAACTGAAATGACCATTCCCTCAATTATGCAGGATGGTGTAGATATGACTCCATTACAAAATTGAGCACTAAAGAAATCAGAAACTGTTTTTTGAACTACACTAAAAATATTCTGAGATGTAAAAAATTCAATATAAAGAATTAAATATAAAACATGTACAGGTTGTATTTTAGCAAGAGCATCAAGAGCAAGGTGCAAGGTTCAAACAAACAGCCATAAACAATAACTGTATAGCAAAATATGCAAAAGTTCTCTGTAGCAGATGCACATTTATGTTAACTATGTCAACAAAGTATGTCCTTTGATAAAGGTTTCCTAACTAGCTGTAAATGTAGAAGCTTTAAACAGAGGATAGACTGACAACTAATTAGAGTAAATTAGTTGTATAATCATTTTGGCATGCCTACCTTATTCTGCAAGGGTCCGCACAAGAGCTCACTCTTCAGTTCCATACAAAACGTACAATTTATTTTCACCTCAGTTACACAATAAGTTGCATAGTGTGCACATCCCAAAAGTGGCAGCAGCTTATTTTTGAAGAATATAGAAGAACCATCTAGACCTACTAATGTAAACAGGTTCTCATTGAGCCGCTAGCTCTTTATGCTCACCAGAGCAGTAACCAGCCCTGCTATACATATTTATGCTTTTATTAAAAGAATGAAACTCAGCCTTACCTTACAATGAAAGATTGACTTTCCTGTTGTGTCACACTCCCTCAAAGCTCTCTCTGTATGGTTGTAAATTTGTGTATGAATACTCGTTTAAGAGAATCCAGTCAATAGTGTCTTTGACATACTGTTCCATTGGTATGTCTTGAAATGTCCCAAGCAGCTGAATAATCTTTCAGTGACATTTAAGTATTTGGGAAACATTCCCATATGCCGAAAAGGCATTCTTAATGTGCAAGTCAGTCTCTGTCTGGTTTACATTTGTCCAGAAGAACTTTAAACTCAACTGTATCTAACATTACTCAGGTCCTCTAGATTGGCAAAGCTAATATCATTTAAATCCAGCAGGAGTGTTCATGAATGTGCCACACCTTGTTCCTAGGTGAGGGTAGGTGTGCACCTTGAATGCTGAGAAATGAAACTGGCACAGCGGAACTGAGCCTTTAAATAGCTTCCCAGATGGTTTGCATGAGTTCTACAAAGGAGAGTCAGAAAAAGTTAGTGTTTACACAAATCAATATGCAATGTCATACAAACAAAAACACTATTTCCGTTTTATTTACTATCAGAAGCTAAACGAGGTTTCATTTTCAAAAAATGACCAGATATCCTTAGCCTATGTCTCACACTTGACACGTTAAAAATAGTAATTTCATTAAGAATTAAAATAGCGTTTTGTTCCAGTTTGTGACCACTGATCTATGTATAAACTCCGTATCCGCGGTAAAATTGCCGAGTGTATAGCGTTCCGTGGTGATAAAAAGGTTGGGGAGCACTGCTCTAAAACACATCTCACCATTTGCTGCATGTCCCCGCTTTCCCTGGCATTATTTACAGACACCTGAAACCACACTACACGTCCTTTACTTTACAAGGACATTGCAATGAAGAGTCCATGTAACTGTATTAAATGATTGTTTTGAGAATGATGAAAAGACCAGTGTGTGCTTCTAGAATTGGTCAACTAGAAAATTTGAGATGATTAGAAAAGATAGCAAAAGCTGGAATCTGCTATTTCAATGGGAGTTGTTAAAGTGGTGACTATGCACTACTGAGAACTGCTTAAAACAGGATAGGACTAATAGAAATTGGGGTATTGATTAAATAACTTTGTTCGAGGAAAGACTTTTATCCTTCCATCCAGTGATTGTCCGTAAGTGTGTCTGCGACGGTGCAATATGTGCCCCTTATCCAACAATGTGAGATCATTATCCAATGTTTCATTCAGTGTTCCCAGTGTGTGAGTGTCCTGTGTACTTTCTGTTGTAGAAAGCTTCTCAGCATGCTCTTGCTCTGCTGTTGCTGAACTCAGTGATAGCTTAGTCAGGCTCCAGTACCTGCTTGGTTCTGTTAAAAATTTCACTTGAATTACATTGCTTTACTTTTTGTGTTTTAGAATTGATTTTAATTTACCTCTTGTTTCCCTTCTGCAAAATCCACTTTTGCCTCCAATATGCCACTGATCAAAACTTCTAATTTGATATACAGGTGGAGATGCCAGGGGTGTTTACTGGATAATAAATATAAATAGCAAGGTTCCTGCAAGCTGGCATTTGGACCATCATAACAGGTAAGTACACACATTAAATTGCCATCCAAATGATCCCAATCAGTGTGTCTAATCATATGGCAATGGACACAAACATCAGCTTGTTTGCATTGGATTTGCTGTTATGTCCTGCTATTAGAAGGTAAATGTGTATGGCTAATGTCTATGGGGACCCTCCTGATGTTCAGTATATAGTTTGTGTGCTGCGAATGGCATCTTAAACACAGATGGCTATGATCGTCACACATTAGCGTGCCCCGTCATTAAGAGGCAGGCAATTAATTCCTCTCCATGGCAGCGGGTGATGCTAATGAAGGTTGACTCTACGTGGTGGCCTTCTCCATGGGATTTAAACGAGGACAGAGAGGCAGACGTGTCCTTGTCAACTGCGCCTCTTCTGCAGAAAAGACCCTTTCTGCCTGTCATCACCTTTCTAAAACTGGTCGCCTTGTGATTAAATATAAAGCCTAGACATAACCCCTTGCCGTCCTGCAGGCTTTTGCAGAAGCCTTGGTGGTTGGCCTAATTTACTCTCACACTTTACAACGGATTGTGTTATAAAGTCACACTTTGAACTGTGGAAATCTATTAGTAGTGGACATCTGTAAATTTTGTCCCATCATTTTTGTTCTGATAACTAAAAACAATGAGTCTTTGTTTTTATATTCATTATAATAGATAATAATTGTTTTAATTATCATAAATGAATGTTTTCATTGAAATGGAAGGTTTTGTTGTCACATTTAAAATGTACCAAGAGTGATTTCATATGTTTTTTTCCCCCAAATTTTCTGCACTGACAATTTTTCTGCCAATGAAAACTGTGATAGATGTACAAAATATAACAAAACACGAAATGTGGGTTTGATCAGTGTTTCAGTATTGCTTTTTGCAGGATCTTCCTAGTCCTGTGGATATATAAATATTACCAGTTTCCACAAAATAGTTCACAAAAATCAAGACTATCATCAGGTTTCTCTGTATCAGACTCAAAGAAAAGAAGTGCTATAGTGCACTCCTGTTTCTATTATAGCATCAGAGCTGAATGTGAAGGCAGAACATGTTCAGGTGTGCTGGTTGTCATAAAGAGCCGCATGTTCAGGCTGATGAATTTGGCCTTTGGTGCTGAGCGGAGCTGTGTGATAGTATCTTCTGGAACAGGTAGGGCACATATCTAAGCCACTCGAGGGTCAGTATTAACGTTAAGCGTCAACATAGTCCTGTGTTTGTGGAGGACACTTGCTGACATTTAGATGTGAGTGGTTTGTGAGCGGTTTTCATGTTCATAGTGGGCCTCCAGGGCATTTCTTTCTTTATGCTCTTATTACTGGCGAATGTCTGTTCCAATGTGGAGACCCTCGTGTTTCTTCACATGCTCTGGACTTTTCTGGAGGAGATCTGACATTAATGTGGGCGGCCAGGATGGAAGAGCATGCATTTAATCCTGACATTCCACACTATCCGTTGCTATAATTTAAAAAACTTTCATATCACCTGCAAAAGACTATAGACCCAAGGTGAATAATTTACCCTGTACTGAACTGACTGGACATAATACAGTGAATCGCTTAAAACACTTGGTACCCTTATGACAAATAATTCTACTCCTTCTGGCATGGCTGCCAAAACCAGGCCATCTGTGTGTGTGTGTGTGTGTGTTTGTGTGTGTGTGTGCGCGCTGAGTGTAAATCAAAGTAATTCTTTATTCATAAAGTTTTCACCTCAGCGACAGGGAGGACAAATGGCAGTTTAAATGGCTGTTCAGAGAACAGTGACGTATGGATTATGAATAGGGACAGCGATTGATTCCCTGGTGTCGCAGGGCCAGTGAGGCGTGACTGGACCTGCCTGGCACTGGGCCGGGCAGCTGATGGCTCAGGTTGTGGAATTTGTCAAAGTCGTCCAGGGTTTCTGTCTGAGGGGGAAGCGCATCTCCTGCAGGATGAGGAAAATGGTTTAGAAAATCCTGCCTCATAATAACATGTGACTCATACTAATGCTGAATCTGGTGTCTCACAGTAATACCAGCATCTATTAGGCAACAGAGTAGCGAGGCATGACGTTAGCACAAGCTGTTTTTTGTGTTCGAATGAGGTAAGCTGTTTTTTATGCTGAAAAATCATTTGGATCTTGCCTCAATAAGGCACAGAGTACACAAGTGAGAAATGGACCCAATTCAAGAGGGATTTCAAAGAGATTGCTTCAAGTATACATCATGATGTAAAAATGCCTTAATCTGATGGTAATGATTCAACTGCATCCATTTTGGATTCAATAGTAATATACACGATTCTTTTGGTGGACATTTTTTAATGAAAAGATTAGTGTGTTTGGTATGTAACTCACCACTATGTAAATAGTTACACCAATCACTATGTGTATTTAGTGTATTTTAGTAATACATCTGAAGTTATAATGAAATTAAATCTGCTATACAGTATACATTATGGATGAAGTGTAAATGATTATGCGTTATAATTAATTAATGATAATACGCTAGTATTATCAATCACAAGCAATGCCACAGCCAGCTACTGGTGATTCAAAGACAAATATTCTGACCTCACTCTTTTTGGGTAATGCTAGTCTGTTATCTGACATGACAGAATTAGCAATTAGCATTCTGTTTAAAGCTTTTCATCTCTCCATTAGCTGAATGGCGTATCTTTATCCAAGGTCCAGTATTGGAGCCTATGCCAGCAGTCATATGGCAAAAGGTAGAGAAACACCCTGGTTGCCAGTCCATCACAGGCACACAGATTCAGGTGCACACTCAATACTAGCAGCAATTTGGCCTTTCCAGATCATCTAAGATGTATTTGGACTATTGGAGGAAACTAAAGTACCCAAGCAGCATTCACCCCTCCAACATGATAGCACTGTTCAATAGGGAGAACTAGCTCAGTTGTTTAGACTGCAATTAATTATTAACTTATTAATTAACAGTTTGAGTTGTGTGCTTGGAGAGTTAATTAGGCATTAAATCAGCACCTAAAACGTAACCATTGAAATGAATCATGGTGAGATCAGAGACTGGCACCTCCAGGAGCAAACTATATTGATATAACAAGCTTGTCTTTCCTGCTAGTGTAAGATGTGCTGTTTTATATAGAATAATACTTGGGTGTAAAAAACAAATGTCTGCAATCTGAGGGTTCATCTACAAAGATTATGCCTAATTTTAATTTACTCTAGGAAACTGTTAATAGGGATTTGTAGCTTATATGAACCTTTCAGAGAACTAACATAAGGAGTAAATCCATAAATATTTAGACATCTTTGTAATTAGGGAATTTTCTCTCTGCATACCACTACATTGGATTTGAAATTATCCAGTTAATTTGTAATGAAAGTATAGCTTTAAGGTGTTAATTAAATAAAAGTGTCACAAAAAGCTTTCAGAAATTACAGTCAGTTTTAAGAAGCTCAAACATAATTTGCCATATATGACATAATATATACATTTGCAGTATATTTGAGGGCACTGTAAAGCATCTTCCAATCAGTTTTGCAGCAAGAACATAACCCTGTATGCTTCAGAATTCATCCAGGTACTTCTCTCTGCAATCACATAAATCAATGAAGGATTTGGGCTCTCCCCAAAGTTTTACATGTATCTCTGATAGTTTTATTTTGCTTTTTAATCTTAATGATGGCCTCCTTCAGGTGGACTGACAACGTTTAGACCTCATGTTGAGTTCCAGTGAATGGCTACCATATTCAAACTCCAGACCTTCTTAATATGTCATGGAGTAACAAAGAAACGGGCCACACCTGACCATAAAACTGCTTGTCAGTCACATGTCCTATTACTACTCTGGAAAAATGGCTGTAATTTCTGAAAGCTTAGCACAATATCCTTAAACCTCTTAAATTTAAACTTGTTCATTTACTCTTAAATACACTGTAGTTATATGTACAGAGAAAGTCGAAATGTCATTAAAATTTACTAAAGCAGTCTTTTCAAAAACTGGTGCTTGTTGGAATAAAACTTATTCAGTATTAATGCAGGTTCATGTTAGCTAAAATACATTTTTGGGCAATGCCCCTTGTCATAATCAGCTGAATTTTAATGCATTGTAGCTAACCATGAACACCACCTTTTTTGGGTGTTCATATGAGGTGTAACTGAAAAATTGCCTGAATCCTGCTTTGGTAAGACAGAAAACACAGTTTAGAGATGGTCGCTCCCTATCCTTGCTCATCTATAGTTGAGCAGCCAGATTTACAGAGACATATAAAAAACTGAAATCATACAACATGGCATTTTAATAATACATTGTGGCATTTTTCTCTCTGGAACACAGTAAATATCTGCGTTAGTCACTCTAAATAGATCTTATTTGCACATAACGTAATTGATTTTTGAGAAAAGATGGAACAATGTGTGTGTTCCGGCTCCCTTTTTCCCCTCGTAGCATCCTTTCAAATTAACCCCCTCTCCTTCTCTTTCTCCTTTTCTCTTTTTTGTCCATCTTTCATTATCTATCTGCTCCCACTATGACACAGTGGTAATAGCTTGCCCGCATACTGGTAAACAGTTTTGACAAATTAAAATCACCCAGAGCTCCTATGAAGGGCTCGGGTCTTAGAGAGAGAGAGAGAGAGAGAGAGAGAGAGAGAGAGAGAAGGAGAGAGGGAGAGAGGGAGAGAGGGAGAGAGAGAGAGAGAGAGAGAGAGAGAGAGAGACAGGGAGAGAGAAAATATAAAAATACCAAATTTGTTCCTGCTGTGTCTTTTCGTCTCCTGGGTCCCAAAGCTCTGCACAAAATAAATAAAAAATGCAGAACTGTACGACCACAGTCTAAAATATCTTCAAGGAAGATCAAAAGGCCGATTGCTGTCAGGCTTCTCATATCCCATCACAGTTGATTGAAACACGCTGGCTTCGCCGCAGTGCTGTTGGAGAGAGAGGAAATGTTACACAGTTACAGTTACCCGCCAGTGACATTCATTCTTTACATTAAGTCTTTTTTTAGGTTTTGTTATAAATCTTAGCTGCCTACCATTCCTATTTGCTGCTCTAAAGAAATTTTACTCCTGCAGATTGCTCTATATCCACAACAGCTGCAAAAGTAAAACATGATCATCTTGGCAAAATATGGACCACTGCTATCCCAATCATCTATCCCAAATCATACAGTCACTCTGAAAGAGTCCTTGTTTAGACCACAACTTTAGGGTCACTAATGTGCTAAGAATAAAACATTACTTGCTCATTGGTGGTCCTGTATGGGTTTCTCCCAGTGATGTATAGGAAACAAGTGAGGATAAACATACTAGCATATAGTCTGTTACTGTAATAAACTAATGTGAAACTAATAAAAAAGACAGTGTAGATACAAGTTAGGTGTAATTGCTGAAGTTGTTTCTTTGTGTCTGTAAATGTGTTGGTTTCTGTGACTTCAAAAAAAAAAAAAACTCTGGGGGATTACTGATTTCATCGCTCTCTTGTATTTGGAAAATAAAATGGTTTTCTATGATAAGAACACAAGAGTGGGAGTGGCAGTGGGTGTGGCTGTGGACCAGTAGATTGGATACCCTCCTCGGGAGCAAGAGGCCCTAGGTTCAAATCCCATACTCAGCATACCATCACTGGGCTCCTGAGCAAGCCCCTCGATCCCAAGTTGCTCCTGTAGTTAGGGAATGGAAGTCTTTTTGGTTATAAGCGTCTGCTAATGTAACTTGGCTATTTATTTACTCATTAGTGGATTATATATGCACTCCCCTCACAGTCACTTTCTGACTTTAAATCAAGCATGTAGGGCAAGCTTTCCCTTCTCAGAAGAAATGTCCAAAGAACACATCAGCTAGATCGCAGGAATGCAATAGCCTTTGGTCACTTGCAATTTTAAAGGAACTACAATAAGTCCCTGTTACGTGCACAGGCATTACCGCCGGTAATCGCAACTGCCTATTACTGCAGCAACGTCCCTTAACTTTCAGCTCAACAAAATCACTTTCCATCCAGCCCTCCATCCATCTTCATTTCCTATCATGACACATTGACAGGGGCTTCCATCATGTGTCATTATTGGTGCATGAAGCTGTGCGCTGGAACCATCCAGACCCCTGCGAAAAGCATCAATCTCCTGCATCCTCTCTTAACATGTCGGTGGAACATTGGAATGTAGGTGTTGAGAGAGCAGTAGCAGCCTATTGGGTAATTAAGACTGGATAGCGCATACATAATTCAGATAGGAGGATTGATTACTGTCAGGTGGAAGTGAGAATGCAGAACTGGCTGATGTAGCTGCAGATATCTAGATATGTTTTCTGCAAGGAGTCAGCAGTGCTTACATTAATACAGGCCTCAGGCTTACTCTTGTTAATGAAATTAACTTGTCTGAACTTGATGAATCTGTCCTAGTCACATAAAATACATTTCTAAATTCTGAGATAATTTTTTAAATTTCATTTTACAAACATTTCATCATTGATTCTGCCTATAAAAACAAAGCTACATTTAACTTTTGTATTTCACCCCAATGAATTGCAATGTGGTTCAAACTAGAAATAGCTCTATGAAGACCATTTCTACCAGTTTCGTGTTATTTGAGGAGAACTTGAGAATCAGTAATGTTCAACTGTGCTGTTAAAATAAGGTGTATTATATATTGGTTTATTAAGGGGGGAGGCAACATCTTGCTGATTCTGATCCATCAAGGCGTGGACTCCACATGACTTCTGAAGGTGTGTTGTGATATTTGGCACCAAGACATTAGCAGCAGATCATTTTAGTCTTGTAAGCTGTGAGGTGGGGCAACATAGATCAAGCTAGTTTGTCCAGTGTATCCCACAAATGTGTGATCGATTAAAATCTTGTATTTGGGGGGCCAAGTTAACACCATGAACACTTTCTTATATTCCTCAAACCATTTTTTAACACTTGTATAGGCCACAATACAGGCCAAATGATCCTGCTGAAAGAGGCTACTCCCTTCAAATAATACTAATAGATGAACATGGTTTGTGACAATGGTGTTACTTGAATTAGTATGCCAGCTTACCTGCTTCACATCAGTGAGCCTTAGGTGCCCATGATTTCATTATTGGTTCACTGATTGTCCTTCCTTGATCTTATTGGTAGGTACATTTGCAAACCAAGAATGTTGGCGTACCAGGGAAACCCCAGGCAAGGAAGACCTGCCATCTTGGAGGTGCTCTAACCCAGTTGTCTAGCCATCACAGTTTGGCTCATGTCAAAGCTGCTCAGATCTACACCCATTTTTTCTGCTTCCAACACAATAGTGGTGGAAAGACAGGGCTCCTTACACAGCTACATGTTCAGAGCTCTGCACTAAACAGCTGCATTGAATTAGGGGAGAAGCCAGGACACTTTTAATACTGAGGCTCTCCAAGCCAAGTGGAGAATTACTTTGGCTGGGAAGACTCAAGAGAAGCCACTATTTAAAGTGTCAGTAAGCCAGTGTAGGCTGTTATGCAGTTTCTGTTGTGGTTGTGTGTGATTCGGTTATGTGTGAATAAAGTAATGCTTTACACCCATGCTGGGCTCTGTGTGTGTGTTTTCTGGGCTCAGATTTGGCTTCTCAGTCAGTGTGTGTTGGCCCCTTCCCAGGCAAGCATTACAATATTAATTTCTATTGTTATCTAAATATGTCTGCAAACCTGTTTATCTTGCTAAAGGAAAAGGAAAACCAATAAGCCACATGATAAAAAGGAAATTGCCTAATCAAGATCCTGTCTAATAGCAGTAACAGCCTTTTACAAAAAAAGTAACAGCATTTAACAAAAAATAAGTAACAAATCCCTGTAGAATAATCAGACTTTGGGATTGGTAACCATGTAGACCACAACCCAAAACACAAAATTCTGTAATTGAAACAACACATTTTTTTAATATCACATGCTGATATTCTTTGAAATGTTGGTAATGGGTGGTTGAATGTCTCAGCTTTGGTTTCATGTCTGTCTTGTCTGTCAGCCTGTGTTCAGATTGCATTAATACACTGAGCAACCAAAACTTTGTCCTGGTCTGGGTGCAGGTAACTGCTTTTCCTTGCAGCCATACTGCAGCTCGCGTCTGACGAAGCCACAGGAAGGTGACCCATGGCGAGGAGCCTGAAGTGTTAGCGCTGACTTTGAGAGGCATCCCCCCCAGGCTTCTGTTTATTTAAAGTACACTGGGACATGGAGAGCGTTGATCAAAAGAGGAGGCCAGTAAAGAAGAAAATGGAGCGCCCGCACGGGTCATCTGGCTGATCTGAGCTGGTGTGACTCACTTTGACTTCAATTAACTCCTGGGGGAGGTTTCCCGCTCAATGTGTGATCTTTATCACTGGGCTGCCTCTTAGATCAGTATCGCAGGGCTGACCCATGGGGAAATGGAGATGGCTGGCTTGACAAAGGACAGAAATCGCCTCTATTTTTGGGCCCGTCCCTCACTCCCCTAACAATGCTGCCTCAACACTGACAGCTGTGACCTTGAACAGAAAGTTAGTCGCTGGGAGCTGAAGGTTTGCCGAGCTACAGAAAATAGGGAGCACGACATGATTTTGAATACAAAGCAGAGAGACAGTGACGTATGAGGGTGCCCAGGAACATTCAACTATTTTAGGCATTAAATCTAACATTTAGAATGGTAGGCACTGTTAAAAGTACAGTTCCAACACAGCCAGCAGCACAGTGTTGTTGACTCTGATAGAATCAAAAGTCTTCTTACGCCCACGTAAGCGAACACAGCACGCCACAGTGCACACATTGAAATGCCAAGCTGTACTGAGAGCTCCGAAGGCACCTGTCTCACTCCAGTAAGTGTCTTTGTTTGAGTAGCTCAATGTGGATTCTGGAAAATATTTCGGTTACACAACGACACACCACTGCACCTGAGGAAGCGCTGGATTGAGAGTATAAATATGCCGAAGCAAATATTAAGACAGAGATGGCAACAGACAGAGAATCAGAGAGAGAGTTGGAGCAAGGAAAGCAGAAGAAGTGAGCATGAGACAAGACCAAGACAAGAAGCATGAAAAGAGAGAGAGGTTAGGGATGTAAACCATTAGATAACAGGCATCAAGAGTCAGAGAAAGAGAGAAAGAGCAATGGAGCAAATGAGAGAGCAATAAAGAGAGACACACACAGCAGGAGAATTTCTTAACATGCTATCTTCCCTCTCTTTATCTTTCTTAAACTTCTTTACTTATCACCAACAACCCCTCGTTCTCTCTCGCCTGCTCTCTCTCTCGTTCTCTCCTTTTGCTTCCCCTCCCCTCCTGCCATGACTTCTCTGGTGTGTAATTCCAGGCTTTGATCACTGTTTGTACTGTCTGTATGATATTTAATATAATTACTCTGAGGATTCACAGGCCATGTCCTCCCCTGCAGGTTGGTAATATTGATGAACCTCAGTGGGTGGTATGATTGTGGGTTGCAAGGCTAATCGCAGAATGTGTGACTGTGAAAATCACACTTGCTAGAAGGACTGGAGGAAAGTCTGACCCTGCTCAGTGCACTTTTGATTTTCCTAAAGCCTAGGAACCAAGGTGAGGCTGCATTTGGGCCTTTCCGTCTTTTGCTCACATGAATTTCCATAAATGCTGGAACCTTGGTGGCCACAGGATGCTACACTGAAGCGAACGATAGCCTGTCAGTTCTGACTCATTTGACTGCAGCTTGTGTGTAATGCGATGACAGGGCCAACAATGTGATGACTGACCTAACAAGTAGCTGCAGCTCATCTGCTGCCAATACACTGCTTGAATCACTAATGATTCATCAGAGCACACTCAGTCAGAAGGACAGAGCTGCTGAGCTGAGTGGTGTCCTCCTGTAAACACATTCTGAAAGCAACTGAACAAAGGTTAATCTATCTCTGAGATGAAAATCAAAATGAAGACAAGGAGGCACTAAAACAGTATCGGAAAAATTTACCAGAAAGGAACTAAAAGTTTTATGAGTGAAGAGCACAGGAGGATTTCTATATATTACTTATGAGCAAACAGTCATATTGCACATACAAACTAAGCAGTGAATTTCAAAACGTTGCTACCAAAAATCAAGCTAAGGGAATGTACACTGTTGGAGGAAAAACTATTTGAGTTTGTTACAGAAAAAGACCAACTGCTTAAGGTTTCCAGGGTCAAGGGCTGGGTAAGGATTGAATACAAATATGAGTATAAATTTCTCACATGGACATAAAAACAAAACTAACAAAAAAGGTAACTGTAAAAATGTGGTTACTTTTAGGATTAAATTCCAGGACTCTAGATGAAATGAGCTTTCAACCAACACTCGCACTCTCACACTAGAGGAAAGCCTTCACAAAAATGACTTTCTTTAAAAGGCTCACAGCTCTGAATTGATACAGAAGAATTAAATGTTTTTGCTGATATAATCTATAACAGTACGGCTTTACTGATGCAAATCATATTTGAAAGTAACAATATTTGTAAAGTTCAGCCTCATTTTACAAATGATTTTTCTTGAATTATTCACCACAATTACTAACATTATTCTCATTCGACTACTATATAATCTTGAATGTAAACGTAACTACAGTTGATCCTCATATTGTAATCTTTTAAAGTGAGCCAGCCAGAGGCAACAAAGACAAGGAAATCATCCCTCAGAGCAGGAGGAACGAACCAAAGGTGGAACATCCTTCTCTAGTTGATTCTATATAAACAATAAAAGGAATAATTAAGGAATAACCACAGAACATGCAATAATTAATGAAATAAGCCCAGCAGCGGTTATCTAAAAACAGTCAGAGTGTCAAATGATTCCAAAAGAGAAGGTCTAAGTGCATGATGGCCAAATTGCATTTAGGTTTGTTTTTTGTTTTTTTAAGCATGTTAATGCATCTTCCTGGAACTAAAGCACAATTCAACACTTTAACAAGCAAATTGTTTGTTTTCCTGAAATATTTGTAGTTTAGCCCTTTCATCCTCAAAAACTGGTAAAAGCCCAAAGTGTTTTGAGTTTTGCACAAGCAGATGGGGAAGAACTATAATTTCACCTTTTTCTCACGCATATTATTAAGCAAAACACTCAGCTAGATAATAGACTCACCACTTTTTATTCTGAGATACATCAATCCACAAAATTAAATGTTATTATTTTTACTGATATTGAATTAAAAATGCTGGGCTACGTTGCCTAATGTAAACAGTGGTACACATTCACAATAGGTTGAATTAAATCATTGCCATCAAGGCCCATAAAATTTGGAGAATGGTCCAAACCTATCTGTGTAAGAGTGCAGATCTAGGATCTTACTTTGAGAAGTTCTAAATGTATGGATGTTGGTCTCCTTCTATGAGGAATGTCTGGGGTCCAGGTCGAAAGAGGTGTTGCAGGCCAGTAAAAACCATCAAATAATGAATTAAGGCTTCTCTTTCCATTTCAGATTCTGATTATGAAACTTGCACAAGCTATAATGACCCGTATGCATGCAGGGCTGCAGCGGCTGGTAATGGGCTAAGGCCATCGCTGGTCAGATCTATAGATGGAAAGTGTAGAGCCCATTACAGATACTTACTGTCAGACAGTTGCAGGAAGTCTCATAAAGCACAAGCGTGCTTCACATAAATCATTATGAATCGGTTAGCTGGTGTGCCTAATTTTGGGCACAATTATGTTAATGTCCCTGTATGCAATTTACATTAATTTCAATTTGCTGTGTCTAGAATGCAGACATTCATCAATGTGTATCAAAAATATTCAGCCTTAGAGTGTGGCTGGAACCACTGAATACTGAATCAGTCACGCGAGAGTCACTCTGGAGACATCTGCACCTCTCAATCTCCCCCACCACTCCCCTGACTGTGTAGCATGATGGATTTATGAGCTCTGTGCTCCATCTCTCTCTCTCTCTCTCTCTCTCTCTTTATCTCTCTCTCTCTCTCTCTCTCTCTCTCTCTCTCTCTCTCTCTCTTTCTCTCCTCCAC
>JBBMFX010000101.1:17673664-17692839 GCA_037832545.1 Rhabdalestes septentrionalis
CTCTCTCTCTCTCTCTCTCTCTCTCTCTCTCTCTCTCTCTCTCTCTCTCTCTCTCTCCCCCCCCTCTCTCTCTCTCTTGCACGAGCAGATTCTCCATTTATGTCTCACAGGATGTTGTTACATCCAACAGCAGTCATTTGGAAATGGGATTCCAATTTGTTTGTATAAATTTGAGGTTTTGGAGCCACTTATGTCTTTCTTTTTTGCTCTGTGTTTATAAGCACACTATTCTTTTCTTCAATCAATGATTGTGATTGTAAACCAGTACACCAGTGGTAGTGTAGGCTGGATTAGTCCTATTTAAAATCAATTTATATTTTAGATGCTGACCATGGTGAATACTGGTGGTGTACATTGGACATATCTGGTTCATTATTTCTCTCTTTTAGGATTTTTCTTGTGAAACAGCTTCCTGAAAACAGCTGTGACAATGTGTTAAAAGTGCAACTGTGACTGTGTAAGTAGGATGGTCATTTCTACATTTCGTCATTTCTGTAGATCCAAGTACCGTGTATGTATGGGGTGAACCATCAAAGCATATTTAATCACAGATAGGGTGTATATATCTACAAGCTTGGGCAAGATGTAGAACAGCCTAGTGTTAGCCAGTTTTTCTTTTCATCATTAAGCTGGTGTCGGTGTTCTTGGGCCCACTAAGCCAAAAATAATCAACTTCTAGATGTTTTACTGACAATTAAAGTGATATGGAAGCCAAAAGGTGTCATTTATTCCTTCTTTTCCCTGTAAGAAATTTGCCCATGCAGACCAGCAGCCCCTAATTGTTTGAAAGATTTCCTCACACACACAAAAAACAACTCAGGAAAAAGGCAAGATGGAGAAAAAGAAAGCAATAGACATATTGGTGAAAGAGAGAATGGACAGTTATTTGTATTGTATCTCTCTTCAGATTACAATTCTTTTTATATTCATCCGTTTCTACCAATTACTGGTGTTTTAATAAATGTATACATTATAACAATGACACTCACTTGACTTTAGGGAAACTGAGACTTGATCGCAAGGCATGGTGACTTTGACTGCACCTGGTTAGACTGCACGTCAAACTTATACATAAATCTACATGTCCAAATAGCAATTGGAGGATTGACTTTGAGTGGGAGGATTGACTGGGAATTTGAGTTCAAACAAATATGTATTTCATGGATAAGGCAGTTCTAGATTTACTCCTGCAGACGATTAAATCACTGGTTGCTTTTTCTCAGATATGCTTGTTTAGAGAATACACCAGAGCCGTCCTTTGTTTTTAGGAAGTGTCTCACAAGCACACTGTGAAACGAAACATTCGATGCAAGGTCATTATGTGACTTCAAGTGTAGAGCAATAAATAGGAAGCAATAGCCCACTGAGAATTTTTTTTTAAATGCGCACAACAAAACACACACACACAAATTCTTACATCAGAGGGTAAACACAACTATGTGCTGGTGGGTGCTGGCATCTATCCTTTCCCTTTTTATAGCAATATCTGCACTTCCTGAGCTCCCACAGATCAGGAAGCATTAACCTGAGAGCCTTTTAACGATATTGTTGAAGACAGGGAGAGGCCGTGTCTCCACGGACTCTATTTTTGACACTGCTTTGTTTTTTTTCCTGGCTGACTAAGACACAACTACTTGCTGGTTTGTTGACGTGGTCTAACCAGTCCTGAAACTGACTTATGAAGTTAAACCCTCTCACTGTTTTGACCCTTTTGAAAGATTCAGAGTCTGGGTTTGAAGACACACAAACATGCGCAGATGCTCTCTCAAGCTGACAGGATTGTAAAATGCTCCTTTGTTGAAGTATTTACATACATAAATGAGAGAACATGCTCTGTGAAGGGTGGAGGGTTAAAACCAGAGAGAATTTGTGTCTGGATTCGTACTCATTTCATCTCATTTTTGAACAGCCAGACTAGAAACTACTGTTGATGTACTATAACTATAAGACCAGCAGAATATATATCACAAAAAAATTCATTTTTAGGATTTTTTTTAGATTATGACCAATTTCAATGTAAAATGGACAAAATGTACCAGCAGTTTTAGCAATGGATTTATAAAAGACTAACAAACAATAACTGAAAGCATTGACATTTTTATTCCATGTAATTTTGGAGCATTTCTATTGGTTTATTTCTCATAAAGGTTTGACATAACATAATGCATTCTGAAGTGAGTGTTTGTGTGTGTGTGTGTGTGTGTGTGTGTGTGTGTGTGTGTGTGTGTATAGTACTAAAAGCTATCTAAATTACTAAAAATAAGGTATGGGCCAAACAGCATTTTACAGGCTTGGAATTCGTCACTGTAATATCCAAACAAGTCTTTGAATACTTGAATTTTTGTTCTCAAACTCAACCTTGAATGCTGCATTGCTGGATCAATTATGTAAACATCTACACATTGTCATATTCATTAAGACATCATGAATTTAATCTGTGTCTATGATTCAGCCACCCATGCCTGGGAGTCCAAGAGAGATGATTGGCTTTGCACCTTCTGGGTGATGGGAGTGGGGGTTAGGGTTTAGTGTTTCTGATGACTTGGTTCTTCCAAGTTACCAGTCTCCAAGTGATGGTAGCATTGTATGATTAGTTGAGTTCTAGTTAGCAGGCAGAAATTGACATGACTAAATTGGAGATAACATTGGGAAAATTAAAAACGTTTAAATCTGCCAGTAGTCATGTGCACGTCTACATTACTCACAGCAACACAACTAATCCAGCTATAATTTGTTTTACATATTTCCTATTATCATAACATATTGTCACATTACTCATTCCTTCACCAGCATGCCCACTCCATGATCACAGGACTCGGTTACATGATCACATCACAGGCATTTTCAACATGTCAGCAGTTCTGAAAAAAGATGCACAGTTGCTGCAGTGGAAACAACCAACATCCGTTTTTCTGCCACTCTCAGGCAAGAGAATTTCATCTGCTACCAATTACCCATGCATGTTAAACAGCCATTCTCTTTCCCAGAACCAGAGCCCCGGGGCTACAAGAGATGCCCAGGAAGCTCTTGCTCTGCTGGGCTCAGCTCCTCCAGCTCATCCCTGCCTGGTCCCTCACAGATGGAGCGTAGCGCTTTCCAGTTATTAGAGGCAGAATACGAGACATGGATGACCGCATCTCTCACAGGAAGCCAGCATTGGGCCTTTGGGTTGTGTGCTACAACACATAATTAGTGAGGAACATCTGTTCTAGGTGCTTCCTCCAACCACTGCGGGCTTTAGGAGCTCAAACAATCTTTGGCCTTGAGTGGGTGCCGTAGCATTTATTGCTCTGGATGATAAATTTGTGTTAGGTTGCCTTTTGGGGTCTTGAGTGTGATTACAGTAACGAACACTAACCAAGTACATTCAGTGGATCTTCTGCATGCTTTTTATTTGCTGTTGAAGCAAGGCAGAGAACCAGGGAAATCAGATAATATGAAAATGTGAACGCTGTACGTGTTTTTTAAGAGCTTATCTTTCTTCAGCAGTAGAGCTATTAGCCTCCAACGAACCAGCCTATATGAGAGCTGTTTGATATAATATGATATCATCTTCTCTGGAATTACACCAAAACGTATATAGCACATAGCAGATAACAGTTAGCAATCGTGGCAAAATGTACAGTCTTCTGTCAAAGAGAGATGAGATGAGCATATCAATGAGCAATCAGTTTCTAACAGTAATTGAAAACTGTTCAAAGACACATCAAACATGGACCAGCCATTTGACCATGCAGTGCATATTCTCGAAAAAATGAGGATCAGTAAAAAAAATGAAGGAAAAAAAGTAATTTCATCCCTGTGTCCTGATCTTGCCTTGGATGCAGCGTGAAGGTTCTCTCTTGAGGAAGCTTCATAATGAGGATGGTGAGGAACGAGAGCATTCACCTTACCTGCCAACTCATCAGCCCTGCTATCAGTGTACTGACCCACCTCATGGAAACTTGCCCATTAGGCAAAATTGGCTCCCACCACAAAAAGCTATTTACTAGCGAAAAAAAAAAGAATAAAATAAATGCACACACATCAAGAAACGGGGCCAAGGAGAAAGAAGTTGTTAGGAAGCCATCAAATAGTAATTCTGGGTGCCTCGTGCTTCTCTCTCTCTCTGTCTCTCTCTCATTCTCTCTCTCTCTCCATTTCTCTCTCTCTCCCTCTCTCTGTCTGTCTCTCGCTCTCTCTCTCTCACCAAGAGAACAGATAGGTATCAACTCATTCCGCCACAAGCTCCCATTAACCTGCTCACAGGTTGCAAAGAAAGGAAGCTGTTCTTTTTTTTACCCTCCATCTTCTCTCTCTCTCTCTCTCTGTCCCCCTCTCTCTCTCTTTCTCTCCCTCTCTCACTCCCCATCTGTCTCGGTAAGAATCACAAAAGATAATTTCCTTTTCAAATGACTGCGGCCCCCTCGGCTGACCCCTGGGCATTGAGGTAATGCAGAGCGCGAGGAGAGAATGAGGCTCAGAGGAAGACTTCCACCAGCACAGGCAGCCCGAAGAAACCCCACATAACACTGCATTCATTAGAGCAAGAAATAAGGCTGATAAGGAAGAATGGAGGCATTGCTGACCAGACAGAAGATAGCAACATTTAGAGACCATTGTGAGGTTTTGGTCCACAAATAATATGTGACAGGCAGCCATTGCAGAAAAATAAATGAACTTCTGGTTTCTGGGCCTCTGCATTTTGCATTAACACCATCCTGGAAAATAACCAGAAGGTGAGAACTCAAGGCTTTGTTGGAATTATAGCTATAAGGGAGGCAAACAAAAATGAAGGGTTTTACAATTAAAACTCAATGCTTCAAGTCCGCAGCTGGATGCGCACAAAGGCATTTGTTAGTATAAGTACAGATTTAATCCTTTAAAGGGGTGAGATATGAGAGGCTTCTTTTTTCAGTTTCCACACGAACACAACATGACTCACCGCACTTATTCGTAAAGCGGAAAGTCGACAGGAGATGCGAACTTTCTACTTTCTACGTCTAACCAGTAAAGATAAGTGGAAAATACTTGAACGCTTGAACTTTTGTTCCCGTGGTTTTTGGAAGATTCATAATTTACTTGAATATTTTTGACACTGAATAAATGTCCTTGCACTCAATTTCATTTGTAACAGAAAACAAAATACTTCTTACTTTTTATATTCTCATTTAGACCCTCAACTCATTCCTTTTTATGTCTTAATTTATTTCCCCCAAAATTCCTATTGCTGCCAAATGAAACTGGCCATAGCTGCATAAGTCACAGCCTGACTGACCTGCAACTTGACCTGACTTCAACCAAACCCTCTCAAACGCCCAGCCTGAGGGAGAAATAAACACAAACAAAACGGATTAAATTAGACCAACCACACTTACTGCAGAAAAGAGTTTCATTTCCAGTCTTATCTGTATGACTTCGCCTGTCAGTAATTGTACAGTCAGGTGCAGTGGCTCTGTCCCACAGCTCACTGGTCTCATGTTAAAAATCTTCAGTTAACAAGCTTTTCATTAAAGAAAAAGCTTCAGACTGATGCGCACACAGAATGAAGTGCAGTAACTCATTTGAAGTTGTCTTCTGGTCCAGATAAAGTTACTAATGTTCATAAACTACATTCTTCTAAAACATACTAAAATTAATGCTAACTAGAACAATACACTTACTGAGTGCAGTGCTTCAGTTGTGTCAGGCTATAGAGTGTTCTATAATGAAAGACTTGTTATTTAAAGTCATGTTGAACCTGATAGGATTGCTGTCATACAATAGAATGCCTGCAGTAAACAGGACTAAACTGAAAATCTCGGCATAAAAATCCAGCCTCTACTCCATAGTTGACTCAGAATAACATAAGGTGGCTTGTAGCTACTCTGCCAGTGACAGTCATTAGTCAGTGCATCATTTTGTTGTAACAGGTTAAGATCAGGCAGACTTGCTTGGCTACATTTTTTTAAATCAGACCTAGCCTTAAAGTCACTTTCGTTAAAAAATGTCCCATCTCAGTTTTACAGGTTTGATTTATTTTGTACTTTTATATGCCTGAGTACGTTTATGTACCCCCATGTCCAACTGAGTAGTATCTTAACACGGCACTGAGCCTTTCACTTAAGTACCCTTACACCCTTACGCCTTTCCAACCCTCAGAAACATGCCTCTGTGATATCTTGGTTCAGGTTAAAGAGAAGGTGCATGAAACAGTGCCCTCTCTCCAACACACAGCTGACAGCTAGAAGGAATAGGTAACAACAGCCCCTGTCCCAGACTGAGTTATAATATCCAATTTTGAGATATTTGGATACAGAGATGCACACAATCAGATTACCCTGCTGGCAAACTTTTTCCAGTTTTTTTTTTCTTTCCAGTACCTCTCAAGTGTTCTCCAGATCCAATGCTTTTCTTTATTACGCCCCGTCAGGTTTTATTATGAAGTGGGAAAATCTAATTTGCTTCCATGTATCTGACAGTATTTCAGACTAATTCATGTTGTCAAGGTGCAGCCTCAACAAACCCAGCAGATGGTGTTTGTGGAAGACAGGCCTCAGCTCCTTGCCCACAAGCTGCTTAAAGGCCACTGTAGCCTGTGGAACCCATTCCTCATCTGTGCTCTTTCCATCCCTCCCCCTCGCCCGTTGTCTTCTTTCTCACATCCCTCACACCCCCGCTGCAGCAACCCTAATGCCTTAAAAAATATATATATATACATTTTGAGTGCAGCAGGAGTACGGAAACCACCACATGCCATATTTACCAAGAAAGGCCTTCTGCATTTTCAGGGTTGCAGAAATGGGTTGTCTCTGTGAAATGTCTCGGATTTAGCTTCTTGCAGAAAGTAAAGATAGAATATTGACTTTGTTTTAGCATCATTTTTAGCACGTGAGTCTTGCTTGAGCAACGATATTTCTGTTTCTTTGGGATTAGAGACTACTGACGCAATACTATGCCATTAAGCTTTAACATGACTTGTTTGGAATTGAAGCATTTCGTTTGAGTCAACTTGGGAGGGTGTGCTGTTTCAGAGTGGTTTGGTTTCAGAACAGGATTAGACACCCCCCCTGCCCCCCAGCATTTTTTGCCTATTTCCAGCCCAATACTGATACCCAGATATTGACACCTGCCATCTCCAATACAGATATTAACTGGACGTTCATTAACTGGAAGATATTCAATGAGACTAAAGACAAACCCTACTTCATCGCTGAAGATCACTTAGTATTCATCTCCTTCTGACTTCGATGTTGGCATTGAAGAGATTGAGGGAGCAAAGAGAGGCTTCATGAAAAGAGAGTGTTTAATATTAATGCAATATTGGTCACATAAAGGTGAATCACTGAAGGTTTGCGCTGGAACACTAATGGGGTTAGGGAGAGCGCAGAGGTTAATTCTTCTATCCGAATCTAGATTTACATCATTGTTTGTAGATTAAAAAGGCCTTTCCTGGGAATGGGCTACTTGTGTTTGCCCTCTCCTCCGAGGAGAAGCTGAATGTACGGCTGTCTGATTAATCTTAATGAATTATGCAAATAGACTTTATCTCCAGCGATTTCAGAATGTTTCTGTATTGTTTTATTAATGCACTTTTGAATTGCTTCATACAATCACAAATCTTTCTCTCTCTCTCTCTCTCTCTTTCTCTCTCTCTCTCTCTCTCTCTCTCTCTCTCTCTCTCTCTCTCTCCCTTTCTCACTGACTGCTTTGCTGCATTTCGTTATTCAGGCCCCTTTATTAAAAACCGCGGTGGTCTCTGGCGAATTGCTCGCACGAACAAGAAATTAGTCATTTAATGTAATTTAATGACTTTTAACCAAACAAGACTGCAATCTAGATTGCTAACAGAACCCCCCCGCCCCTCCCTCCACAATCTCCCTTCCCCCACTCACTGCATCCCCAGGGCCTGATCTTTGGAAGCATGTCTCCTTAATTTCTACTTAATTAATTACGTTCCTTATCAGGACTACCCTGTGGTGAGTTTCAATTACATTAAAATTGACACAACAAAACATAAAAGGCCTTGACTAATGCTCTGTTAGAGGCACCTGTCTTTTGGAGGTCTCTAGAAACGCGGCCGTTGATGGAAAGCCTCTATTTGCTGGCCAATGAGCTCCTTTGAACACAGCACTGCAGGTAGTTCAGTGCACTTGGGCATTAGTTCTTGTGCATTCCTGCAGTAAGTGACTCATTAAAAGACAAATTATCGCAGGTTTTCAGCACAATTGTGTATGTTTATCTTCAAAGATTTCTGCCAAACAGAATGCAACTACTGAATAAAGACACCATTTCTTATCTCCTTGAATGTGGTATTATGTGAAATACCATACAGAATGTGAGCATAATAGGATTTACCTTTGGAAGTAGAAATGCCACAGATATGCAACTAGATGGGTTAATTAGAAACATAAAAATACATAGGCTCTGATGAATAATATTAGCTGTGTCTAAGTATCTGTCAAACACGTCAATGTGTTATTGGCCTGAAAGATGACAGCTTGAGCATTTTAATCAGGATGTCCATGGATTATGAAACATCCACCGTGTAGCATTTATTCTAATGTGTCATTTCAAATTCAAAGCATAATGCTGCTATGCTTATCAGTGCGTTGCCATGGAAGGAAATGCCAGTAGATGACACTTGTATCTGAGCCATGCACATCTAAACACACATCTCGGAAGTATCCTATTGTATGGGTCTCTTGGAGAATGTTGAATTGGTGCTCAAGAGCAGATTTCAAGCTCATTTTCAATGGATTTGGTTATTGAAGATGACGAGTCTTCCCACCAGATAATGCACTGGACATGACTGGCATTTTTATTTCAGTCCAGGCACCAAGTGTATCAGGTGCATCAGTTAGAACACCAGTTTTGAAAAGTGATTCTGTCGCCCCCTATGATCAACAAAAATGCTCCAAAACTGATTCATTAAATGGTAACTGCTACAATTTACGTGGCTGTTTTTAGCTGTTAGCTGAGTCACATGTTATCTGAGCAACCTGAGTAATCCTGACTTTATTTTTATTTAGTGTATTTCATATTATTAGTAAAAAACACAGTTTACTGAGCAATGAAATATAAAGTCAGTGGTATAACTACTGAGTGGTGGCAAACACTGTGCCTTACCAGTTCATCTCCACGAATACTACAGACACAACAGTGACAACTACTTATCTCTTCTTATTTATGATGCAGTACTCATCTAGATACTGAATCAAACCATTCCAAGGCTCTGTTTCTCATCACCCCATATAACTAGATCCAGTACACCTGAGATTGTGTCATGCGAATCTTGTACTCTTGTAAAAATGCTCCTGTTTTCCTGTTTTACTTTTTTTTTTTAATATTGCCAGTGGATTCCCTGCATACTGAATATTCCTTTTAATTTATTGGTTCATGTCCTGGTTTTTGAATCCCTTGTTATTATTTCTTATCCTGATCTTACCACTCTGTTTGATCATTGGATTAGTTCGCCGGGCTTTGACCATTTCTGATTCTTTAATTCATTTGATCGCACAACAATTCAAATTTGCTTGTCTATGGGACTGCCTTCTTTTTTCTGTTTTTTTCTGTTGCTTGGTTTTTTACTATTTTCCACCTGTCGGAACAAACAAGTCCAATTTTTGTACTTCACATTGCCCCTATCCTGCTCTATTCATAAGAAGTGTGTGGAGGGTCATGTCATGAGAGGATCAGCTCATTCCATAACAATAATGAGCTAACAAGTTTATTTTTTATTAGGCCATTTTTGCAGGAGTTTTAGCTGGTAGCACATATGTATAAGCTTTCATATTTTAAGCACTTAATGGTAAAACATAGCACCTGTCTTATCAGTCTTGTAGTTGAAGTGACCAAGTGTTATTCATAGGGAAAATGGATGCATCATTACTTTTTTCCCCATACAAACAAATTCCTCAGGTCCATTGCTCACTAGGATGCTACTAAACGACATCACGTCCCCAGAGGTCTGGCTGGTGAGTGCGTGGAAGGTCTTAAGTGGTATCTCATCTACGTATCAAAATTGAGACAAATATGACATGTGGCAAACTTGATTAGAAAACAGCATAGACACATTACACATCCAAATCATGTGCAGTGGGCTCCAAAAGCCCTGCAATTACATGACACATTGTGTATGAACATAATCTATCCGCGGGGTCTCAGAAATGACAGGGAGAGTAAGATGCTACTTTATAAACATGGAATATGCTAATCTCCCTTTACATAAATCTCTTCCTCCACTTTGAAAGTTATCCCTCTCATCTTGTGAAGGACCAGGAAGGGTCATGAAGAACATATTGTGGTGCAGCACGTCTTATTCATGCCTTCCATAACTACACTTTTTGATAGTGTTTTTCCCCCCATTACAACAAGACATCACCCACCAACTCAAATACTATCGTAATGCAAGACTTTGTCTTGTCCAGAAAATAAACTGAGATAAACTCGTACTCGGTAGAGGAGCGAATCCTCATTCAAAACCAGCCAAAATAAAACACAGCTCAGACTGGCTTCCCCTTAAATGGCTCATGAATTGCATTAAACTTGGCCTTTTCCTCTCTCTGTCTCTCTCTGTCTCTCTCTGTCTTTCTCTCTCTCTCTCTCTCTCTCTCTCTCGCTCTCTCTCTCTCTCTCTCTCTCACACACACACACACACACACAGACTGGCATCTCTCCCTTCCAACCTTTTGTTCTGTGTCCATATTCTAAATATCTCCATTGCCATTCCATTCAGATGCCGCTGATAGCATGCCTGGCATGTGGAGAAGCAACACTAGTGAAAAACAAACAGGCACCCCCTGCCCCCCACCCCACCCGTGTCTGTTCCCTTCATCTGTAGCTAGCCTGGGAGCCTGCAGACCCAATCCCCCTCACAGCTTCCTCCACAGGCACCTGAGAAGGCACCGCATGTAGATAAGGATAGTGAGAATGATAATGTGCCAAGCTCTCGCTCCTACTCTGCCTGAAAAGCCCCGTGATGTCAAGGGATGTGGTGTGTCCACCCCTGGCCCAGACGGATTAAGGCTCGGAGATACCCAGCATGGCAGGGGATGGTTAATCTCCCTGTCCACCCCCCCAAAGCAGTGTCTTCTTCTCTCTCCCCTGCCACTGCTGCCTGCCTGAGACCACTCATCTGCAATCCACAGTAGGGAACATATTAGAGTTGCTAATCCTATTGTTGACGTCGTTACTATGCATCCAGGATCCGCTGGCATTAAAAAGTGTTCATTTTGGCTACTTCACATGATTAGAAGTGCTTAAAAGCTTCAAGGGCAAATTAAGGAGAGGTGTATGAGAGCTCTATTGAAGCAGGTCAAGACTGACATCTCCGACCCTTTGCCACTCTGCTGTGAATACAAATGGAAGTGGCTCAACGCACCTACACCTACATATACACATACACAATTAAATAAATCAGCCATGCTCTCTGCTAATGACACAACCCCTCAGCACAGAACTTGCTCTCTGTTTGTGATTTAGCTAAACACATTAGCGCATTAGCGTGTCATTATTACCATCCCAGCACCTGAAAATTATGTTTATGGCATGTTGAGGGGTAGCATTTGTGTCACTGGCTGCTCTCAGGAAATGACATGTTGACTTACCTTTGAGTGCTCCTCTTCGCTCCGCCGTTGGTAATTCTAACGGTAAATTAGCCAGGAAAAATCACTGGCGAACGGCATTATGCTAATAGCCTTACCTCTGCCTTATACAATTCAGGCTGAAGTGTTCCATGATAGCTGCATAAGCACTTTAGGACTCATAGATTGAATACTGATAAAGCAGAGTCTGCAGAGTGTGTATCCTAGACAAGAATACTTGCCTGTCTTTGCTGAGAATATTAACATAATTTTGCGATCATCTTGACAGTTAAGCGACATTTATTACACTGTAGGAAAAACACCAGCAGAGAGTTTATGAAAGTTGCTATGCATCATAAGACAGCATACTGAAACCCATTTGAGGACTGTTGTCTTGATTCCAGTTCCAATAGATGCTACACGGTTGTTTGGTGTCACCATTAAAATTCTTTAAAATGATGGGTGGGTAGTTGTCCATAGAGATACTTTTATTTGAGATAATACTTACACTTTTACTCAATAGCGGTCACCAAGGTTTTAAAAACAAACAGCAAGTCTGTGGTTGCAAAGCTATAATAATTTTCACCACTGCAGTGAGCCACTGCCAAACCCCAACCACTATTACCATAGTTTAGACTTTATATATAGATTTTTTTTTTCCTGTCAATGGCACAAGTTTGTTTCAAAACACAAGCTCTGGGATCATCCTAAAAATTAAACACCTCACAAAGATTTAAAAAAAAAACTTCCTAAAAAAAAGAAGAAAGAAATTGCTGTCAAAGGATGAAGAACTGAACACAAGTGCCTCTGGAACACATACACTTCAAGCGCGGTCAGTGAACTTTTCAAGTCCACTGTGGTTTCAGAAAAAGAGAGAGGAAAAAAAGGAAAAAGTAATCCATAGTTCTGCAGTGGGTCACTTTATCGCTGAATTAATCCAAACCTTGATTTGCAGTCAATTTCTTCATATTCTTCGAATATGTATTTTACATGATGGATGTTCTTGTCCCATAGTTATAAAACATGGATGGAAGTTTGGAAGGCTGACCATGGAAGGCAAAGGTGTTCTTTTTGAGAGTTTCCATTTAGAAGTATGTCAGTATTCCACTGAAGTCCAATGATATGATTTCCACTGTCCTTAAGCAGTCTTAGTTCCATCTAAGTTATCAGATGATGAATCCCAAATATCCTGATGCCAGACTATCGTGTGACCTGTAAAAGAAGGGCTCATGTTATCATGAATGAATCTTTACAAAGGGCTCATATTCTACATGTATCCCTGGTGGTCTGCTTACAAGAGTTTTGAGGTTTATGTCCCATAAATGTCTTTTTACATGGAATGTTTTCCAACCTCTCTTTATCTCTTGGAATTAAATAAGCGGTTTTTGTTACCATGCCTTAAAGACTAATACAGGCTAATCTGCTGAAGGCGGGCATATGTAAATATGTTGGTATTCATGACATCAATTCACACACAGTTGCCTAATTCTTTTACATGTACTTAATGAATTGAGAAGTGAATGCAACACTGAAAACCTTTTGCAGAATCTACATATTAATTAAATAATTTCTTCAAAAATAAAGGAAACACAAGATGGCATAATGACATGAATCATTTAAAGGAAGACTGTTGATAGTGGGCTGGTAATCACGCCTACACAATGAGCATAGCAAATATAATAATGCTTTGAAGTTACCCAAAGGGTCACGCCTGACAAGACTCCTCATCTCGTTTCTCGCTTTATTTAAAGCTGTAAGTGCTCCTGTTGAAGCTTCTCTGCTAGGCAGGAGGTGTTATTGCTGAGGTTAACTCCAGCTCGCACCCCCTCCCTGCGTCAGCACCTATCAGTCTCATTAACTCTAGCAGCTCTTCCAGCTCAGTGGCCACGGCCTGAAATAGCACTCTGGAGCGTGCCGGGACGGGAGGTGTGAGCCCTGCTGGGCCCCGGAGGCTTTAGCATGTGGGTCTGGTCTTGCTCCAGCTCCATGACACACACACGGGCGGGGCGGAGGGCGCAATGGGCCGAGGCTGGGGCCACATCTCTCTGGCACTGGACGAGGCCGGCCTGCACGGCTGCTCAGGGAAGCCCAGTGTAATCTACACCTTCAGGTCAGCAACGGCAGGCAGCCGGAGGGCATGCTGACAAGGTGGGAGGTGTCTGGGTCACTTCCTCCTCCACCTCCTCTCCCCAGCGCCTTGCCGGTTCACTGATGTGGGCTGCTGCTGCATCCTGGCAAGGCTACAAAGAAGTGGCCAGGCCAAGTTCACACTGCGCTTGGTGCTGCCTAGGACTTCTGCTGGACTAGTCGTGCAAGCATAGAAAAATGTGTGCTAAATTTAGGGGGAAAAAATCTATGTTTTACCCCCAGATAATTAATATCATCTGTACTTTTATTCTTGCTCCTACACAAGATCAGAAATAATACCTTTTTGTTTTTTGCTTGCATAACACTTAACAGATTTTTATTTAAACTTAGGGATTTAGTATAATTAAGATTTGTTATCCCCATCTAACACCACTTGTTTAGTTTATGGCCCAGCTGCTATTATGCTGCGTTTACATTATCATGGTGGGTGGACGATGGCGCACTGGATGTTACATATTTTCCAGTGGAGCAGGGACCGCAGCAGTCAGCAGAACGGTCTGACAAAAATAGAACTTTCCCAACTTCTGCCATCAGCTGCAGCGGTGGAGAACAATGAGTGTTGATTTTTCTGACAGGGAATGTTCACAGCTGAAACCTACACGTACTAAATTTTAACTTGAATACATTGGGACTACTGAGAAACATTAGTGAGTGTTTAAAGCACTGGGTATAACTGTATATATATATATATCCCTATTTAATGTCATATTAAAACTGAAACTTACAACTTCATAGGGATACAACTGCATAGGGATTTTCCCCTGGTTTTATGATAAAAACTAGTCAGAATGTTCTAGAATCATCAAAATAATCTGTAGTTTACATGTTTATCAAGTGTATTAACTTTTGTTTTAAAAAAACAAAGACAATTCATATATACATGATACAGGCTTTTTTGCTATCACCATGGCAACATTTACAGAGCATGGAATGAAATATTTTTCACTGACAGTATGTGCAAAATTACAATCTTTATTTTTTTTAGTTTGGTGAAATAATGCCAAGACAGATAGTACTGTTAGAGTACAGTCTTTTTAGAAGCTGTAACCATTCCTTACACTATTCTCACTTAACACAGCCTGTCTGATGCCTTGCTGCTCTTTTTTTGGTTCAAAGAAATTAGGCCAAGACCTGTGTTTTGCTTGCATAACAGTCTACAGTAGATGACTGACAACATCAATAACCCCCTCACCCCCCCACCCTCCCATGAACTGGCATCCCATCTTGCTATGCTCACCTCAAGTAGAACGTTCTCACAGGAGGAAAATCTAAAGCAAAATGTTTTAAACAGAGGCCTTGAGGTTTCTGATGTTCATAAAAACAAAATCTGGAGAATCCAAGGTCAGATAACTCGGCATTCCAGCACATACTTTTGAAGCAATCAGTGTTCAGAATCAAATGATGGCAGTCATTGTCGTGCCCCTGACGGGGCAGTCTGATTAGACGAAAACAAACCAATCAGGACCTCCAATCATGTCGCCATGGTGACTCATGTGGGATTCCTTCCTGCTGCCATAGTCTGGAAACGTGCGAGAATGGTGGCCCGGAGGGTTCCGAAATCAAAAGCAGCCAGGTTGGAGAGGAGCTCCCAGCACCTCAGAGGTCTGCCCACGGTTGACGTGAGTGCGCTAGCATGAATTATTAAGGGGGCTAAAGTAAAAAAGGGCTGCCTCACGCAGACCCCTCTGTCCTATGAATAATGGAGGAGCCGGCTCAAGTGCAGGCATTTGATGAGTCAAACTCCTCAACCTGATGGATGGCTACGAGCCCAGTGTGTCAGCGTAACACACACACACACACAGGCACACACAGGCACACACCTGCACCTAGAAGCTCCCAGAATACACACAGACACGCATGCTTTGTAAATATTCACACACAATGCAGTAACCGGTAATACCCCATGGAACGCATTGTTGCCCTGCACTGACATCCCGAAATGTTATGCTATCTAATGTGTTCATATGACATTGCCTGGCCTTCCGTTTGCCCACTAAGCTTGTCAGAGGTAGATGATTATACATTTAAAGGCTGAGTCAAATACACATCTTACTACCCTGCTAACAAGCAGAAATTATCTGGGTCAAAGAGCAGTTTGATATATCCACAATGGGGCCTTAAAGGTGGAAATGTGCATAAACAATGTCATTTGAATTTGACCCTTACATGTCAAGGCTTCATTACCCAGCAGCCTTTTTACGCAGCATTATCTTTTTTGTGGAATCATGACTCATGTTATATTTACAAATATGTTTGAGCTAATGCAATTCAAACAACATTACCTTCTTATTCCAGGTAATTGAAAATTGCTATTGAGAATGTTTCCTCCAACCACCGATAAGGAGCACAGAAATTACAGAGTAGTCTGTCAGTCGTAATCAACACAGTGGTTTTACATGTCCATACTAGACATTCAGAAATAGCAGTAATAACAGGCATTTCCCACTATTCTAACAGGCTACACCTTCTTCCTGTGGATTATTTGTATTCTTTAAAAGCAGCAAGAAAACTGAGGTTGGCAAGAGGCATATTTGCAAATAACTGCCATGGGCTACACTTAGATCTAAAATATATTGGAGTTTCCATGGGATAACATCTGTTATATTAACTTGACTAATCTCCAAACCTGTAGTGGAAAGGAGAGATGAAGTTCTATCTTATACAGAAATAACTTATTGGAACTTGCAGTGCATTTGTGCCTCAGAATGTCTGTTTTGCTCCCATTAATAATAAAATAAACTCTACCATAGGTGACAGAAATGATCATAAATGGCATTTCAGTAAATACACAGTAGACCATACACAGACAAGAGGTTCTCATAAATATTAACTCTGTTTTTCAGTGCTGTAGGGTGACCTACAGGCAGAAAAGCACGGAAAAGTCAAGAAAATTGACTTTAAAGGATGGAAATATTTTTTTTTTGCCTCTATTTTTTCACTTATGCTATTGTTTTCGATGAGCAAATATGCTTCCCCTTACATTTTTTCATCCAGAAAATGAGAGTGGCGCAGATGTAATATACAGAACAGACTGCATCCGAACTCATCTCCGCCCTTAGCGGAATGGCAGAGCTGCCCGCCCCTTGAGGGTCACTGGTGAATGTCTTGGGCAAATATTAATATCTCTGCAGGAACACACGTTTTATTCTGGAATTGCTTGCACCAGATAACAACTAAATCAAACACAAGCATAAGCATATATATGCATTTGCTGTCACTGTTCAGAATTTCCAAGATTGCAAAGAGGATTTGATATTGGGTGATTAATTCTGGATCACAAACACCACTGCAACATTTCCAAAAGATGGTCAGTGGTGCTCCTCACTACAGAGAATACAGTTTCAGAGCCCAATTCTGTGCTTTATAACTCTCTAGCTGACAGTGTGCACTGGACATAGTGACAGGCTCAAGTGCTGCTTTGCCACAGAGCATCACATACATATACAGTGCCTTGCAAATGTAATCAACCCCTTCGCATTTTTCATGTTTTGTTGCCTCACATCCTGGAATTAAAATGGATTGTTTGTCACTTTGAAGGTTTTTTTTTATTGTGAAGCATACAACAAATAGGAGAAAATAACAGAACACTTCAGCATGCATAACTGTTCACCTCCCTAAATTCAGTACTGGTTAGAGCCAACTTTTGCGGACACCTTGCCATTGGTATTTTCGCCCTTTCCTCAGGGCAAAACTGCTCCAACTCCTTCATGTTGGATTGTTTTTGCTTTTGAACAGCAATCTTCAAGTTTGACCAAAGATTCGGAATTGAATTGAGGTCTAGACTTTGAGTAGGCCATTCCAACACATTTAAATGTTTCCCCTTAAACCACTTTAGTGTTGCTTTAGCAGGATATTTAGGTCATCGTCCTGCTGGAAGGTGAACCTCCATCCCAGTCTCAAATCACAGGCAGACTGACACAGGTTTTGCTCAAGAATATTCCTGTATTTAGCATCATCCATCTTTCCCTCAACTCGGACAAAGCATTTTCTGCAAGACAAAGCATATTTCTTGGTTCAATTTTAGTCTCATCTGAATAGAGCAGCTTCCTCCATATATTCAGGGAGTCAGTCACATGCTTTTTGGCAAACTCAAAACATTCCTTTATAATTTTAACACTAAGTAATGGCTTTTTTTCTGCTCATACTTCCATAAAGCCCAGCTCTATGGAGTGTACGGCTTATTGTGGTCCTATGGACAGATACTCTAGTCTCTGCTGTGGAACTCTGCAACTCCTTCAGGGTTTCCTTTAGTCTCTGTGCTGCCTCTCTGATTAATGCCCTTCTAGCCCAACCTGTGAGTTTTGGTGGGCGGCCCACTCTTGGCAGGTTTGTTGTGGTCCCATGTTCTTTCCATTTGAAGATGATGGATTTGATGGTGCATCGGAAGATCATCAAAGATATTTGACAACACAATACTGACTTGTACTTTTTAAAAATAAAATAAGATTAATATATATTTAACTTATATGTTGAAAAGTAAAAAAAATGGGTAAAAATTCAAGAGGGTGAATACTTTTGCAGGTGCACTTTGTGCTTGACAGACTGTAGTCCATCTATTCCTCTGCATTATTTATTAAAGCCCCATCTACCCCACTTATCAATTGTCAGGATTACGACAAGACCACCAATGAACAGGTTTTATTTGGGTTAAGGGCAGCAGTGACACAGACATGTTAGTAGTATGTTATTCTGTGTGTGTGCTGTACAAAGTGCATCACACACACAGCAGTGCTGCTGGATTTGATCCAGCTTGCAGATGTAAAGCATAGTTAATGTCATCCTCTAGTCCTTCATCACCTTCTGAGCACAAGACTGTGGTCTGGCTCATTTTAGTTGGTTGACTATTCGCAGTCCAGCAGTGATAATGATGAATAAAAAGTCCAGCAACACTGAGGTGTGTGATTCACTCTGTACAACACACACACACACGCTCACTCACAACCATGTCAGTGTTACTGCTGGGCTCACAATATTACCTGCTCACATGTGGTCCTGACAGCTGATGATTGAAGTTAAGTGGGTTAACAAAAAAAATCTTTGACCTCCAAAACAGAAAGTATAAATGAGGAGGAAGACACATTCTTCCATTTTTATGCTGAGAGTTTTTGTCATTGTGGAAGATTTGGCTGATATATCTAACAGAAATGTAAAGGTAGCAAGCATTTACAGAGTATGTTAAAATCATTATAAATGACAAAAGTGCAGGGAATTAAAAAAAACATTTTTCACCTCATTGTTTTGTGCTCAAAAGACCTATCAAACCCTCTTACAATGATATTGTTGCTGTTGGCAGTTTAAAGTGATGACTGCATATGCCTGAGTTTTAGTGTACTGCTTTGCATGTGATGCAGCTCTTGTCTCTTGCGCTACTGGTATTATGAGTCATAAAGGGAATAGTCGGTACACATGGCTCAATAATGCTCTCTCTCTCTCTCTCTCTCTCTCTCTCTCTCTCTCTCTCTCTCTCTCTCTCTCTCTCCTCCT
>JBBMFX010000101.1:17692939-17711941 GCA_037832545.1 Rhabdalestes septentrionalis
CTCTTTCTCTCCCTCTCACCCTCTCTCTCTCTTTCTCTCACTCTCTCTCTCTCTCAGCCACTCACTCTCTCTCTCTCAGCCACTCACTCTCTCACTCTCTCTCACTCTCACCATCCCACACTCTCTCACTCTCTGTTTCACTCTCTCACTCTCTTTCACTCACTCTCTGTCTCACTCTCTCACACACACTCTCTCTCACTCTCTCTCTCACACTCTCTCTCTCTCTCTCTCTCACTCCCTCTCACTCTCTCTCACCCTCTCATTTTCTCCCTCTCTCACTCTCTCACTCTCTCTATCATGCTCTTTCACACTCTCTCTCACCCTGGTTGTCTTCACTTTGTTCCCGGTGCTGCAGCTCCACCCTTTGAGATCTGGCAACACCTTACATTCTTCTCCATCCATACAGGGCTGCATCTGGCACCACCATTTCTGCGCTACTATAGATGCTGGAAAATAGAGAGAAAGAGACAGAGATAAATTCTCCCACCCCCCACACAAGCACCCTTTTTTATTGTTTTCTCTCCACTTGCTAGCATTTTTGGCTCACCAACCACTGACATCTTCAGAAGTGAGAGAGAGAGAGAGAGAGAGAGAGAGAGGGGAATAGGGAAAAGCTGTCTCTCCCTGTGTCTCTCCCACACATAAAGACTCTCATATTCAACTGTGTCTCTGTGTTTGTGTGTCTGGACACGAGTAAGAGGAGATAGAAACGTCACCAATCACCCCATATCCAATATTTTGAAGGATGAGGCAATAAAGATTGAGGGGGAGAGAAAATCCTATAAAATTTCACCCGCACCCACTGCCAAAAGAAATAAAACTCCAACACTCTCCTTTTCTGTCTTTCACTGCCTCTCTCTCTCACGCTCTCTCTCTCTCTGTCTCTTTCTCGCTCTCTTACTCCCTCTCCCTCTCCCTCATTTTTTCTCTCTGTTCATCAGAGCTAGAGGAGTTGGGGGTGTTTGATTGGTAGCTGATGGTTGGAATCCATCACTGGTTGCTGCTGGCCTTCAGGAACATGGCAAAGGTCCATGTCAGAATGAAGTGAACCATGGTGATGAAATGATCACAGTAGTAAGGGCTAAGAACATAAAGGCCAAACTCAGGGCTTATGTCACGAAGGCTAATACAGAGTAGAGCAGGTCAAAATTCCTGCACTGTGCCTATTTAATTCTTTAAAAAAAAAAGTTCATGGTTTTGGAGCAACTCCATACACACCAGCACAGCTGCCCCCAACATCAGTTACTCAGCTTCACACTGTCAGATTAGAGTCTTTCTTCTAAATTTGTAAAGGTGGAGCACCTCAAAGCTGTTTTGTATGGAGCTGTTAGCCTGCTAGCTATGCTAGCACTAGCACCACATTCAATTTCAGGTGAAAACCCATAATAAATATATATATATTCCCCACAGATTTGTGACATTTTTACCATCATTAATATTGCATACAAACTCAGAGGTTCACTGATCCTTTCTCCTCAAACTACACTGAATGACCTTATATAACTTCTATATCTTAACCACGGAATTCAAAAATGTAAAAAAAATATTAAAAAAAAATGTATCCTTACACCTTGATTTAGGTGGTGCAATACAGTGTTACCAGAAAAAAGAGTAGGGCTGTCACTAAAGATTGCTAATCAAGTTATTTATCTGTAATTTTGTGTACAATTAAGTATTTCAAATCAAAAAAGACAAAAAAATAAAACAGACTAAACAAGAAAAATCTATGCAAAGCCTTCGAAAGATAACAAAATACTTTGTTAGAAATAGATATTTGTTTAAAAACCTGTTTTCTTAATATTCTGTTTATAACTGTAAGAGGGGCTAATAGGAGCATTTAAAACCTGCATTATCATTTTTCAGAATGCAATGAAATCACTACTGATTTGCACAGAATGTAAGGGCTTTAATTGATTACTTATCTTCATTTAGTAGCATACATATTTGGGTTTAACAGAAATTATATTGATTAATAGTACATTGAAATACAGAATGTAGATCTTACTCATAATTCACAGACACAGCAATCTTTAATACAATATAACTTTAATTTTCTTCATAAAATCTTCAAAAACCTGAATAGGTTTTTAGTGTTTGAATAAAAGTACCTAAAATTAGTATCAAGCACTAGAATTTATATCTATAGTAGAAATTGTGCCATAAATGATGTTTTTCTGGCTCTATCCACATACTACAGTGTTCTACAGAAGGCAGGAGGGCAGAGGAGAGAGAGCACATAGCCTGTCAGATATATTACAGAGCAAAAAAGAAGATCAGGATCGATTGACCCGTCCAGAGAGAGAGCCTGTTGACATGTTATTAGACAAGCAGGCTGTGCCGCGCTCCAGTGTGCAGGAGGATGATGGTGTCATGTCGAAATGGCTCTCGACTCCAGAGTGACAGGAGCGAGAGATGAGATGGAGATAGAGATGGGTGGCTCCATTTTGATGGGCAGAGAGCGTCTGGAGCACGTCCGGAAAATTAAAGTCCTACATCGTTTCAATTATGTGGCTTTAAACACAAGCGGTTTCATTTTAGCCGCTCACTTAATGGAGACATTTAAGCGTACTTTGCATATAGTGTCTTCAATCATACGGCTCACATAACAAAATGCAGAAGTCTCTTCCTATGAGAAACTGCTGAGCATATTATTGCTGAGGCCTTTACACACCAAATAAGATTTATTTGCCAGTCAATGCATTCATTCAAACACATGTAGGACTGATGAACTCTTACACACCCCATGTGTAGGTCTAGATGGAGAACAAAATGATTTATTGATTCATTGATTCTTGCACTTTTCACAAGAGGCATAAACTCAGTCGACCAGTCACAGTTGAGGTTCTGGTGTTGACATGGTGGCAACCAGGATGAAAAACCAATTGTGTCCCAGCAACCTGTACATTTTGGCATCAAAAGAATTTACTTGTCCTCTACTTTTTCAAGCGTGGGGCTAGCATCTCCAAAGCAATTTTAACTGGGTTACAGACATCTAAAAAAATGTGTGTAACAGTGTAATAATGTTTCATCACCTAAATGAAGTGAAAAAAATTATATTCTCTGTTGATGGAAAATTTCAGAATTTCTGCATTGACCTTTATTGAGAGGAGATTATGATATCTTCATAACTTAATGAAAACACCAAGTTTGTTTCAAGTTTATTCTGTCTATAATATAATTAAATTGTGTTTTTGTGTCCCTCAGCTTTTGTATCTCTCAGCTTATGTAAAACATATAGGTTATATAGTATATAGTAACATGCGTGACCTTATACTCCTAGAGATTAACTGAAACTGACATCTGGCCAAAACCAGAGTATATTTGAACTAATATCCTTTTCCAAATATATTCTGTTATTTTTGGTTATAATATTAACTGTGACACTGGCGTTAGTCAGTTTGAGAACTGTGGCTGCTGATAATGTCTACGCAGGTACTTTCCTTTTCTGCTTCTGTGGCTTTAATATATTCTGTATATCAAACAGATTTCAAGCGGTCCCAAACCTGTAGTGGACAAATCCTTGGGCCGTGTTTTCCGATAGCTTATCTCATGTCCCTTGGAAAAACCATGAAATATTTGCACAAGTTCGACATTTATACTGTTTATCTGCGGCCACGTTACTGCATCTGACTGACGCAGCTCTGCAGAAGACTAAACAATGTTTTTAATCCTTATTCATTGTTTTCATTACCACACAGCTGTTGGTGTATCCAAAATGATCCTTTAGGTTTCTAAAACAGGATACGGTTAATGTTCATCTACATTTTATGCCTTAGATACTGAATGCTGAATGAGGCCACGTTAAATGATTTATTCAACATTCATGGATCATTTGAAGAGTTTTTGTATTAATAGATATCACAGTGAATTAAAAATGATTAAATTAAGCTGTAACATTTTGCATACTTCTCTGTGTTCAGTGTAATGAAGTCTCCAGGAGATTAATTTAATAATGAAATAAGCCTTCTGAAAGGAGATTCTACATTTAAAGGCAAAATTAGTCCAGAACGAGGCTACTGTCTGAGAAACTGACCCTGGGAGTCTAGATGATGATAACTGTTTTCAATTTTCATCAAAGTATAATTTTTGTATTAAGTGGTATGATACCATATTTTTAGTCCATTTTGAAGCTAAAACTACATAATAAAAATATTTCACATCCAAACATATTCAAAGCAATAAGAGAAAAAGCAATCCTACCGTCCACGCAAGAGGGGGCCGCTCGGGTGGTGCCAGCGACCTGCCCAGGGAAGCAGGAGCACTTGACAGTTTGAGAACGTTCTTCGATTTTGTTCTTGTTGCAGCAGCGGTGCGCCGCTATGACCTCACAGGTTCCTGCTTTGACGTGTACTGCAGAAACACAACAAGGACACAGAGCCCATTAAAACCAGGCAGCTGTTTAAACCTCAGCACACACAGCAAGGCCTGTACTTTTATGTTCGCTACCACTTCAGGTTCTGGTTGTGATTCAATGCAGTGGAAGCAAATACCATCACAAGGGCAATAGGGACAATTTAATTAACATGACGGTAAATGCTGAAACAGGGCTGGTCTGTAGTGCAAAGGAAAAGCAAGTTTATTTTTTGACTGGTATGTGCATGTTAACATGATTTTTGTATCTTAATGTGCTACTTATGAGAAAGAGAGATCAGTGAAGTTCTGAAACCCCAGCACCAAGGATTGGATGGACTATGTTTGCTTTTTGTTTGTTTTAGAGTGTCTTTCTAAAGAGGTATAGAAGCACTTTTGCAAGCATATAGAGGGCATTATTTACACATTCACACATCATTTGGAGGTTTAGGAGAGTAAAGAAAAAAAAGAACTTTTTTTTTTATGTTTCTTCTAGTGGTCCTTTTAAATCAGCCTTAATTACATCAGTAAAGATTTTCAATTTGGGACTTGAGTTGAAAATTGATTGAAAAGGGGGCCTCCATCTTCCCATTAGCAGGCCAATCTGAAAATCTCATCAACAACATTAAAAACATTTTGCCTCCAATCAATAAGAAGCCATTCAGACACACACAAAAGGGCCCGTCATACAGAGGGCAGGTGAAAGAAAACAGATTTAGTGATGTGGGCGTGTGCGGGTGAAGGTCTGAGCGCTTTCTGTGTGATTATCTCAGAGCTGAAAGCAAACACCGGCTGAAACTTAATTTGGAAAGTTTCATCAGCTGTTGACTGAATATTCAAGGTGTGTTTGGTTTGAATAAAGTTGGAGGAAGGGGGCTGGGGGCAGCAGTCATCCCACTATCGCTGCTATTGAGGTGGATCAGTGGGACCACAAACAATTATAGCATCTGTAAGCCAGCTTAGTCGTAAAAATCAATGGCTTTGAAAAAATAACAAAATAGTTTTAGCCCTAATCGAATAGTTAAGGTGCACTCGGCTTTTTCTGTGTTGGTTCTGGCTCACTTATGCAACTTGGCACACTTTCGCTAAGCCCAGAGTGGACATGGAGACGGCTGGCCATGGATCTGTTCTCCACCTGCTGTGAGAGAGCCTTCCTCTGGACAAGTTCATTCATTAAACTGCAGGGACAGACTCACTGGAGCTGGAAAAACAGCAAGAACTACTGATTAAACCATAGGTCTTTCACCAAGGTTACAACACACACCGACCCAGCTACAGCTGCTGTTTTGTATATGTATATGTATGGGAAGCAGGCAAAGAACAAGGAGACGTCTCAGCTGTCAGTTTCCACATAGGCTGAGTGAGCAGACTGTCAAAGAAACAATCCAAAGCTACAAATGTCTCATTTGATTGAAACATTTAGCCAATGTTCTTTAGCACTGCCTGAAATATTGTTGATAAAATACACTTGTAATAAAAACAAATGATGAAATCGGATGCCAAACATACTGTTATGCACTGAGGGCAATAATAACTCAGTCGAATGAAAATATGGACCTTAGATAGCAACTGTTCATGTTCTGAGGTAGCCTTCAAACACTTTTGTTGGTAGTATTGCCTGACTGGTGAGGTGTTGGGAATGACTAAATATTTTGGAGAAAATTGAGAGAAAATATTAAAATTAAAATAGAATCATTTACATTTTTCACAATCTTTCCCACTTGCTCACCTCACACATTCAAATGAAAATTCACAATAAAATCAGTGAAGCATTGTTGAAGTAAATGTAAAATGTCTGCGTGTTTCAAATTAAATGAGCCTGTACTGACAATTATGGGAATGTTTTGCTCCTTCATATTTTACTCTTCATGTATTTGCGTTATTTGGTCCCTAAAACCTGCAGCTCGGTAACGTAGCTCCATGACCTTTGCGAGAAGAAAGCACTTTCTCCCAATATCTGTGCAAAAGTTCCAAGACACGCAACACCTGCGATCAATAGATTTCACTTAAAGCAAAGTGGCTGGTTATCAACCAGGAAGTCATGGAGCATCTGCATCAGCTGTGGGAGAAGGCACGGGCTGAAGGCTAACGCTAATGTGACCTGGCGTTGAGCTCGGACTTCCAGCTGATCAATGCCTCTCGGGCACCATACTCGCCTCTACAATCGCATTCATTGATCCTTAATTGATAAGTGTTCCATCATTACTGGAGGCTGTTAAAAGTGAAGAGAGCTGTTTGGGCTGCTGTCACAACCGCAGGGGACAGAACTGCCCTTGAACATATTTGTCTCAAGACAAAAGCAGATTGGACAGAGTGATTTTGTCACACTATTAATAATTCATTAAGTCCTTTGACAATACCTATGTGTACACCTAAAACCAATCTATACATGTATGGTATTAGAATATTTTAAACAACGAGGTGTGCTAAAAGGGATGTATTTTGAGAAAGATGTGCTATTTCCCTCAAAACCACTGTGTTAAAAAATGTGTGCTGTACTGGATTGCTATATTATGTTGGTTTCATCGATGCCTATATTTCTGGTTAAAATTTCTACTTCTTTATATCAGATAGCACCTTGTTATACATGAATAAGCACCATTTCAGGCAGAAATGTTTGTTTCTTAAGGAAGAAAGTCTTGATGTATTTCTGCATACAGACAAATTCAAAACAGCCATTAAGCAAAAGTTTATTCTTTATTTCAATGACCCTTCTGCCAATTCAACTCTTCCACCGATCCAATCTTTAAACCACCCTGTTACTCCTGTGCCCTCCCAATAACAGCTGCTTGCAAAGCATTATGTTCCCCTTCAAAGAGACTCTGACATTCACACAAGCACCTACCCACACACACCTTAGCCGTTTCACATATCTCTTTCTCACATACTGCTAAGGTAGAAAAGCATCTACTTTCATAGGGAAGAAGAAACTAATTTGGAGTTTAAGACCAAAAAAAAGGCAAAGAGAAAATGTGACTCATAACTACCAAGTCCTGTGAGACCACAAATTAAAGCTTTCAGCTTTGGGAGGTAAGAAAATCCAAAAACCCTGAAGCTGTTTTAAATTAAATATTTGAAAATATCAAATAGGTGCATGAAATACTGGAAAATGTTATGCTATATAAGCATGTAGTATAATGCATACTAAAGATTACATATATTACTTACTTATATAATTAAAACTAAATATTTATTCCTTGATGCTAAAAAACGAATGGTTGCTTTGCCTGGGAATTAAATAAATGAAAGTCAGTCTCTGACTACATAGTACTGTGCTGTATTACAAATACTGCCAAAAAGCAATATTAATTTGCTTCACAGGATGAGATGTTCTCATAAACCTAAGACACAGATTTCCAACCATCACCTCATTGTTTCCTCAGCTTGTTTCCTGATTTGCCTGGTAGTTTCTATTAGCTTCCAGTTGAGATATTAGATCCGCCAAACTGACATCACATAGGATTAGATGTAGATGAAAGTGGCTCTGATTCTGGGCCGACTGCAATCTAACTCCAGATGGAGTGTAATGCAGATCAGCTCCTATGGAATCTATGAGCTAGAAAGTAAAAAAATGCATTATGCAAAATGATAAAATATCCTTTAAAACCAAGGATGACTACAATCTGAACTTCCCCTGGCACACGGCCCTCCCAACTGCTACAGTATGTATTCTGCAATATTTATGTTCAGCACTGAACTGTTCAAGCTTCAACACCTACGAAATGATATCAGCTACATTACCCTTGACTGCATTCATATATGCAGAGCAAATTAAAAAATTCAAAGCAATTCTAGTAAAGAAAAGTATGGCAAAAAAAAAACCTAGTAGAAACAGGCATCCATATATTACTAATACACAGAAGTAAACAAGAAGGGTGAAATAACCTCACAGCCTTCTATTTCGCATAAAAGTGAACATATATATGGACAGCAGAGACATCTGCCAAGAAAAAAGGAGGCTTGAAAGTAAATGGGATGTTTTCATAACCACACAGGACATATATTGTGTCAAGCAATTGCGAACATATGGATATTTTACAGGACTGGAAAATGTTGCTGACACTTGTCAAAAGCAGTTAGCATCTCTGTTTCCATACACTTTCCCAATAACATGATTTGATGGTAAGAAAACACGTATCACTGAGCCGTATGACATTCTCCAGAAGGGTAAAGGCTATTTAAAAATAAAACTGAGAACATATTGTAGCCAACTGCACGATGCAAAAAAAAGATCACACAGGATTTTTTTTTTCCCTTTTTAAGTTGCTTTTGTGGCTTGTCATCCTGCCGAGGGTAAGCTTGCTGCAGCTTTGAGTGGCTGTTTTTGTCTAAATAGTTAGTGAACATAATGACAAATACAAAAAAGAAGGGAAAAAAATCTAAAACCGCCCCCTGTTCGCTCATCTCGAATTAGCATAACACAGCCACTCATGCCTTTGACTGCAGCAGGAGAGGGATGACAGACCTTGTGTTGCCAAAATTGCTATTCAGAGGTTGTTTTTGCTTGCCGTTCTAATACGCACAGCTGAAAAGTAAAGCACCAAATGATGCACTGCATCCTTTTCAGCACCACTACCAACAAAATCAAATCCAAACAGCAATTGCATTGCCATTCTGATCACAAAGTTAACATATAGTTTCAGGATCACAGAAGGTTAAACAGGAGAGCGACAGGACAAACAAGCACTTGCCACTGGAAATGGGTACATTATAAAGTGCCAATAATGTTTTTTCCTTATATTTTATTTTTTAAACCCCGAGGTCCACGTATGACATTTCATTTTTCATTCATATGCACATATTCGTTATGTCAGGTCTGTTTACAAGCAATAATTAATCAGGCTCTTTGTGCTACTGTGCCTTTAAGAAAAATATAACTACATACAGTAATTGACCTGTGTTCTGATCACTTGCCCTGAATCAGAGCTCTTCCATTAGCTGTCCAGCCTAAAACCCTGAGCAGTAAACTGCTGTACACTGAATGACTGTACACACACACACACTCACAAACATATACATATATAAAAAGGGTGGGGCTAAATCCGATATTCGGAAAGGCACAAATAACGCAATTTTTTCTACTACTATTGTTCAGATAAATACTTAAACAAATACTTATATATATATAAATGCAAATTCATTGATTCATTGTTCAAAAGCAAGGTTTTCAGCTTAGATTTTTGTTTACCGGGGACTGAAGAGTGCACTTTAAAAACGAATATTGTTAACATACTACACCAAGTTCTTGTTTAAAAACTGATACGTGTGCCACAATATTGGCCCTGTAAAATTTGAAATAAAAACGGAAAAGCAATTGGTCAGGTCAGCTGGTGAGGGAGGCTGCAGTTAGATGTGCTCAGAGCAGCTGAACCAGCTGAAGCTCGAATCCCTACTGCACTCTTTCATCTGGCAGCACAAGCAGTAAGCTCATGCAGGGAAAGCACACAGAGAGGCCAGTGGAAAACCTCTCTGACTATCTAAGCAAGGACTGGCAGACAACATCAGCCTCAGCTGTTCAATGGAGCGGTAATTGTGTGTGTGTGTGTGTGTGTGTGTGTGTGTGTGTGTGTGTGTTTGTGTGTGTGCGTGTGCGTGCGTGTGTGTGTGTATGTGTATGCATGCTTCTGTAGCTCAATGTTCAGAGCCCGGAATATCTGAGGTGATCTTGCTTTCTACTGCAGAAAAGAAGCAGCCACTGTCTGTTCCCTTCGTCAATATGCCACGCTCAATAAAGGAGGAGGGCTCATATCGATTTAGTCATCAGCGAGTAAAATAACATCATGAAGTATTCATAGAGGAGGTGCTGACCAGGACACAACGACATGTGCCTGGAACAGGTTTTTCAAAAAAAGCATTAAAGAACAGCAGAGCTGCTCTGCTTATCATGCACAACACAACACTTTTGTTTGAATCGGTTCAGGTAGTTTCTTCCTGTTAATAGTGACAGTTGATAGATGACGGTATTGTGAATTATCAATAGATCTGTGCCAATGACCATCAAGTTGAGTGTTTTAAATTAAAATGTGCCATTGGCAGCTTTAAAAGGCACAAAAATCAATCATATGTGTTTCATAGTCTATAGACCATGTCCTGTTTAAGGCTGCAATTTCAAGGGGTATTTAAAGAACTAAGCTGTGTAAGTTGTTGTATTTCACCTTTAAATGACCATTTCCCAATTTCTTGTCCTTTAGTATTAAACAGGCTGTTTTGGTATTGGGACTGGTATGTGGAAATGACCTTTGCTCTGACTGGCTGCTCAGTATTTTGTCTCATTTAAAAAGCATTACAAAGTGAAACACCTCAGACTGCGCTGTGTAACCATGGGGATAAGTTGATGTAGGCTGATTAGACAGTTACATGTAAATGGATTTGTGATGTCTCAAAAACGATCTTGTTTTTGGATTAGTTTCTATATATAGACCGTTTGGACTGGGATCAGTGAACAGTGCCCTTGGAAACTTTCAGCATTTATATACATTAGGAATCTTTATATGAAAAACATTTTGGTTTTCAGTGATGAAGGGCCTTTAAGCAGGCTTTTCTGTGGCATCATGATATTTTCTGCCCTGCTAAATGTTACTGGAGAACAGTGCCACAAATTCCAATAAATAGTAACTGATAAGGCTGTGAGATTGAACTACAGGTATACTGGTATATGGTATGTACACGGATATGGCCACTTTTAAGCAACAAGCAACTGTGTAATTGTGAATTTCCATGCACTGCATATGTACGCAACCATTTATCCCACCGTAGACAGGACAATATAAATGGAAAGAATGGATAATACAGGAAATGGTCTTGGGCTCAATTAAACCGTATGACGGCAGTTAGCGGCATCACATTATCTGAACCTTCCCATGGCTGCTTTGGTGGAAGTGAGAGCGCTCTCCGGCAGTAAATCAGTGATCAGACTCACTTTCCCTCCGTCTGTCCTAACACTTATTACTCAGCATGACGGCAGTGAACAGAAAGAAAAGCGCTTTTCTCTCTTCTCCCTTTCCCCCCTTTTTTTCCAAGCAAAGCGCGAGCAAGCGAGAGGAGCAGAGTGGCAACCCAATTACCACTGCATCGGCGTGGCAATTTACAGCAAGTCACTTATGAAATTGTTATGAAGCGATAGAGCGGCCGGCCATCTGTGGCGCGCAGAGTGGGGAGATCAAACAGCCTGACTCCTCACAGCTCCAGTTACAGGATCAGAGGGGAGGGGGGGGGGAGAAAACAGTCACTGAGCCTAGCTCTAAAAAGTCCAAATGAATAGATGTCACATCAAATACTCTTTACTGGGCCGTCTCTTTGACACAAATATGCCATGTTTTTTCCCCTGATGGGAGAGAGGCGCTCCGCTGGCCAACGATGCGTGGAGGCCTGGGATGGGGAGGCTTCAGGGGGGGAGGCGGAGGTTCACCGCAATCCGAAGCCAACTAAGGTTGTACTAACCCAGCCCAACGTAGCACTGATGTTCTGTGGTTAGACAGGACTAATGCGGAGTCGAGGCAACACTCTACCAAAACAAGCTGTGTATCCAGGCAGAGCTCCAAACCACTCAAGCTAATATAAACAGAAGCGGAAAGGCATACAAAAGAAGCAGACATGAATAAATGATGGAGGGGCACGTTTGAAGGCAGGACCTCTACAGGCAGACATGACGCCCGCTGTCAGCTTCGTGCCGCTCTGACACTTTGGAGGCTGAGTGTGGGAAGGCTGGGTGTTAAATGGGAATTAGCGGAGAGGAAGATGAAAAGGAAACCAAACGCACAGGGGCTGGAGAGGTGCGGCCCGCCTGCCAGCTGAATCAAACTAATGCTGTATTTTTTATTAAATGTTTTGACCTTTAACAGGTTTAGGCTTTAACAAATTTTCACAGGCCTTTTTCAGAGTGCTGTACAATGGAAAGCAAATGTAGCACAACAATTGTAAAGTACTGTCTGGAGCAAAGGCATAGAATAACTTTTGGTTTTCTGAAAAATAATTCAGATATTTTACTTGTTTCAATGAAATGACCTTATTCTATGGCCAGATGATTTATCTTGTTTTGAACAAGGACAAACATCTGCCATGGAATGGCATTGTTTTCCCAAATGGGAAATGCTGCCATTATTATTAAATCCATGAGATTTTATTTAAAAGCATGTGTGAAAAATGTTATATACAGATCATAACATTATAAGTGTTGTGTATTTAAAATAAGAGATAATCCAGAAAACCATGTTAACCAACTAACCTGAGAGGCTTGAGATAATAATAATAATAATAATAATAATAATAATAATAATAATAATAATAATAATAATAATAATAATAATAATAATATGTGCCCAAATACTGTAAAGTAACTTGTTAATTCTGTCTAACAATGTCCACTTAACTGGTTGCATGCATTTTCTATAATTCCCTTAATAAGTGTTTGTTCTGTGCTGCTGATTGGCTAAGGGTAGTGTGCTGAGTCTTACAGAATGCTAGGGGTCTTCGGAAAATTGTGACTGGCAGAGTCACTAGCATCAGGCTTCTAGCAGTTGTGGATAACATTTATTCATTAATTGGTTTCATAATTCATCCAGTTTCAAAATAAGCTAAAAGATTGGGGGTTGGGGTGGGGGGGGGTTGTTTAAGGAATGTTGATTATGGATTATGTGCCAATAATGCTTTACTGGTTTAGCAAAATATGGAATTTCCATCATCCACATATATGTTAACCAAACACCAAATGTTTTTTTAAACACAGTTTATTTAAAAAGTGATTCAGACAGATGCCAGTGTATCACGGTATGGCTCCCTCATCCCAGGAAACATACATCAACATCAAAGAGTTCAAATCCATCAAGACCGACATTATTCATCCTTCAGACTTGCCCTAAGTGGAAAGTGGTCTTAAACAAATGTCAAGGACTTGGATATGCATCATCAATCATGAGAGGGTCATAAAAATAATATAAACTACAAAGCTGTGCCCTCTAACAACATCAACGTTATCTTTAGACATATCAGTAAAGGTGGAAGCTGAAGCTCCTGAGGAAATCATCTCAGATTATGTCTGCAGAGACATTACTGTGCTTTGGCAAGCCATTTATAAAAGGCTCAATTAGGCCATGGTGAGGTTCCCAATCCCCAAGCCATATATGTCAGTTAACAAAACCCATTACTAAGGAACTGCATAAAAACAAAAGACCTCCATTTTTTTCTCGCTGTCCCATCCCACAATTCCTTTTGCATATTATCCCAGAGACCAGACATTTGGTCAGGCCACAGCCATAGGGATTGCTGAGGCTGACAGATTCCTGGGCCTTTGGGCCCAGGGCACAAATGAACTTCTCTCCTGCACCATCCATCTCTACAGCGCACTGTTAGCGGCTACTTCTGATCAATGACCCTCCCTTGAGAAATCGCACATCCTTCTCAGTCAATGGCCTCTGAATGTTATTACATTTCAGTTCCAGGAAAAAAGCAGCACCCTGAAACTAATGGAGAGCGTGCCACCATTTGATCACCGCTCAGCCAACATGCATTGGAAATGGTGAGGGGGAAGTGAAGATGAAGAGCATCACTCCCGGCATCAACTAAAAAAGTGTCACTCGAAGAAGCTCGGAAAGGATAGTGTGACTCTGTAGTGCCTCACACAAATATGTTTTACTGCCACTGCTGCTGGGTTGAATGAGCTTTATACTTTTGTACTTGCAAAAATATCTTTCAACTGAATGCAAAATTGGGCATTTCTTGTCAAAATGCAATATTGGGCAGTTCTTGTCAAAACAAAAACTTAGAGTGTGCTATTAAATCATTACAATTTATATCCTATTTCATTCGTATGAAGAATAGGTCATGCTGTAGGGAATAATTTTTTTTATGGTTAACATTGATATGGTGGAAAATAAACTATTTACATTTCCAAGGTTCACAGTTACTTGACTTTATTGTCATCAGCAGCTGTGTATGCGTACATAATAAGATGAGACAACATTTCTCCATAGACCACGGTGCAACTCATAGCAACACACAACATACAAACTGCCCAGCGATGAGCTACAGCAACACTTCCAGATCACTAAGCTGTCAAAATTACTAATTACTATTACTACTTAAATGTATCTGTCAAAGGGATTCTTGATGGAATTGACTTAGAGATTTGCTTGCAGTTTTAACAACTCATCTTATAAATAAATGCTTTTGTGGGTGGAAAGTGGATAGGAACTACCAATAGTTAATATTTTGGAATAATGAGGTGCACATGTGTTGGCATTTATTCAATATACATCATTCAATAAATATTATCGTTGCTTTTTAAAAGTTGGTGTGTTGGTTGTATTCAGATTATTGAACTTCTTTGTTAATTCACTATTAGAAATCCCTCCATCCATTATCTGAACCACTTCTCCTTAGCCACGCAGGGCAGACACACAGATTGACTCCAGGGGGCAATTTTACAACTCCAGTTCACCTGACATGCATGTCTATGAACTGTGAAAGGTAAACTGAGCTCCTGGCAGTAACCCATTGAGAAAACATGTGAACTCCCCACAGAAAGAACCCTTGGTTACCCCAGCTGGGAACTGAACCCTGGACCCTCTTGCTACCCATTGCACCACTGAGTCCATTAGAAGTTCAATTGTCTAAAAGGCATCTTTGTTACCTTTTTTTTTTATTTTATTTAAGTCAACATCTTTTTCATAGTGTAATAAAGTGTCTTCTTTGCTAAAATCCTCAGACTAAGCTGACTGTTCCTCTGCAGTAGGCAGAGAGCAGAGGTAAGGCTGAGGATGCTGAGAGCTGTTCACTTTCCATAGCGTTCTCCTATTCCTCGCACATACGCATGCTGCCTCCGAGTCGAGATGCCAGTCATGTTTGCTCTAAATAGCATGCCATCCCCACCCTCAAAGTGTCAGTAGTGTTTTACATCTGTCTCACACACACACACAGACACACACATACACACACACTCCTCCGAGCCTCCTAAACATGACTGACAGCTGAGATGTCATCGTACATGCTGTCGTGGTAACAAACAACACCAATCAGTTTCCCATGCTGTCTTATGCCTCCGACGCCAGCCACATCTCAACCTGGGGACAAGGGTGGGGTGGCAATCAGATCAGACGAAGAAGGAAAAAATGGTAGAGGTGGCAGGGCTTGGATTACTTCAGAGTGCTCAGAGTAAAGAAAATGCAAATCAGGAATATACTAAAAGAACCTGACATGATAGTCTAAGAATCAAAGAAAGCATAATGGGAGCCAGTTCACATGAACTGGAGTAATTTATATATTTAGCCAAGAGTGCTCCTCAAGTAGTCACCAACACCGCGGGAGCTGATAGATATTAAAACCCACAATGACTCACCATTTAACAGAGCCATTTTGGATCAAGGTGAAAAACTGCAAGGACTAATTCTTAATTGTCAAAATTACATTGAACATTGAGCAAAGGACCTCTAGACAAAGGTGAAATATTATAAATGTGGATTCTTAATCGTCTAAATTACATTAACTGAGCCCTGTGCAGGAGTCATTAACCTACCGCAGCCTCGCTGCTACTCGTAATTACTTCACATTCTTGGTGAACGTTGCGCTGCTCTCCAGCACAGGCCATTTCTCTATTCATAATTTAGCCCTCATCGATTTTCTGCACGAGCCACCGGTCATTTTGGACCTCCAGACAGGTGTATCTTTCTGTCTGACTCAAAGATGTCCCCTTCCAATTGGTCACTGGGCAGCAGGAGACTTGCTATTTTGGGGGATTTGTGGGCAGGAAAGAAGCAGCTCCAACACCGTAAAATTTCATGCCCTGTTCGTGTAGCTGTATACTCAGCCGAGATGTTTCAGCCGCACGCGCCTCTTTTTTTTATGGCGTGCTCAGGACACCGTGTTGAGCATTTCATTCCCACAGTGATACAGACTGAGGCACATAGTCACAGAATGTAATGAAGTGACTACAGAGGCGATTGATAGACCTCATTTTAGAGCCTTCTATTTCACTCGGGACATTCTATTTCACTTGGCTCAAACTGCCTCTAGTGAGGAACTAGCTGAGGGCGTCTTAACATCACATTAAAAACAAGAGGAAAAGAAAGAGGGAGCAAAAAGGAAGGGGGAATAGACAGCCTTAAAGCCTTCCTAATGCTTTTCTCATTCAGCCCTCTCCCTTTGCATCCCTTTGAGAAGGATACACACTCATAAATGTCTTCTAGGATTTATATTACATTATTACTTGTGCTTATTGAGTGGGTGGTTTCAAAGGGGCAGTTATTAAAGCAAATATCTTTAATTTACAATTTGGTCCCATCAATCAGTTCTAGTAATAACAAGGGATTACTTATTAGTGTTGCGAGAAAGATATTTAGTTTCCTGACAGATTTTCTTTATGCATGTTCTAATATGCTCTCCATCCTCTACAGATAATGTAGCCACCATATGACAAAATGCAAAATGACTGAGCAAAGAGTTAACATTGCAACATTTAAAGCTGTTCCACAAAATGTAAATAAAAGTAAATTACAGTACAAACAAAGGACAAAGAACATAGAAGGTGACAACAAAATTGTTTTTAGAACTTCTAATATATTTCTAATGCTGCAATGCAATATTCTCACAATTGTACTATTGCTCCTATCTCATGGCAAGACCACATAAAGAACAGTGTGGATTTAATCTTATAACTCACCTGGGACTATTATACTGCGGCACACTTGTTTGAATTTTGTGGTCAATATTTAATTTTATCTGTACGTCCCATTCCACTTTCCTCCCTTTTATATGTAAAAGTCTAAGCAACTGAAGCAACTATGACTAATACCTGCTACCTCACTACATGATTTTATACTGAACATACATAGAGAATAGGTTTAATTGCTCTTTCACAAAATCCTGAGAATATGATTGGCAGTAATACAGCCATAAATTAGCAGCCCCATTGATATCAGCTCAACATCAAAATGACCTTGTATGTTGGATGAAACATGCTGGTCTATTCCATTTAGTAACATTTATTTCTCTACTTAATCCAACTCAAACAGAACTAAAGCTGCTATCAGAAACTCAACAAGACTTTCAATGGCACAATTAGTAGGCTTTTTATGCATACCTCTCAATTGCCCTTTTCATTTATAAGTATTAAAAGGAATTACTTTGTAAGTTCTTTCGGTGCAAGTAAAATTCAAGAGAATGGGTTTAGCCTAATGACTGAGGTCACAACATCCAAGGCAAAAGGAAACTTCAAACTTCAAACAAAAGGAAACGAACACATCCACAGGCAAATAGTTAATTAGCAAGGATAATCCCTGAAAGTATCCCACAAAGTGATGGCAAAATTCCTGCACCCCAGACCACGCGTATGTGTATGTGCCCTTTTGTATGCTGCAGTCAGGGCCTAGAAAGGCTTCTTGACAGCAGCTTGCTGGCACTCTGTTCTCAGCGGCAGCCACTCCACCGCTGTCAGCGATTCTCTGCTAATTGCTTCCATCAGTAAAAATCGTTATGACCCCCCCCCACCCACCCCACCCCCACCCCCCGCCACATATTCTTGTCCAAATCCAAAATGCTCACATTGCTTTGAGTCGCAGGCCATCAAGCCATCCGGCTGTATGTCTCAATGGAAAATAATGAGAGGCTAATAATGAAGAATAGCCTGTAGGTCTGATTAGTGATTACACTGCACACAAGGCCAGATGAGTTAGCCAGATAGGCCAAGAGTTGCGTGTTTGAACACTGCAAGCTTTCTTACAGTGATTAAAATCAAAAGGACCAAGATAGAACTGACTATGATTGTTGCTAAGAGCACCAGTATTACAGTATCCCATTTGTACAGGTGCCATAAGAAAATAAAATTGTGTAGATTTTTCTAACACCTTACCACTTGACATCCTTCCTCTAAACAGTGCCTGTTCACAAGATCCTCCAGAATACCCTTTCCCTTAGCACCCTTATCACTTCCACCAAATCCCTCTAGGTAAATGTCATTTGTGACAAAGTGTGCTTGTTTCAAAATATTGCTCAGTCCAACACACATCACACATCACATGACATAGATCATGTCCTCTGGGATTTTAACAGAGCGAAACTACACCAAGAACTTCCTAAATACAGGCAGCACATTAACTGTCCCACCAGGGACAATATCACACTGGACCATTGTTATACAACAGTGAAAGATGCCTAACGCTCTGTCCCCCGTGCAACTTTGGGACATTCTGATCACTGCCTGGTCCATCTTATTCCAGTTTACAGGCAACAACTTAAACCTGCCACGCCTGTAGTCCAAACTGTGAAAAAGTGGACTAATGCAGCAAAACAGGAGCTGCAGGACAGCTTTAAATGCACTGATTGGACTGTTTTTGAAGCTGCATCTGATAATCCGAATGATCTGACGGACAGTGTGGCATCGTACATCAGCTTTTGTGAAGATGTGTGTGTGCCTACCAAGACCTTCTGCACATACAACAATAACAAACCCTGGTTCACTCCAAAATTGCAACACCAGCGTCAGGACAAGGAAGTTGCATACAGAAGCGGTGACAGGGGCCTTTACAAGCAAGCCAGAAACACACTGACCAGGGAGATCAAAGCGGCTAAAAGGAGCTACTCTGAGAAGCTGAGAAAACGCTTCTCAGCTAACGACCCTGCGTCAACGTGGCGTAGCTTGAGAGCCGTTTGTAGTTGTAGGGG
>JBBMFX010000101.1:17719781-17731647 GCA_037832545.1 Rhabdalestes septentrionalis
GGTTTTTAGACCGAAGGCTGTATTACCTATATTTCTATGGCTTGTGTGGCGAGGCAATTTGAAAGGTGTTCGGCCCGCCCATGCAAAACACACACACACACACACACACACACACACACATTCAGAATTAGATCCATTACAGAAGAAAAAACACACAGATAGTTAGGTCATGTTTGCACTTCTGAGAGCAGGTCGAATCCACATACATGCAGAGAGCCAGAGCTAACAAAAGCAGCGCAGAGCTCTGCAAGTGGAGGAAGACGTGATCATTCGGTTTCTCTGCTGTCAGGGATTCCATCAATCATTTACTGTATGTTCTCAAATATCAGCCTCTGAGTCAGCCCTTCTTCAAACACGTTAGCCAGTGACACAATCTCTCCCTGTTTTGGTGGTCTGCTCTTGGCTGGCAAACACAGTAATCTTGATATACTATCAAAGGCTGTTGGCCAGTAATTCCCCCTCTATCTTTGTGAGGAGTCCAGAGAGACTCGAACACACAAAAGCAATCAGAGACTCATCTTGCTGCCGGGGGCCAAGCTTGTGTTCCGCTCGTAAAGGGGGGAAAACAATCTCAAAATCGCAGCCATCCTTTCAAGGCCTTTGCCAGCATATCTTATCAAATTAGCACAAAGATTGGTTTCATGCGTAGTGCTCAGTGCCTCCTTGTTTGGCAGAGACTTGTGAGGATTTTCTGCATATGTTCAGCGGTAAGACCAGCTCTGTCTGCCCCTGTCGGCTCTATTTCTAAGCAGAAAGGGGGAAACTGCAGCGTCTAAATAATTCAGGCAATAAAAGGTTGTGATTAAGCACTCCTTGATCCACTGAATCAGATCTGTTGTGCTTTTAATAAGAGCACAGCCTCATGATAGCTGTTTGTGTGCAAGATGGGACAATAAAGAGTGCTGAGTGCATTAAGAGCTGTTGCTGCAACAAGCTATTTTTCAACGAAGAGTGTGCGATTTTTTTCCTCTCTTAAAAGCATCCTGATCCTACCTCAAGATTGAAAATGTAAACATTAGCTTCGTATTTGAAACAGCTTAGTAATTTATAGTAAACTCTTCACCATTTTGTGTGCCTATTGTATAGTGCAAAAACAAATCAAAAATGGTTTGTATTAAAATAGAAAAGCCATCTCAGAATACCACTAATGTTTAGAATGTATTTCATTCTGTATTTCAGTATTTCGGTAAGAAGGAACCTTGTTCGTTAAAATAGATTCTTTTTCACATAACATTATCATTAACATTTAATAGCTTGGTGTATTCATAACACTTAAAAGAATGAAGGAATAAATCTTTGTCTTTTTCACACGGCTTCTTCCTAGACTGTGTAAGTTATATTCCATTTTGGACATATTAAATGTTAACTTTTGAGTATTTATGTATGCTGTTAGTGGAAATACAAAGATTTATTTCTATAACACTAACAAATAGTATAGCAGACCATTTATTTTACTCATGTGAACAAACCTCAGAGGACAGAAGATGAGCATGGTAGGAGTTAAAGAGGTATATGGGCAGCTGTGTACATTTCATTGGCTTTTAATAAACGGTGAACTACAATTTTACTGTTATTATGTGTTTTGCTTCCTTACTCATTAACTGAAGCAGGATGTCACAATAACTTAATTCTGACAGGCACTCTCCCGTTTAATCCAATTAACTGCTGTAAGTACAACTGAACACCAAGAGAGAATTGCACCTAATACTGTTTTGAGGCAGGAGTAATAAATGTTTCAAGTAAAAACAGGATCTAGCAAAAACGTGTTTGAAGGTGTCTTCAAAGACATCTTGCACAATTGAGAGTTCTGCTCAGCACTGGATGAATTAAAAATCTTTATACCAAAATAGTAGCTATTATTCTCTACACATTTCACTAATAATGTAAAGAGTAACAGATATTTTATACTAAAATGATTTCTGCGTAAAATGTCTTTGAAAAAGGACTAAGATTATTTTCTAAGCATGCCTTTGCATTATATGGACAAAAGTCTGTCTTTCAAAATCAGATTTTCAAAGTTTGGTCTAGGCCACAAGGGCAAACGTAATGCTGCAGCAAAGCAAGACATTTTAGACAGTGGCATGCTTCATACTTTGTAGACACAGTGTTTTGTATACGACCCTTTTCTGTTCCATCATGACTGTGTTCCAGTGTCCATAAAGACATGGTTGGATGAGTTCAGTGTGGAAGAACATGACTGGCCGGCTCAGAGCCTTTGGGATAAACTCGAACGGAGATTGTGAGTCAGGAATTCGCATGATTGTGCAATAGTCCCTGCGTCCCAGTATTTTTGTCCATATACTGTAAATCAGCAGTCTCGGAGGGTGCTCTGTTCTACAGTACTTCTGATCCAACCTATCAACCATTTCATCAGGAGGTGTGTAAGAGTAGGGAGAACTGTAGAGGAAATTGTGGCCTCCACTACTGAGATTGGATTTACTGATATAGACAGTCAACATCTATTTTCTGCATTACACTGAATAAAGCAGTCGCGTCTTTCATTACAGACTTGTCTTTACCCTCCTAGACAATGTTGTGCATCTGTCTTCTTACATATAACACACACATTCAAAACATATCTTTCTTTTCTTCCTGTTCTTGTTCTTGTTCTTATTTTTTGTTGTTGTTGTTAAATATGCATCAACATTCTGGGATATCACGAGGCAAAAACATGCAACATGCAACTGCATTGTACACAGTGTTAAACCAGTGACAGTCTACAATCCAGTCCTGCACATTCATGTCACATATCCCCCTCCACCTACCTAAGGGCACATTTCCAAAAGTTCAGATTTCCCAATGAAAGATCACTAGAATAGACTGGAGCTCTCTTTACTCTGTGGAAGAAAAAATACCTTAAGGTTACATTATAAAATATTACGTTTTTTATTTGCTTGAACACTAACAACAGTGTCATCAGTCTCTGATTTACATTACTTTGTGGACAAAGTCCCTGGAACTTAAATATTTCTTGAAGAAACTACGAAAAAATTCTCAATGAATGCAAGAATGCCACCATACAAAGCAGAGGAACAGCACAAAGCGTATAAAACAGATGACATCAGAGGAGATTCTAACACCACCAGAGTAGCCCAGGCAGCACTCAAAGCTCTCGCACCTATTGATTACACAGAGATGTGAGTAAACTGCAGCCAGAGTGCTCAGAGCGTTCTCTTCTCCAGCAGTCCGAGAGACACCATACAGCTTCGTGAGTGGACATGTTTTGGTTTTAGGGCAAAACAAACCAGCCATAATGTTTTAGTGTTTCCATGCTAAGCAGCTGGTTATGTAGCACTTGACACATCCCTGAGGCCAAGAGTCTCTACTGTACATCCCCTGCTTTAAATTGCTGGAACTGATGTTATAGGGTTTTGAAAGGAAATGCCGGCCCAGGACAACAAAGGTCATCAGACTATTGGACCCCATTCACAGCACTGTGGGTAAAACATAAAAGACCCTCAAACTGGATTTTTTAACTTTCTTTTTTCATTTGAGGTTGCTCCCAATAACCAGATACCTGGGCCCTGTAATAAATAACAAAAATAACAAAAAGAAAATTAACAAAGAGTGGATTTTTCTTAATTACCTGAGGTCAGTAAAGGTCAATGGACATTGACAACTGCCATACAAACATGCAATAGCTGCAAACAAAACAAATCTCATCAGTAATTTATAATTAGTAATTAATAATTAATCTAAACCAAATGCAGTATAAACCTTTACTGTATCATCACCCACCCCAATGCATCAGATTTCCTTTCCTCAGACTATTTTTCTCCTCTAAGAAAGTGTTTAAAACTACAGTAGCTTTTACTAACCACATGAAAAGTTCGGGTCCTGAATCAAGTTTATAAATAAATGAATTTTGAACTCACGCTAACATGCTTGTGTTTACCAGGCTACAGTTTCTCCAGGAGGGCAAGTTCTTTTAACTCAAACGGTTTCTGTGTGCATCCCTGAAGGCTACGGAAAACCAGAATGAACCCACAACACCAGGGTCGAATGCACCTGTGTTCACTCAGACTCAGCTTCACTTTGGAAGCACATGAAGACCCAAAACACCCTCTGTGTATGTACATGAACACTGAGTATTTTCAGTTCAACAGTGCAACAACTGTTTACTCCTATTAGAAAAGTCTCAACTAGAAACTGTTCTTCAGCAAGGGGAAAAATGCAAGAAAGCAGCAGTGGTGGTCTTGTTCCCAAGTCAGCCAGCTAAACCCACCAGACCACAGTTATTGTGAAATAATCTGGATGGATTGAAAACAAATGACACAAATGTTCAGCCCGTTCAGAAATGCTGTAGTAATTTCCCCTACATATCCAAACTCTGCACATTCCATTTTTATCTATAATTTCCACTATTCTGTCTGTATTATTTCATTATCGTTAGTATTCACCCCAATATCCAATATTTGACATTGTTTAGAAATGCACTAAGATGTAAGTGACCAATTAAACTGACCTGATGCAGGCAAGTCATAACTGAGATTTACACAAACATAAAAGAAATGATTAATTATTAAAAAAGATGGAAACAGAATGCTCAGTGGTGAGACTTATTACAGTAAACCATTTTGAAAACTGCTTGAAAAGCCTTTTGGCAGTCTTGCATAAAACCTATGCAGGTTTCCAGTTCGGCCTTAAACACTGAAACAGTTGCTGTGATTTCGTTACATGTACTTTTGTGGATGTAATGTAATTATGAAAATGTTCTAAACTAAATAAAAGCATCTGCTTTCCTCTCAAAGAAAGAAAAGGAAATGTAACATCTTTCTGAGCAATTTTCTTTATGTTAATATTTTTTGGATGACAGCCAAACACATAATTTCATTCCAGAATCTTTTTGGAGAGATGGCATGCTTAGAATAGATGGTAGTTGTTCTCAATATTGCATCCACTGGGCTCACAATTATCACTGTCAGTGTTAAACATTAGGCATAAAAAGCTCTTTGGAAGAGTAAACCTTATACAGGATCTGTGCTTTATCTGTACTATTTTCATTTTTGGAGTGATGTCCACCGGGGTCACCTCAGCCTTAACTAGGGGCCTCTGGTGCACTTCTTCTGTGAGAGTTTTTAAATGGCCCCAAAATATTTGTTCATCCACATTTATTTACACAAGATGCAGTTGGATGATTGCCAAAGAGTGTGCTTTTGTTCTGCCTTAGACATTTATTAACCTAGATGACAAAAAAGTACAGTCATAGTGACATTCAACAGCCCGAATAATGACATTTCTCATTTAAATTTTCATTTCATCCCTCAAATGTGGATAGAATAAGATAGTTACATATTTAATATTACCTTCAACTGCAAGCTTAAACAGCTCCCACTCATGTTTTATCACAGGCCTCAGTCAGACCTGGTCTTTCAGCCTTGTTAGTCTCTTTCAGCTTCTGTAATCTCTCTCCAAGTTTGGTTTACAAAGGTTTTTATTAAATGCATATTCACAAAAAGGCGAATGGTAGAAACTCAGAACTAGAAAACTATTATGATCAAAACAATGGGATCCTTTCATTGACATTAACTTACAGTAAACAATTTTCTATGCTAGGACTGTAATGATACAATGACGCATTATTCAATTCAAGGTACTGAGTTCACTATTAAATATTCTCACAATCTTGAAAAATAAGCACTGAATTCAGTTGTTGCACAATTTACTGAGCACTGGAAGGCAAGGGCTGCGTATTGTGCATGAATATGCTGGACTGCATTGTTGATCGGCACTGGCTAAACACTACGCCCCAAATATATCAAATATATTAAATATCACACATATTCTGCATTGTGATATCAACATTTTTTATTATAGCAAAAACTGGTGTGATTGATATCAAGTAAAATATGAAAAGCTCCAGAGATATAGAAATGATGGATTCCTATCTCTTTTATGTGTTCACCCCATGTGTAAAGTTTCTTCAAATTCACACAGACTGGAATACCAGGGTCTAGTTAATGTCTATGTAAATGTTAGTTTTATATACCATACCCCCTTTCTTTAAATCATGTAAAGGCTGGCTAAAATATATTTGCAGAGCAAGTAGCACCAGAAATCCTGCCTAGTTCTCATATGATTGGCCCTATGCTCAACAGCAGATATTAGCAGGGTGACCCACTCGCAGTACCTAAACTGCTCTCTCAGTATACTGTCAATTCAGAGATGCAATGACACGACTGAATAAAAAAGAGCAAATAATGATTGTACAAATTATGTTATATTTACTTGGAATGCCAAATCTCCACTAAAACTGTCCAAGCGCCACCCCTGCCTATGACTCAGTCTGAAAACAAATGAGACACCGGGAAACTCTTGTAAAACAACTGACCCCCTGACTCATCATCTTTCTGCGCCCCGCATGAAAGTTTAAACACAGAAGTGAAACAACAAAGCAACTGAATGCCAGGGTTAAAAATACAAAACCATGGAGCTTTTCACAGAGGAAGAATGGGCGTTCGGAGCAAAAGGGGACTTCGGCAAACCGCCTAAACATGCAGGAGTGAGTCAGTGATGAGTGGAGACTCACGCTGCACCACCTGAGTCCCCCGGAAGAGTGCATCGTTTTCAAGCGAGCTCCTCAACCTGCCTCAGCCGGCTAATTAGTCCCTTTGGAGTGCCCCCAGTACAGATGGCAAGATGTCTGACATATTTATTTCTGTTCCTCTCATCAAACCACTCTCCTCCCTCTTTCTCTCACTTTCTCTCACTCTCTTTCTTGCTCCTGCTCTCTCACTATTCAAGAAGCTCTCTGGGGTTATTATTCGCATAGATGTGACATCACACAGGCTGCCCAGCACTCTTTGACCTTCCTGTGTCTGTGTGGGTGTGGATGTGAGTGTGTGGGGATGCGGATGTGAGTGTGTGGGTGTGGGTGAGTGGGAGAAGCGGAAGAAGAGAGGCGTGTAACGGCGCTCTTTCCTGAGGGACCGGACACACAAGTCTGCCGGCGTGTGAGCGAACGAGTGCAGATCCAGACATCTGTTTCATAAAGCAAAGAATCAAAGCACGGGGGTGGAGGAGACAAGAAAACTTGTCAAAGCAAACGGAAGGATGGAAGGATAGATGGATGAGGGGGCGATGGAAAGGATAAATGCAGGTGTGGCTATGTATCTATAAGTGTATCTATAAAACTGGCTAATACTGAGGACACACATGTTTGTAGGTAGCTTATACTGTAATCCTGTTTTGTAAATGAATGATACTGTTAACAATAAACACTGATGTGACAAAAAACCTGCATGTTTCTAAGCTAGATTCCTGGTCACTTTTATAACCCTTCTTATAATCTAGTAAGAAAACCTGTTATTTTGGTTGTAGAAGTAAAATTGTAGATTTAAGAACTAATTAGAAAAATCAAAGCTACTTAACTAAATTCACAAAAACACAAAGAACGTTGCAAAACGTTGCTGCAACAAAGTGAACATTTTAACCTTATTCGTTCTTGTCATGTCACCACGCCCCGGTGGTTTGTGAAAAATAATATTAGCCAGTAATCTTAATTCTCTCACCACAATTTCCACACCCACCTGCTTCTTCATGTTTCTTACAACTTTATCTATCTTTTTGCCAAGTGCTCAGCTATTTCAGAGACTCTTCTACATTCAACGTTTCATGAATTACACCACACGACTGATAGAAAACCCTTTAAGGAATTTGAAAGCTTAAATGTGGCAAATCACTTTTGATCATTCATAACTGAGAGCCGTTAATCATATCAGTCAGTAAAGTGCTGTTTAACTATTGGAGGGTGTTTCAGTTTTGATCATATTAAAAGTGTTGATCATAGTGCTTATTGGATTTTTCTGCTTTAAATCAGTGTCGCCATCAGTCATAAATTTTAATACATCCAGCCCCAGAGGGGAGAGATGCACAGAAGGAGTGACAGAAGAAGAACAGAGGCCATTCACATGCATGCTTGCCTGAGGTAGACCTTAAGGTCCACAGCACAAGTGGGTGATTGACACTGAAAAGCTAGTGCTGGGAGTAGAAAGCAGGAATTTGTTGGCTGCCTCTATTCTATGCAGACTTCACAGCATTTATGCAAGACAGGCTTGGCATTTTTGAATACAAAGAATTTCATCTGACGCTCTGAAAGGCTGAAGCAAGCAACTGCTTTATATGCAACTTCCATGCAGCTATGAGACTGTCACAAAGACATTTACAATGACCAAACACTTCATTGTAACAGCTGAACGCCATCATAAGTGGGACTTCACAGGGTTTTGAAGAAATGAATAATAGAGCATATGGTCAGTTTGGCAGGCTAACAGAAGACCTGTCTGTGTGACACTGTCAGTGTCACACACTTCAAAGGAGAATTTCATTCGGTTGGTGTCATTAGTCAATATGATGCACCAGTTGTTTCAATTCTGTGCATCCAGATTCTGGCAAGCCATTAGTGCTTAGATTCAAAGGGCCAGGCTTGATAATGCATGATTTATTCACATTTGTTTCACCATAAATTGAATATAGATGTTGAAATCTAAGAACTGGACAGAAGAACAGTGTTTCACTTCAACTGAACTATTACTTTGCTTAGCTACATATTGATCAAAGAATTCATTCATTAAAAAAAAACACAACAGCAATTAAACTTCTTCTTTCCACAAGTTAGACTGAGTAACAAACTATTTCTTGCTATTTTGGACCTCAGACTAAACATATGGTAGTAGTCAGGGGTTAAACTGGACCAGAGAGTTTTTTCCACTGCATTTTTACAGCATTTCCTCAGGTAATGTTCCTAATTTTCAGGGTCATGTAGTTGGTAATGAATCCTTCCTGTATTATGTTTTAACTTCCAGAGTAGATTTGTTCTTTCTTTGATTACTTGCATTTATGCTGTAAGGTTTCTGTCCAAGTCTGAATAGCCAGATACCCGCAGAGTGTCGTTACACACCACTCACAGTCTGATATGTATACAGTACTAAGCTTGTGATTCAGTATTCTCAGAATATTTAATTATGGCAAAATCTGCTAATGACTCAAGATCTTTGAGGCAGAAGGAGGATGGCACATGATATGATCGACTGGACAGTGTTGTTGATTGGTGCCGGTTAATAACAGGTTTACAGACAATGCAGCTGCATCAGATATCAGAAATACGCCCATTCTCCCCGACACATTGTTACAGGACCATAATACATAGTTCAGTTTGCATTTCAATGCGATGTGATGATTTTTCTATGTATTTTTACACACCTACCAAAATCAACTGTCATGATGTTAAATAAAACAGTTTTTTCATAAATGGACCTGTTTTATATAGCTCTTTTTGCATAAATATGTTTTTTAGTCAAAAGTTTTCACCAACAGACTACACAAAGGCACACAGGGGTGAATCATCACAACTTTTAAAGTTTTGTAGATAAATTGTATTTTCTCCATCACCCATAACTTAAAAAAAACAGGAAGCAGCTACTCAGAGAATGCAGTTTAAAAGAAGGAGAAGAGTTCTTAATGTCATATGGATGGCATCATTGTTTGGAACAGTTCTTTTTTTGTTTAAAGACAGTAGTGTTACTTTCATCTTTGGAAGAAAGGAGTCTGAAGATGTTTTGAAAGCATTTCAATGCCAGAACTGACAAACAAGTATACTGAAGAAATTCTGAAAACAGCCAAGTAAATTAACTGACTTTCTCAAGCCATTAAGACAGAAGCAAGCTATTCATTACAAACATTGTTTTCTCATGGCATTGGTACAGAACACCTCATATATGATCACATCAACTGAACAATATTGGTCTAACAATGTTGGAAGAAATAGCTCTCCCCCAAATCTAAATTTAACTCTTGATTGATTGTATAAGTGTAGGAGGAAGGACAACTCTAAAAACCTCTGCTTTCTGCCAACAGGCCGACCTCATCCTCTGCTGAACAGAAATAGGGTTGAGAGACGGCACTGATAACAGAGTTGATGTGCAGGTGATGGCATGTGAAATTTTTATCACAGGAAACAGTGTGTTAAATTGGATATGAAGGAGAAGGAGCTTCAGGTGTGGCCCTTCTCCCAGTCTTTCATAATTTAGCTTCAGGTGTGGCCCTTCTCCCAGTCTTTCATAATTTCAGAACTTATATACCAGGGACCAGTTTTCAGCACAGTTTCCTCAAACACTTCTGTTTCAACTCACCTTTTAATTGCCAGGTATACTGAGTGTGTTTGACTATGACAACTACCTGCCCCTGCTGGACACAGCCCCTCGAGGACTGGAGTTAGGGGCCTCTCCCATTTGCTGTGTATATCTGCTAAATGGTGTGTTTTGCTTTGAACCTGAAGAAAAGAAAATCATCATAAAATAACTTATTTCACAGAAGAAACAGCTTCACTGAACTCTCATTTGAATTCTGCAAAGGTTGCATTTGGTTGCCAGTGGCACAATATGCAAAACAGAAAGCTATAAATCATTTTGCCTTAGGATTACCTTAAGAAAGTTTACATGCAGTAATGACTAAACCGGGTAGGAGTCTAGAAGAGGTCCACAATAAAATGGATTCTAATATCACAGTAGACATATTGCTGGTTTAATTCATTAGTTCCATCTAAGAGCAGCTGGTGCATTTCCTCTGAATGTGAATTAAGAGTTCTGGATGAACCTCTGCTGCGGCAGAACCTTCCACTTCAGGACAAACTCAACAGCCATCACACAAACAAACTCTCCACTGGCCCTCAGTTCATGTTCAGTAACCCTGAGGCAACATGTTCGGAGATATTGGCTGATGTGTCTGGGAGTGCTGGAAAGGATGCAGTAGATTAAGATTGAAGACTTCACAGTCGTTGATGCATCAGTCCATTAGGAACTCGGGAACATGCTGATGAACTCTGAGACTGGCCACACACACACAGCCTGACCTTTCAGGGTCATCGCACTCATACATACACACCAAACTCTGAATTATACTCATGTATACTCATGTATAATATCTTATACCTCCAAAATAATACGTTTCTAGTTGGAAGGGAACATGTGTTATTTCTTCTATGGTAGCTTTTTTGGAACATCTCTACTGCATATGGCTAAGTTTAGGGTCAAATTACAAAAATAATTAAACACATTATTTTGTGCAGTTAATCCTTTTGACATAATTTGCTCAAATTTCACCTTACACAAATTTGTTCAGTTTGAACAGCAGTGCATTTTAATAGCTATGTGACAAAATAATCTTCCTCAGAATGACTTTTTTACATTCAGTCCTCAATAACATTGTCATTCATATGAACCTGAACAGAAAATGAATTAACTAATGGAGGTATATTTTATTTATCTCATAAAAGGCACTGGCACACTCTCTCCATTGTGCACTAGCTTTCCACTCTGGTCTTGCCTTTGGTTGTTGATTTATCCATCCATCTCCCATGAGCCCTATCTAGCACAAGCCACCAAAGATGCTTGAGGTATCACTTTAAAAGCATTTTAAGTTCTATTTGCACAAGATGTCTACAATCAGATTCTGTCATATGAACATACAGCAGGTGACTCTGTCCACACTACTGGAAACTAAATACAATTGGGAAAATAATCGTATATTGTTGTCTAATAATTGAGTAGATTTTATATTTCACATGCCAAGATATTTTGTGCCATGTAAAAATAGGTTTCACGGACAGAAACGAATACATTTGTGTGTGTGTGTATGAGTATGTGTATGTGTCTGTTTCTGTCTCTGTGTTATCTCTGTGTCTCTTTGTCTGTCTCTATATCTCTGTGTCTCTGTGTCTGTCTCTATATCTCTGTGTGTCTCTGTGTCTGTCTCTGTATATATCTGTGTGTCTCTGTGTCTGTCTCTATATATCTGTGTGTCTCTGTGTCTGTCTCTATATCTCTGTGTGTCTCTGTGTCTGTTTCTATATATCTGTGTGTCTCTGTGT
>JBBMFX010000101.1:17732437-17753595 GCA_037832545.1 Rhabdalestes septentrionalis
GTGTGTCTCTGTGTCTGTCTCTATATCTCTGTGTGTCTCTGTGTCTGTTTCTATATATCTGTGTGTCTCTGTGTCTGCCGCGGTTCTTTTATTTTCCGCATTACAGGGCTTAATTTGTCAGCCAGGGCAAGAGATTTTACTTAGTTAGGTGAATACACTTAAGAACGGGGAGAAAATCTGAGTTAAACTGAAAGCAAGAGAAACGGTGGGAAAGCTCTAATATGATCAAAGCCATGCTAAGTGGATCTTTAGGCCTTACCTTCACTTCTCATCTGTCAATGTGTCTATCCATGCTGAAAATGATGCTCTCTTGTTTTTGGCTGTGTAAAAAATACACTCTTGTCAAATAGCGAACACTGAAATAACTCGTTCCACAGGACAGCTCCAACAAATGAGGTGGCATTTTTGAGAAAATACAACAAAAAATGATAGACTGGTTAGAGGACAAAGCAAAGCTAGAGTGAACATCTCTCTAAAGTACAGACTACAATTCAGTTAACTTTCTAAAAGAAAATATAGCACTGAGCAACTGTGAAAAAACTGATTTAGTATATTAATTCTAAACAACAAATTCTCTCTGTAGGTGTCAACGGACCTTTCCACGCTCATTCCACACACATATTTTCTTGCCAAATATTGCCAAGTTAGAGAACACCATCATAAAAATCTCCCTAATGAGAAACTGAACAGCTGTTACATAATGATGAGTTTGAAATGCTTTGCTATGGACCTAAACTAAACTAATAAGATATATCATTAAAATCACCTGCCTAATATTATGCATGTCCCCCTCATGGTGACAAAACAGCTCTGACTTGTTGACATTGGCAGCAGAGCCTTGAAGTTCTGTAAATTGACTGATTGAAAATCAACACATTGAGATCTTGTCATGTTTCTCAAACCTTTCCTGAGCAGGTTATGCAGTGTGGGACGGTACACTATCCTGCTGAAGGAAGTCACTGCCATTATGGAATACTGTCACCATGAAGGGGTGTACTTTGTCTGCAACCATATTAAATAGGTGGTACATGTCAAAATAACAACCACACAAGGTTCCCCAGCACAGCATTGCCCAGAACATCACACTGCCTCCAATGGCTTGCCTTTTTCCGATGCTGAAAATCATTCATCAGCCTAGGCCACCTTCTTCCATCCTTCTATAGTCCAGTTCTCACACTCACAGGCCCATTGTAGGTGCTCTCAATGACTCGTACGTAACAAGCTGTGATGGTCTGTGTTCTTTGACACCTATCTATTACACCCAGCATGAATCTTTTCAGCAATTTTCAGCATTGTTGTACTACACAATAACTCTTTTATTGCACTGGACCAGACTAGCCTTAACTCTCCACACGCATCAGTGAGCATTGGGCACCCATTATCCTGTACCTGGTTCACCAGTCATCCTTCTTTATATTATTTTGGAAGGTATTAATCACTGCACACCAAAACTACCACATGAGACCTGCTGTTTTGAAGAAGCTATGACTCAAACACCCTTGTCAATGTCACTCAGATCCTCATGATTTTCATGTTTCCAACACACCAACTTCACAAAGGTTTTGATTTACTACCCTCTATATGCCACCCCAATTTGTCACGATGATAAATGTTATTCACTTCACCTGCCTTTTATGTTGTGACTGATTATTGTATGTTGAAGTTTATAAAATCTGGTTAGGCCTGAAACAACAACATGTGTAAATGTTAGCCTGATTAGACAACTAATACATCTGATCAATCCTAAGAGTGTGACCTTTCAAACACACACACAAACACACAGACATAAAACTAAAGAGCATTTGAAATTTACAACACATTCTAACCCGTGTGATATTTCAAATCGTGTGCTACAATTTCTCATTAGGCTGAATCACTCCATGGGGCAATGCAAAACAAAGGCACGTTCATTTTCTATGTTTGTAAAGTGTTTTTAACAATAAGCAACAAAGAACAAATAAGAACAAAATTCTGCATCCATACCGAAAATGAGGAACCCTAAGAGTAGCAGTGGCAGGAAAGAAACACTAATAGCATGAAGAATCTCTGAGAAGAACCTAGAAGTGGGAAGACAACTGTCATGACAACCTAAAGATCATGGTGAACCACTGAATATCAACAGTTACATGCTGTCTCTGCAGAACACAGATTCTTACCATGGCTAGTAACACACACAAACTGCCGGCACATCTTAGAATACTTCATCCAGCTCTGTGGGCTAAATCGGGTTTGGTTCATAGCAGGGAGGTTTTACTGAATCAATAACATACAAACATAATAATGCAAATGAGAACGCAATGCCTAGTACCATTCACAGAAATGTTACAAACCATGAATTCTCCACAGTAAACAAGTCACAAAATAACACAATCACTACACAAAACTAACTAGCTAATCTAGCTAATGTTATGTATTATGGTAAGCTCACCAGATTTTATTTTACTTTTATAAAACATCGTCCATTTAATTCAATTTTATTTATATAGCATGTTTTACGACACATGTCACAAATCAGCTTTTGCAAATCCAGATACTCTCACAGTCAGCTTATTTTTGTCATTAAATTTACAGTGATGAAGCAGCAGCTGTCAACTCCCTATTTATTAAAGCTTTCATCAAAGCTCAGTGACAGACTGAATGCTAAAAACATGTATATTGGATTGCCTAATGTAAAAACTGCACTTTCCTTTTGAGCTGATGCTTTTATGCACAACAATTTAAAAGAGTAGGAGAATATACCATATACCAAGTCTTGTAAAAAATCATTTATTCGTAACTTAGCAGAATTTTCGTGTCTAAACATATTTGTGCTGTTAAATCATGAACTACTAGGACTTACAAATAAAAAACAATACTAAACGCCAAAACGCTGAGATGTATCTGTTCATTTTCCATCACTCTTCCACTAAGACAGCTCATCGTTATAGTGGGGGCTTCAAACAAAAGGTCACATGACAAACTGATGAAAGACTCCATGGAACTCACACGTGATCATTCCCTGATGATTTTTAGACCATGTCATATTTTTTATAAAAATAATTCTGCATTATCAGCCAAGCTTAGAACCGACACTCAAATGGGGAACCCGTCCTCCTCTGAGTGACATCAGATAGTGGAAGTATGATACAAGTAGTACAAAGGAGATTAAAGAAAGGCACTCATAGGAAATGTCCATGAGATAAGACACAGACCAATGCTAAAAGTTTATCAAAGATCTAGCAGACCCCTGATAGTACCAGACATATATAGGATCTGGAGATATGACAAATCTTCTATGTAGTGTCCATATTGTACCTTGCGGCTCAAAAGTGAACTTGAGCTTTAACACAGAAAAATTATCTATTAGTCAGATCTGCCAAGCAAGCAACTGATTTTCAGAGAAAAAAAAGTGCTGTCGTTTGGTAAGAAATATTAATAATCCTGGCTGTTTAATATTATAATAGAGAGAAATATCACAGTATTAAAAAAATCTAACACTTCATGCTGAGTCTTCGTAAGCCCTTTCATTTCCTTCGTTCTATGAGGATTACCTGTCAGTCTTTATGTAATATAGAACATTACTGCCCGTAACTGATGACCTACATTTATTGTAGCAGGTGTAAAAAGACCTCATACGGTACTAAATGTTACACCAGGGTAGGAAAACCTTCAGTTTCAATGCTGCTTCTAACCACATCCATTTAAACAATATCAAGGCCATCCCTCTTTTCTTATCTACCACAGACATATAGAGAATTCCAAGCAATCTTGAGATATAGCTTTAAGTCATTTCTGCTAAGAGCAAGAAAGGAACAGGGAGTGAGTCTGGGTGAGGCTGGGTGTCTATCCACAAAGTGCCCAACAGGCGGCCAGACCCAGAGCAAAACTGAGCACTTTTTATCCGCTTGCAAGTCAGTTGAGCTACCCCTGCAATGTTAATCTAGATTAAGACTTGCTACTAAATCTTCTGCTGTGAGACTATTTGACTTATTCAGCCTTCATGAACAAAGCAAGACATTTTTCCTCAAGGTCACATTTCCTTAAACTCCCCTAAAATACATTACAAAAAGTCACATTAATCAAGCGATGAATATTCCTTTGATGTGCTTGAATAGTAGCACTCAGATTTGTAAGGCATCATGCTGTTTCTGCCCTTCCGCATGTGCCACATGCTCAAGGCTGTTTCCCTGAGTCGCAAAAGCTGTGCTTTAAGGGGGGCCTGAGGGGAAGCAGTCTTTAGTACTTAATTGAACTTTCTCATAACTGAAAGTCTCACTCAATCCCACCAAAATAGTCTTTGGTTCCCACTGTCTAAGCTTCCCAGGTAGAACATTCACCTCAGCCCCACGCTGGAATCTTTTTTTGTAATGAAAAACTACCGCTGGCCCTGTTCTTTGTTCCCTGAGGATCGGGCGACTGCCAGGCTGTACTGAATATCTGTTAGACGACAAATAGAAAGCTCATAACATTTGGAGACAAAAGCGGATGCTGATTGGATTCCCGCTAGCATCAAATTACACTCGGATGAAACAATATAAAACACACTGCAGAAGATTCTCCAGCGTAAATGGAGGTAATGATGTATTGTCCTGTACCGGGGCTGTAATTGTGCTGGAGGCATTCTTGCGGTATTTTGTACTTCTAGTTTCTTGCAAATAAAACACTTTGCATTGCATTCTACAAGCACATCAAAGAACATACGTCTAAAAGTCAGCAAAATATGACTTTGAAAACAAATTCATCACCAAGAGGTGCCAAGACCTGCAAACACTCCAGGAATCCCCTTTGGGCTTGAGTTGTGGGTGCGCCAGAACTTAAGTCTGGCAGGGTTCCTGCATGGTTTCACAGCTCAATCGAGAACTCTAGCAAGGATATGACAGTTTCTGAACATACCCAAGGTTATTTCCTTTCCTTTTTTTAATACAAAATGCCAGCTTGGTATTAATAATATCATTTGTTATTTATGTAGTGACTTTGGTAAATACACAGTATTGGAAATGTGCTCGTGTGCTCTAAAAATACATGATCTGAGCAGTCCTGCTCATGAGCACTTGCTATATCTCACCAATTAGCAACTTCCAAACAGCATACTAAAATCTCACATAATAAAAACACACTTGCCTCAAGCCATGCCAAGGTGTTAAGCAATCTTAAACAGACTTAAGTAGAAATAGACTGAGTCAGCTACATTTGGGAAAAGAGGCAAATAGTGTAAAGTCAATTTTTTTTACATAACTGTTCCTTTAACTTTAACTCCTCAGCCCGACCTCAAAAATACAAGCACAGGGCCATAGAGGCCCTAAGTTTTCTAAGCTTCAGAAGGCATTAAAATTACCTGCAGTCGTGATCATGATATCAGCATGAGCAGTGATGACACCTATGCCTTTGGAAACCTGAGCACGCCAGCACCCCCGCGACTGCCTTGCCTGCTCCTAGATTGATGTGTCCTCACATGGAAGGCCTTGAAGAGCCTGCATTTACCACATGTCTGTGATTTAAAGTGCTGATCTGGAGTCAGGATTCCATCTGTCTGGAGCCGTCCAGATGGGAAGGCACTAAAAAGCTAGCCTGTTCTTGGAACAGCACTTGTTGGCGAACATGGGCCCTGGCCTTCTGCATTATTCACAATACAGCCAGGCAGGGTTCCCTGCTCCGTTTGCTGCCCCGCTGTCAAGGAGCAGCTAGCATGCAGTCATCCATTATTGACCAGCAGCTCTGCATGTGAGAAAAAGGTGGAGCAAGTGAGTGAGAGAGAGCAGGAGAGAGAAAGGGGGTGAGTTTTCATAATATCCCCAACCAATAGCAGAGCATGAAAGAGTTAGCAGGATACGGAGCATTTAAAAAGGAACTCTTTTGCACCTGCCTGCCTCAGGGGGAAAATGCCAAATGATGAATAAGCACAGAGGAAAAAGGACGACGGAGAAAAGAAAAGGGGAACAGTTACCACAGCCGCAACATTTGGGCTTACTGCCACCAGACTGAGATGATCCGATTGCTAAGATCAGCAAGTCAGAACACATATACACACACACATGCACACACACACAAACACACACACACACACACACACACACACACACACACACACACACACATACACTAAACTTCCTGCAGGAGGATTTTTTCCATGTCTTTTCACTCGTTTTATCTTTGTGGTTCGCTGAATTAGGCAGTGCACTCGGAGCCAGCCCGAGTACAAAGAGCAGGAGTGAAGACAATGTGGAGCTGCCTTTCCACCAACACTACTGTCAGCATGTCAGCCATTTCAACACTGCCCACATCAATCAAATGTAAAACAGCAATTTCAGTGCTGGCAGCATGTGCAGGGAAGTAGCGCTCCTTCCATTTAGAAAAGTCTTTGAGGGCCCTATCGTTTGCACTTGAGTGCCGGGGCATTCTTGTTGATTATTCAAACGTGATATTCCTTTGGAGGTCGGCTAATGAAAATTGTTACAGCTCTTACCCCAGCGAGACGCTGCCGACATTAATTGGATATGTAATTGAGTTCCTTGGCATGTTTGGACAAGCTAATACTCTGAGCAATTTCGAGCCTTAATTTCAGTCATTACAATTCCAGAATCTTACATTCCGAAACAAAAAGCCTGCCCTCACCACGCAAAGCCACGAGAGGCTTTTGAGGCCGACTCCAAACACACATCCGCTCACAGTTCACTTGAAAGCAGCCTCTTAGCCAAGCTACCCACCCATGAGTCAAACCGAGGCACGCAGCCAAACAACGCTACAGTAGTCTGGTAATTGCATGCATGTGTGTTTTCTGCCTGTACATGGCTTGTTTACCACCTGCTATAAAAAGCAGAAAATCTAAACAAACAAACATGTTATTCACTGTGAAACACTGTGAATGTCATAGAATTCTAATTAATTGTCAGCATTATGCTGCTGAATCAAAAAGTTTCAGGGAATTTTGAGTTATTGAAGTGTTAAACACATTACTGTACTGCACACAGGCGTGCAGTCACTTTCATGCATGATGTGCAACACACTAACCATACCAGGCAAGTACACAGATAATTAACAAAGACTTGAGAGAAAACACAAACCATTAACAAAATAAAAGAATCAAAGCAGACACATTATTTCAAAATGAGTCAGATTGAGATTAAGAGGTGAAAACAGTATTTGCAATAGTTTGAGGGCCACAGACAAATAACATTTTATTGGTTTTGTCAATGAACACCCTCCACAAAGAATACCAACATTTACAGCACTGTTACAGTTTATGCGCTTAATTGAATATTTTGATTAAAAATAAAACATAATATGTGGCCTGTGCAAAAGTTATGGTATATTTGATATGGTATGTTTTCTTTTTTTTAAGGTGGTACACTCAGTAAATACAGAGAAATTATATTCACATTAAAAAAAAAAAACAGAGTACACCTTGTAGTCCTTCTTCACGTCAAAGACACTGACCAAACATACCAAAGTCTTTTGTTTGAAGGGTTTTCTGAAGCAGTGCTGATTTCAGCAAGCTGCACGAGGACTGTTTCTGTTGGTTGATTATCAGAAGCCATGCTATACTCAGTGATCTCTTTGTCTGATTTTCCCACCAAAACTCCTGACATAAAGTGTCTCCGGCACCTCCTGCAAGTGTGTTGTTTTACCTGGGCTAGCCAGAATTATGACAAAACATGCCATTTGTTTGGGGTATTCAAATTTTAGTTATACATAAGCAGACTCATTTTTCTATCGCTGTCCTTCCACCTTTGTTGGAACTCAATCTACTTGACAATTGAATTTTTTTTTTGCTGGCACTGAAGTAGCAGAAGCACGAAGTAGCAGACAAAGAGACCACTGAGTATAGCATGGCTTCTGATAATCAACAAACAGAAACAGAACTGCAACAACTGCATTTTTTATGAAGGCTAATACACTGCTCACAGGATTTAGGATTGTTACTATAGAGTTTAGCTGACCCTCTGGTCCAAAGTTGGCTGCAAGGACAGAATTCCAGCAATATCAGTTTGCATTGAAAAAGCATGGAAAGTAGACTAGGAAGTATCAAAGTCATAAAACACTTGGATTATTATCAGGTTATTCAATTGCTGGTTTACTCACATGCCTCCGGGTCTGTCCATGTAGATGTGCAGTGAAGATAGAGCAGTGGTGAGCACTATATGTTTGTTATGAACATCCACAAACTGCCACTGTAGATTTAAGCTAAATTGAAGATCATTTGCTGTAATTTTCTTAAGATGCATACACCTCAGCTTGTTGACAGATTGGCATATATCAACCCCTGCTCTCTCTGATTTATATACATCACACCCTTAATCATCTTTTGCTGCTTATCTTTTTTTGTTGTTGTTTCTTTCTCATATGTTTTGATCAGTTATTTCTCGCCTACCGAAAGACAGCATTCACAACAGTCATTATGAGATAAGAACATATTTTATTGTGATTTGCACAGGTTTGTGAAAAGGATGAAAAAACATCTTTTAACTTTTGGACTCGCTCAATTTGTAACTCTCCCACTCACTCACTCTCTCAAACAGGGTGACAGTTCTCCACATGGGGTCACCCCACACTCCAGCATCTATTGGTCCTTCATTAAAAAAAGTGACTTATGTTTTTGACACTGTATTAGAAGCGGCTTAAAATCTATTGGTGCAAAATAGGCTATGATTGTAGGTGTTATTAATTACATAACTATGTAATATATAATGTAATTGCATATAAAAGTATCTAACATTTAAAAAAAAAATTAAAATAATGCTGCTCCTCTAAGGAGGCTTTACGGCCACATGGAATGGAATGACAGCGTGGGCGATGCCGTCTTTAAGATCAATGTGTAACTACAGCAATAACGTTTTTAGCTGTTTCTGCAAGGTGTGTGTAAGTGTGTAAAAAGTCCATGTAAGATAAACCTTTATTAGAACCACAAGTGGGAAATTTGTAATCAGTTTAGATATTCCAGACAGTCTAGTGCTGTAAAAGGGGTATGTTTTGAAGATGATGCCCATCATTGTATGTCATCAGCTGTTGCAGCAACTAGCCAGTTAAATGTGAGATCAGTGATTGTGTGTTTTATATATTTATTTTCTAGTTATGTTAACTTTAGTAATGCAGACCGCAGGTGGTTGTCATCTTCACTTTAGCTATGTTATATATGTGACATAACATTTCCAAAATGGCCCGCTGTTCCAACTGGCAAACAGGGGGCCATACAATTAAATTCAGGCTATGCCAATCATTAATACAGACCATTTGTCTGTACTTCATAGGGCCTGATAAATCCTGGTATTTATAACATTATAGGTATATAGTGATAAAGGTTTTTATTTTGTGTCCTGTGTCACAAATAAAACATAATAAACTTCCATCAGTGACATTTACAGAAAAGATAGACTCCAGTGTGAATGGTTCCAGTGTAGCAAAAAGTCACTGTGCTCTTTGGCATGGTTTATCTTCAAATGCCAAGGCATTACAGATTTTGCGATGCATTTTTACTACTGCTTGCTAAAGTGAAATTATCCTACATTGGCAACATTTGCTAGTTTCAGTCCGATTACTGGTACACATGCAAGTATCATTCAGTAGCAGATATGCACATCAGAAATTCAGAGTATTGGCATTCATTATTGCAAATTAGGGATAGGGAACATTTAAGTAGGGATAGGGAACATTTAAGAAGGGGCCGGGAAAATTTAAGTAGGGATAGGGAACATTTAAGGAGGGTTAGGGAATATTTAAGTAGGGATAGGGAACATTTAAGTAGGGTTAGGGATCATTTAAGTAGGGATAGGGAACATTTAAGTAGGGTTAGGGAACATTTAAGTAGGGTTAGGGAACATTTAAGTAGGGTTAGGGAACATTTAAGTAGAGTTAGGGAACATTTAAGTAGGGTTAGAGAAGTGTTTGCTGTTAACAACTGGTTCCACATGTTTAGATATACTGAATCTTTTGACTCAGTCTTTGGCGCAATGACACGTGAGTTTTAGCAACGTGGGACTGTCAGAAAATTATGGCAACAAAGGAATCGGTAACATCAGAGGCATACGCCATCACATTAGAAAGGAAGAAGCAGTCCAAAGAGAGGATTCATTTCATGGGGAAAGATGACAAAAGTGCCACTCGATACATATGTACCATTATTATTTAAAGTATGAATAGAAACACCAAAATATTTCAATGCCACATGGGCCAAAATTCCAGAAATGCCTTTTATTTGAGACTCTATGCATAAGCCCTACTGCTTCCCAGTAGAATGTCCATTAGTGAGGGTAAATATCATATGTAATAACATTATCACCACACAGGCGGGACTTTCCGTTGTTTCTTTAAACAAGAAAATGTAAATGAAATCGAATGCTGTACAGATTTTCTCTCATGTTCACTTTCCTTGATTTTATGTGCCAGTTTTGTATTTGTTCAAGCTTATTGCCTTTTTCAAAGGGAATTTTGTAATTTATTCAACCATTACCATACATATCTATTTCTAAAGAAGAACTGTTTATTTTTACTAAGCAGTTTTATATTTATTTTTAATATATATCCTTTTATGAACATGAGATTTGTAATTTTTTTTTTTTTTTTATGTTATAAGACCCCTTATATTTTGTTCAGACTCAGTAAAACAGCACACTGGAAACATGTGTAAGCCATAAATCTTAAATATTATAAAGTAGAATTGATGATGTTGTTAATATATTGCATTAATTTTCATCCCTAAATTTAAATGCAAGACATTTTCATAGGACTTGAATTTTGGAAAAACGAAGTTGATGTCAACAGTTTGCCAGTTTGGGGTGAGCAGAATTCAGAGAAAGCCTCTCACTCCCAGCCTCCATTGCTAAGAATCAGCTGTTCAAATTCCACTATTGGTGTCAGGTAGGCACCCACGGTCTGAGGCATGAGTGGGCATGTATATAACATTCAGCTCTATCTAGTAGCATTCCGAAAAACTCACCTCTGCTCCATGGGGAAAGAAAGCTTGACCCTGACTCTAGATGTCTATTGTCAACACTGAAGAATGCAAAATGTTCAAATGCACTGTCATTAATTTTAAAAAAGAAAGTGTCTGGACACAAGCTGAAACAAATAGAGTCACGTCTAGCTGATTTGATCACATCATGCAGACCGCTGGTGAGTCGCTGAGGCACTGCTGTCAATTGTAAAAGCTTGCCACTCCTTGCATGCATTCAGTGAGAGCTACTACAGCAGTGGAAAACACAGAGGGAGGGAGAGGAAAAGGAGGGAAAGAAAGAGTCTGAGGGTGAGAGAGAGGTGCCAGACAAAGAAAGACAGGCAGAGCGAGAGAGGGAAAGCTGAAAGAATCATTTTGTACCCAAAAGCTGTTTAAATTTGTGACAGGCCTGCTTAATTCCCTTTTTAAAGTCCCTTCATGTGATCCTGTTGTGTGGGTCTCCCTTGTGTATTCCCACAGTCTTTGTCGCTGTATGTGCGCTCGGTGTTTGCCTCAGCATATTTCTACTGGCTCATTTAGAGCAGAAATGTGCGCATGCTTCGCCACGTTTTCCTCTTCTTTTTCGCCTGTGAGCACAAAATTGCCACTGGGAGTGAAGTTTACCGTTTATTTATTTTGCCCACAGTCATGTAAAAGCAAACGCTTGCTCTCCCAGGGCCTCCTAAATGTTGCTGAGCACGGTCGTGTGAAGCTTGTTAGAATATGCATGCAGAAGGGGTGTTATTCACGGCACGTCATAAATGTGCAACTTCACAAAGCAACCAAGTGTTCTACTCTTGTTACATATAAAAGCTGTGAAGGATTCGGAGCACATCTGCCTGTAAGCTTTACGCGATCCAAACCTTCCAAACAGTGCAGCTGCATAGAAACTTAGGCTGTTCAGATTTGTACTGATTTGGTATCTGATCTGGGATCTGAATTCCGGTTATCAGTTAATACTGAGTATCTATTCGAGTACTAGAGCTCCACTCTACTCATTTAGAGATATTTCAAAAAGGTTTTGAATTTATTTTTAAATGTAAATCTGATCAAACAAAAACAAAAGAATACACCAGCAGTTTGTTATCCTGTGTTGGGAAGCATGGTAGAACTTACACTAACAACAATGAAATTACATTCTTGATACATAATTCAACAAAAACACGAATTTCATTCAGCAAACTCTCCCCCCAAAAAAAACACAGTATAGATGTTAACAAAACCAGACAACATAACAGTTTATAGCCTTCATTATTCACACTGTTATTTGTGCTTCAGTTAACCAATACTATTTCTGGAACATGATGTGAAAGGAACAGAACTATTCAAATTAGAAGCAAAAAAAAAAATTTGAACCAAAAAATTATTTTATATTTTGTTCACACAGTTGGAGGTTTTGTCTCTCACAGATTTTTTTTCTAAGAATCCAACCAATAATTGTTTGCAGAACCCCCGCACTAATGCGGAATTTTTGGACTTTTGTGACGTCTGGGCCTCGTCCACCATTTCCCCTCGTCCGCTGTTTATGTAACCCAGCATGAGGACGAGGGGGCGTGGCAGAAGAAGTCCAGACTTCACAGCTTTTTTTGTGGCAATGTATAATTTTTCATGCATTTGAGTGCTAAATAATTATGAAAAATCAAATTTACTAATTTATAACAGAAATATGAAGGTAAGTTCAGCTATATTTTCATTTAAAACACAACTATAGTTTGAATCTGTTTTAATCAGCAGTGGTTTTCTTTCTGCCAGCAGGAAGACAGGTGAACATTAGAATAAACCACATATATACATAGATATAGATATATACATATATAGATAGATATAGATATATACATCTCGGCAATTTTTTTTACGAGAATCGAACCAATAATTATATATATATGTAGTCCCAACTACTCTAATAAATGATTTCACTGAAGGTAACAGCCAGCTAAAGACAGCCAGCTGGACCCCTTGTTTGACATTACACACGAGTTTCCTAAATAGTGCACAAATATAGAGAAGAGTCTAACTGACAATAGCAAAGGTAACCATACATCATAGATTTTAAGTGAACATTGTTTATTGTTCAATTTAATTTATATGATATAATATGCTGTAGTGTAAAGCAACGGGTTAAACAGTACTGAATATGATACTGAACTGCTTTAAAGGTCAATAGCGGTGCTGATAGTAAAACAACCTCGATCACGGCATCACTACTAAAATGTGTAGTCGTATATAACTGAGGGAACAATTACAGACCACCAACAAGACGTAATCCTCTCCTGTGTTTGTTTATTTAAATCTAGCCAGCAGGCTGAGGAGCATAATCTTTGAAAAAGGCATTTTTTTCATGTGTCCTATTACAGTAGATTTCTTTTGTTTTTGTTGGCATGCCATCTGCATATGCTGGTGTTTGTTTATGCTGGAGATGCAGAAAGGGGAAATCACTCTGATGATTTCAATGACAAAATAGAGGCTCCTGATGACACATTAAACAGAAATAATTGCCATTTAACCCCTTGCAGGTGGCCTAGGGCAGCTTTAGTTTGCTCTGTATCGCTAGATATACAGTAGAGAGTTCAGAGCAGTCGCCCAGAAGGCATCCAGATGGTGGAAAGTTTTCTATTTATTTCTTTCAACATTCTCTTTTTCCATTTCCCTTTTAAAAATGTGTGTCTATGTGTTCTCTGCACTCTTTTCAAAGCAAAAAAAGATTGAAAAGAGAAAAGCATAAATGAGTTTAACCAAAATAAAACATGAAATGAAATGCTGATAACACATAATGTCCTCACAGCACACACAGTCCCTTAAGGCACACCCAGCAAGGCGCTGTTATCGGTGCAGAAATGGCCCGGTAGTTGGGATTCAGGTTTGTGCTGAGCTTTCCTGAGGACAGGGGTAAGTGGCCCCTGAAGCCTGGGGTCTGGAAGCACACAGGGCAGGTGATGTGTTTGAGTATTTTGCTCAGTGTCCTCACAAAAGAAGCAGCAGGTTGTATTTGCTTTAGAAGCGATGCACAGTAACCTTTGCTCTTCCTGCCTGGCACACCACTAGCATGATAGGGCATGAATCCTCCTAGGGAACTGAAACCAGCTTCATCCAATTCCTTTCCTTCCTGTGTTCCACTGGTGTCCACACACACATAGATGGTATCTCTCAGTTTGCGACCTGACTGATGCCTTAGGTCTTCAATAGTTTCACATGTTTTATAATCTTTTACTTGTTTAGCCTTGTTTTTCCATGTCTGTTTTTCTGTTTACTGTATCCAGTTTTTTAAGGTGGATGGCCATATGGGAGCATGAGCTTGGAAAACTGTGGGGATAACAACTGGCAAATGTTTTATCGATGCTTGGCGTCCTGCTTCTTCAAATTTACAGCCACACACTGGTTTCAGTACAATCAGTGAGGCAGATTAAGAAGGAGGATGCTTTTTGGACATTGTGCTAACAAGACTGATGACATCCCTCCTTGTCCCCCTCATTCGCCTACAGACTGTTTCCTCAAAATAACTACCAGTCTCAAACTGATGAGATTTGCAAATCAGAAAATATCCCCTACAGAGAGAATATCCAGTACAATGCACTCTATGTGTAATGTATTACATTGGAAAACATTTAAATGCAGCCCATGGAAATGTTATGACACACTTTTTAGTTCAATCGTTATTTTTGTTTTAAAAGCTTTGGATTTTGGGATTTTCACTAAGAAAATCAACAAAAACTTTGATTGAGGGTGTTCAAATTTTGTGCATGACTGTAAATAAAAGCATTGATGATAAGACAAAAAAATAACAACACAATACTTTTTACTGTCTGTTATTTCTACACAATAAATGTAACATTGTCTGTACTTAAATAATCAAATTATAATTTATCACAATTCGTTGTTCATTCAGGCAAGCTGATTGATCTGAATGAGCTGAAATTTGAGCAGATTTATACCATACATCCGATGTTCTAAAAGTGCAGGTGGTGGTGGTTTCCAGAGCAGTTTTGTTGATTTTATTAGTTAGCTCTTATTTGTCCTTAGGATATTTTTAAACCTTTATAGTAAAGTGGCCCTTTATAGCACGGCACACAGTGTGAAACGTGAACTTCTTTCTCTGCATTTAGCAAACAAAGTGAAGCACGGGACTGCCCCAATAGAGCAGTGTGTGGGGACAGTTCCTTGCTCAAGGTAATCTCAGTGGTGCCCCTTGCGGTTCTGGGATTCACACCCAAAACATTTTCACCTCTCTAACCACTAGACCACCGGTTGCACAGAGATTTACATAGATTCTTAAACGTGAGATGTCTGGACATGGCCGACACACTGGATATTGATGCAGGAAAACACAGCACACCTCAGCAATTTCGTGACATTTCTATTTTTTTGGAAGTATGTTATATGATGTAAAGACAAGCATTCATTTTACAGCAGAAAGAGTGTGCACCAATGGCGGCCAATTGCCCTTATTTCTCTTCGAATACAGCGACATCATCAGCAATCAATTTTTCTGTATTTAGCCAACACCATTCAACTGCTTTCAGATTAATCAAAATAAAGGCCAGTCAAGAAGCACAGAGGACAGTTTTTGTTACGTATTGTTACAGGATCATGCATGAAACTTATGGACAAAATCAAATATGAATAAAACGATATGGGTCCTTTAAAGTGAAAAAAACACCACTGGACCTTTGAGAAAGCTCAGCAGGGGCTTTTTCAGTGAACCAGAGATGATTTTTTACACTGAGATACTTTATGAGTTTCTCTCCTGGTTGCTAAAGCTAGCTCCTTTGACCCATGTAAGCTCATAGTGGTCCCTGCTCGTGTTCTGGGGTCAAGATGATTTGATGTAATGTCCGGTGTTAGTGTCTGCCGGGACCACTGTTAATGAGACTAGCCGGTCATATCTATCCTACGCTCCATTAGTCTGGCTGCACTGCCCAGCCGACCGAGGCTTATTACACTACTGCTTGCTCTCTATAGTCTGAGAAAATGTACACCCAGCCCATCTGGCATTCTACAACTATGAGTCATGAATCTTTGAGTTTAAGACAATTTTCAACTATTAACCATCAACACACATTTCTATAGCCGCTCAGTCTAAATTTCCTCATGCCGGCCTCAGAGCACGCGCTATAAAATTTTGCTTCTGAGTGCTCTCCATGGTGCTGAAGTGGATTTGAAACGCTTCCTCCCTGTTCTCTTTTCCAGCTGCCCCCCTAGCTATCTTTAACGTTATTTTAAATTCAGCATCACATATACTTAAGGACGGGGCTACAAAGATTGGCCATTTGAGCATAACGAAGAGCTGTGAATGGTTTAGTATGTGTCTAATCCTGGAGACTCAGAAGTGACTTTTCCTGTGAAAGTTGAAGAGGCAGCCAGAACTTCGTGGTCCAGTAGTTGACATCTGTTAGATCTGAATGTACACGCTAAGAATGATGAGCAAGGGTGATGCAAGTGTGATGAGACAAGAGTCATATTTTCCACGTGACCCCACAGGGCAAGATCAATGGCGCAGAACTGACTCCTACAGACAATTTTTAAAAGAACTGGTGGAAAACTGGTTAGCTCTGGTAAGGGCCAATATTGGTATTGGTTATAAAAAAATGAAGGTGACCAGTTACGGATATCTGGAGCCCATTTTCATTTATAATGATAAAATGTAAATAAACATAATAACTAATGTCAATGTGTATTAAACGAACAAAATGGTTCAAGATATTCTAATAAAGTGCAAAGTACTTTAAGACACTATAAACATTTCTGTGCCTGTGATGTTATTAGGTGTACAATACCCAGAAAATTTACCATTCTAAAGATTAGTGCATAAAAATACAATATTTATTTATAAGAAAACTTGGGGAAAAAAGTGCTTGAGTCTGCATGCTGTGTTTCCACCCATACACATTTAAGATGTGTTGTGACTTAAAACCTACAAATGCTGTTTTGTGCAGTTTTAGATTCACAACTACAACTAATCTATACATCCACTTTCATCTCAATTTAAACATGTAAGAATGAGTGAGCAGTGATTTTTGGCAATAACTGAACAGGTCAGTGATGGGCATGCCCTCAACTCTCCACTCCATGTACACAGGAATACACAAACAGGATTTGGTTTACTCACAGCCACACAGACGATTCATTAGAATGATCAATTGGTTTTACTTGGCAGCTCTTCCAGCCACTGACCAGTCCAATAATATTGTGGCTGAACACTGAGACCACCTAAGGATGCAGTGATGGTTTGTATACCTCCTTATTTTGACCAGTCCAAGGCCTTGTGTGGGACATTGGGCCCAGAGAGCCATAAGTGTTTTTTTCAGCCAAGTTCATATTAAAAAGTAGCGTATTCATCACAAAAAAGTAATTTATTGGCAATAAAGTGATAAAAGCAATTCTGATTATCAGAGGAATGCTAAGGAATGGTGGGGCTCTGCTGATGACTGGTCTAACTCTTCTCTGGTAGCTCAAGAATTACCTTGATAGATCACTTTAAGACTGTTTCTCTTGAAACAATTAGAGTTGATATAATTTTACACTCTTTCAGGCTTCATTGTACAACATTTTAATTAAGTGTTTATCAAAAACCAAAGCTTAAAAAGCATACTAATAATTATTGTCTATATATTGTTTTAAAATAAAAATCTAGTTCATTCCTAGAGTGCTGTGAAAACTCATTTATTAGCCTCCCTTTATTTCTGATTCTCTCACACTTCCTTTCATATCTGTGTAAAACATGCTGAGACTGGCAACACATTGAGACTGACAACAAATCAATTAATGCTAGATTTGCATGCATTTCCAAAGCAGCCTGTTACACTGTGCCTTCACCATAATGAGTTCCCATCCGAAGCCACGTGCGTGTGGATAAACAACACACAGCAGCTCCACATTTATAATGCATTAAAACTGCACACATGTCCTCTAGGCAAGAAAAAGTAACACTTCTGTTGGGTGTTATTCAAGTGTTAAAAAATGCAGCAAAAATTCCTTGTGTTTAATATCAAAGAAACTGTGCTCACACTGAACATTAATTAGACATAAAAACTTTACATTTTAAATTTAAGTCAGCAAGCACAACAAAGAAAGGTGTCATAATTTGAACGAGTATTTATAATTGTTGTCTCTTAGTTAAAACTACTGTAAAAAAAAAAACATAAAGAAAAAATCATCAAAAGGAAAGATGGAATTCACTTTATTCTGTTACAGTTCCATGGTCACTTCCCTGGATTTATGGCAGCCTGATTGAATTTGGCTCTGACAGGATAAACCTGCTGGACATCTTCATCCATTAGCCTTTCTCATTGCAACCACATCTACCTTATCATCCACAGAAAACACAACTCTGAAAGGAGCAGCCCACGGTTTTCATTACTGCGTTGTGGCCAGGAAGAGAGATAAGGCGGTTGAAAATAGTTTACTGTGTGACTGGCCTTTTTTTTCATTTCCTGACAGCAAAAAAACTCTATTAGCATACTAGCATTAGCATGTATCAGACGTAGCATCTGGCTCCGTGGGAGCAGAGGTGGAACAGAATGTTGTGTATCTACGCTATGCAGCAGAATTCTGGTCCTGCTTGGAAAGCTGTGGTGTTTTTTTAGCAAGTGCATCTGGAAACAACAGGGGAAGCTGTAGGAATGGAAAAAAAGAGACAAAGAGACTGAGTCAAATTTAGCATGCTCCCGCCGTGAACAGTTTGAGCACCATGGGTTTGTTTTTAGTGCAATTTGTTCTCTTGTATCTCAAAGAGCTCTGGTACAGACTGAAATCTTAATTTTTTCATTTTTTTCTTTTTTATGACAACCACATTTGTCCTCTGTTTCTCAACAGAGCCCCAAATAATCAACAATGGCTGTATTAAGTGGCTTAGAAATAAAAAAGGGAATTTTATTTAGCTTACTGCACATAGACACTCTAAAACCCCATGATGCGGATGACTACGACTATCATGAAAGATTATGGTATCATATTATGTCCTAATACACTTTTACATCATGTGTACTGTTAATACTCAAGGACAATTTTAAAGAGCCTACAAAATACATTATTATCAGCCTTTAATCTCATTTAAATTATGTGACCATATTATCAGCTTATCCCCAACACTGAGACAGTCCAAAACTCTGCTGAGGCTCTTTCTAATGTCAGTGCATTATGACATTATCCCGATTTTTTAATCTTCCTCCCTCTGAAACGGTTAATTTTCATAAGTAATACTAAACAAACTTCCTTTAGGTTCATTTCTGTCTATTCCATCATGTTCACAATCCTCAGAACATCTAATATATCATGTTGCATATTTTGAATTATTATTATGATAGATTACATGAAGTTGACCAAACATAATCTCCCAAGACCAGTCCTGGGGAGAAAAGGCAGTTTTTTTCCATGCCCAGACCAAAATTTACTTTCACATTCCTTGGCCCAATGGCTATTTCCTAAAAAATAGAAGGTGATGGCATTAACACAGTGGTTCAATTATCAGGCTCCAGGCAAAAAAACAACCAATACCTACAGGCACAAATTTCATCGTAGCCGGAAGGACAACACCCAGCACAAATGAACTACTAACATATTTTAACACCACTTACACACATTTCTGTGCCTAAGAAATACCATAACATTTATTTCAACATAAAAACCATCAACTTTAAGAATAGGTTGTATTCTAATTCCACTGCATGCTATATTAAAAAAATAAGTAAACTCCACTATTCCTGTGTACAGAGTAGAGCTTAGTTGTAGAAATCTTATTATCCAAACATCACGTTGACTCCTTAGCCAGTACAAGCACATGGAAGCATGGTCCCCAGGCCCTGTTCATTGTTTAAAGCTTGCAGTAAGCATGCCAACGACAGCAGCTCATCAGTGCTCACACCGCTGGCAATGAAGTGTCAGCATCTTCAGAAAAGCCCTCTAGAGGCAGGTTGAGCTGCTGTAGAGTAAGAACCCCCCAAGCAAGTCTCATTGTCTTGACAGGGGGATGCTCAGTTGGAATGTTCAGTCCTTGAAGAGGAAACAAATCTATAATTCTCTGTTAGGCAATGGCCTGTCAGGAAACACATTTGAACTAACAATGTGTTGAATGCTAAGCAGAAGCTGATAAGGTGTTGATGTCTGTTGTGTTGGGCTGGAGTGTGGACCAGGTCTAAGGGTTAGCTTACCACCCCCGAGAACTTGACCCCTCATTTCCTTAGCAAGTTGTAACAGGTGCTGTAAAAATAAAATAAACAAGAGATTCTCCTGGCAAAACTTTTTTATGCTGGGTGTTGGCTAGGAATGTAACAATACAACGAATCATACTGTCAATATAAGCCTTTCGATTTAATGTGCAATGGTATCAAAGATTACATTCAGTTTAATACTGATTATAATGCATGAAATATATAAAAATAAATAAATAAGCAAGACCACATTTACAGCCTACTCGTAAATATATATATTATATATTAGCGGTTGGAGCCGAATACAAATACAGTATTCGGAAAGGCACAAATAACGTGTTTTTTGCAAATATCATATTACTTTTCAAAATATTTGTATTCGGGAAACCCCGCCCCTGCCCCGGTCACATGCTCGCGTTCCAGGGTACATACTCTGACTCCCCCTGGTACAGCCTTGTGTTTGAGAGAAGATACCCCGCCTCCCCTGTATAGCCTCGCGTTCGGGAGAAGATACTCCACCCCCCCGGTACAGCCTCGCGTTCGGGAGAAGATACTCCGCCTCCCCGGTATACCCTCGCATCCGGGAGTAGAATCTCCGCCCCCCCGGTACGCCATCGTGTTCGGGAGTAGAACCTCCGCCCCACGGTACGCCATCACGTTCTGGAGTAGAACCTCCGCTCCCCCCGGTACGCCCTCGCGTTCGGGAGTAGAACCTCTGCTCCCCCTGGTACGCCCTCGCGTTCGCGAGTAGAACCTCCGCCCCCCGGTACGCCCTCGCGTTCAGGAGTAGAACCTCCGCTCCCCAGGTACACCCTCGCGTTCGGGAGTAGAACCTCTGCTCCCCCTGGTACGCCCTCGCGTTCGGGAGTAGATACGCGGCTTTCACCCCCACCCCCTGTCACACACTCAATTTCACAAGCAGATTCGGGGAGCAGCGGACGAATTAATGAACTTGATTCTAATACAAATACAAATATGAATACGAATAATTTTCCCTTTTAACAAATACAAATACAGAAACAAATAGCGGCCGCCCTACACACCCCTAATATATATATATATATATATATATATATATATATATATACACACATACATACATACACACC